>JADLZK010011738.1:0-92864 GCA_015847255.1 Hyparrhenia diplandra
TGAAATAAAGCATTATGAACAAAAGATAAAGAATATCCCTAATGAATACTTTACTAATGGAATAAGCAAATGGCCTGCTATAAGAGAAAAGGAAGTTTATTTTATAAGGAAATTTATAGACTTTACCCAACTTAAGAAAGAAAGAGAATCAAATAATAAAAAGCTTAATGTTCCAATAAAGAAACTTGAAGCTATGTCTAAGCAAAATGAAAATAAGGCCCAAAAGAAACTAGAAAATAAAATAGAAAATATTGAAGAAAAATGAGATAAGTGAAGATGAGCAATGGGAAATTAATAACAAGCTTTTTACTAGAAAGTTATGAAGAAGAAGATGATGAATATATAAATGAGTTAGGCAATAATAATTTGGTAGATGTTACAAACTCCTTAGAATATGAAGAATTATACAAGATAGATAAGTTTATAGAAGCGATGGATAAAACAATGGATATAGATCCATCTTCTTCAAAAAGAAAAAGAGGCCCATATAAAGGTTGAAGAAGAAAGAGAAAGACCAACTAGAAATCCGTGAAAATGGCCACGTAAAAAGAAGATTCTACATATAATTATATACCGTGCCAATATACTCATATGGGTTCAAAAAGAAGAGATTTTGAGAAAAAGTTCAATTTCAGAATCATAAAAATGATGGTGCCATATTAAATCTAGCAGCACATGATCCTATAGATTGGCCAAATATATACTCAGCATATGAAAAAATTTAATAGTGCAAAAATATATACAGTAATCAACATAATATAGGAAATAGAGTAGAAGATATGATTCACATATTTAGAAACTTTTTTTAGAGAATCGCTTAAAGTTTTATGGGAACAATGGGTAGAATCTTTCCTTATATATTACGGAGAATTAAAAAGAGCCGGTAGTAATCCACATAATTTTGCAAATATTATATCAAGTATAGTAATAGGAGAAGATCCTGAATTGGGATTTACAAGCTTATACAAAATGAAAGATTAAGAGAATTAGAAAAGTTATCATTAACTAATTGGAAGAAAATAGCAATTTTTTCAACATTATTTATATAATGCTACAACTGCTAAAACAAGGTTATAATACAGTGTGAATAGTTGAAAATATTTTCATAAGTTGCCGATCCTTTAGGATCTATGATATTTGAAGAATATAAAAAAAAGAAACAGTTCTAATGCATATAATATCTCTCGTGCTATAACTTTTGTTAAAAAACAATTAAGAAAGATATGTACTAATATACAAGCCCAAAGATCAATGAAGCAACTGATTATAATTTTTATAATAATATATTTTAAATACCATTGACATATGGAGAAGAAAGATCCAAGTATAAAAAATATCCTAAGAATTATAGAAAAGAAAATATAAGAAGGAAGAAGAGATATTTTCTATGAAGATCCGATAATAGAGCCCTTTCTTACATAAGAGAAATGTAAGAAGATATAATCCCAGAAAGAATTATGATAGTACTTTGCATGTTTTATCTCGCAATTCTCCGCATCACTTAAGCGTAACTTGTCCTAATAAAGATAAGAAAAGATATTCTAATAAGCTAGAAGAACAAGAAAAGGTTCAACTAGTGTAAATGGTTTTGTTGTGATGATGACATTATGGATGATGAAATCAATATATTATCATAGTTATATGAGAGAATATGATGAAAAGGAATAATATTTTGAAGAATTAGATTTTTGATGAATCATCTAGATTAAAAAAATGAAAGATGGATCAAATAGCCCCAAGTCCATATGAAAGAAGAATTTTACCATTTTTGGAAATGTTTAATAAGCTAAAGAATCTTCCCACCAAAAACATTTAACTTCAAGATCCCAAAAAAATAATGTTATCTTAGATAATGTTCAAGAATGCATATTAGATAATTTTACGGTATCAATATAATAATAAAAGAGATGAAAAAGGTTATATGTTAGCAATATTAAATAGGCTTAGAAAAAGAAATATTTTCATATAATCAATGGAAAATGCAATCAAGAATAACACCTGCATTAATATAAAGAAGAGAATCCTTTGTATGTTATATTATGAAGGAAATAGGCCGAAAGACACTATAAAATATGAAGAAGTTATAGCTCAAAAAATAGAAAGAAAGAATAAAGGGGAATATAATGGAAAAATGTCTTTCCTATGATGAATATTGATGATATAGGCAAGAAGATTGATCAAGGATTTTTAATATTCATAGAGCATATAGACAAAAGAATATATTCAAAAATATACAAAAAAAATAAATGAGAATAATATCAATATGACCGGGCAAATACCTCGATATTTATGGGTGAAGAAATCAAGAGTTCCCTTTGAAAATATAAAGATATTGCAAAAAAAGATATATTGAATGAAGATATTTTGTTGAGACCAAAAATAAAAGAAAGGCAATAAGCTATAATTCCTCAATTAAAGAAAAAATATAAAAGAAGAAGTTTAATTAAAGAAGCAAGATATGAAATAAATGAAAAAATTCATTCCAAGAAATACCAAGAATATGAAGAGAATATAAAGAAAGATTATGAGGAATATATAAAAAGAAAGATTATGATTCAAAAATGAATATAAATATATCCGATTATGATAATATATGATGAAGAAAATAATGAAATGGATAGATGACAACATGAAAGATATTCGTGGTTGGGCAATATCCATTAATATGTCAACCCCGAGGAATCGGATTTTGAAGATATTATTAAATAAGCAAAAATCAATATATTGGAAGTTCTATGAATATATATATTTGCATATGTTGATAAGGTGTTATCAACAATTTATCCGGGGAATAACATATACACATGCCAAAAGATTTTTTGATTTGATGTTTTGCAAACAATCAATCGGTTGAAACATCACCGCGACGAAGGCCATATCCATACTCCGGTGAAAAATTTCGAAAAATAATACACTTGAAGACCATGCATAATTATCAACAAGAAAATATAATAATTGTGAAGCCATACACTTGAAGACCGCGCCATATCAACAAAAAATTGAAGAAAATGCTCCGTGAAGCCACGACGTTCTATAAAGCCGCCGCGTTATCCATGCATGCTTGCAATATCAATTATTAAAAAGACCTCACCTACCCACTTCCACCATGAGAAGTCTTGAAGCCCTCGAGTGTGAACCATCTTCCTTAATAGTAAGATCAATAATTGAAGAGTTTTTGCCATGGATGATTGATGAAGCCACGTCCCCATGTCCCTCAAGACATGACCATGTCTCATATAATTGAAGATCAAAGGACAACTTGAGATAAACCCAAGGACACCAAGGGCTTAAGGCTTATCCTCAAGGGTTTCCGTTTTAAGGCTCCCTCCTCGCTATATAAAGCTATGAAGGCGATGTCCTATGCATTCGACATCGACACCCGTAAGAACACACCGACATCCGGCTCAACCATCGCAGAACACACATCGAGGGAATTTGAACATCCACACCATGCAATCCGCACTCCATTCCACTCATACTCCACTTCCACTTCCACCATGAAGCCTAGTCTCGGGAGTCCTCCGAGATTAGCAACCACCACCACCACGAATAATTTAGAATCCACTACCGTTGTATAATACCACCTTTGTAAATTAGCTTGTGACGGAGGTCCTCGCGATCCTCTCCCGCTTGTAAGGGTAATAAGGTTTGTGCTAGTGCTTGGGGTTTCCCGAAAGGGAAAGCCGTATGTAAGCTTGTTTGCTTTAATGGAGCAGTTTTAGCTTTGAGAATCCCTCGCTTCTCGTAGCCGTCCATGTAAGTTTGAGTCTATTCTATGGACCCTAGAGGAGAAACCTCTCGCAGGCGTATTGTTCTTGTATTGTTCTCGTGTTAGCCCTGTGTAGTGGCGTTTTTAGAGAACTCGAAAGAACTCGAGTCACAGAGAAGTGTTCCTTTCGTGGAACCGCCTGGGGAGACGATAGACGTCTTAGCGCTTCTACGCCACGACGGAAAACGGCTATCGTCAGCGTTAGAGGGATAGGATTAGCTGCCGCTTTTGTTAAAGAGAGCTAGTGATGCATACGGTGAGTACCGAGTAGGATCAACACAAGCATAGTTGCACGCAGATTTAGGCATATTTTTAGTCCGCATCGCCTTTACAAAGATCCCGTGGAATTTTAATTCCGCATATCATCCCCAAGATCGTAGAGAATATTCACTAATTGAGTTTAATAATCACGCACTCACGAATATTCACGCAAGAGTCGCCATCTCAGAATAGTAGCAAGTGCTTTGCATAGTAGCCGAATAGTAGAGAAATATTCACGCACTCCAAAGATATACTAATCAAGATCATATTAATCACGCACTCATCGCATCCATCCAACTTTCACAAGTGCTCCAAATAGTTGAAAGAATTGAAGTGCCGCGAGCCACTTCGCGTGAAGTGCTCGTGTAATATTCATAATATCACGAATTTGAATAGTGTCCAATATTTTGAATAGTGACAAGAATTTGAATAGTAACACTTGAATTTGAATAGTGCCTGTGAATAGTAACTCGTGAATTTTAAAATTTGATTTTAGAATCCGAATTTTTCCCTAATATTAATAATATTTAAGTGGTTACCAAAAAATTAGTAAAAATTGAAAAGCTACATTATTTGAATTTAGAAATTAATAATTGGAAAGTCGTGGAAGACTAAAGAAAATATAAATATCAAGTGCAGATCGAATAGTTCTCAAGAACATACTTGGCATACTTCACACGGTCAAATAAATTTATTAGTAGACTTAATACATAATTTTTATATAACTTGGGGTAAAAAGACAAGACGATTTAGAATTAAAATTTGAAAGTCTTCAAAAAGAGCATAAGCAGTTAAAAGAACAATATTCAGCTATCAATAATAAGTTAGAATTAGCTTTACAAGCTTTGGAAGAAAGTAAAACTTATCTAGGAAGAAGTAGCGAGAATACCGATTATATTAAAGAGGATATAACTTACCTACATAAGAAACTTGAGAATACCAATATCGTTGAGCATAACAAAGAAATTGTGCTATCATCCACGTAAGTAGTTAATAGATCATTAAATCAGATAAATGGAAATACCCGACGCCTTATCTAGAAGAGACAAATCACTCCAAGTAGTAAATAGAGACATAAGACCTTTAGGGCTTATGGACAAAATAATAAGGAGGTTGTGAAAATGTTGAAACATTAGAAGAAATGATAGATGTAGAAAGAGATCTTGAAAGATATCGAGAAAAATACATTAAGAAAAATAAAACCTCAACAAATATATCAAATGGGTTGGTTTGAAAATAAAAATGGGCTATACAGAATATCTAGAGAAGTAGAATTAAGTGTTTTGAATAATCCTCGTTCAACTAAATATAGTTAATAAACAAATTGAAAATGGATTAAAATATAGTGGATATAGATATATACACCAAGGAATGTATATCATAGGAATTAAAGGCATGACAAGGAAAAAATTAGGAGCAAAGGTCCTAATAACTTTGTTAGATAAAAGATGGGATTCAAAGTGAATAAAGCAAAGATTTAGATTTTTAGAAGGTGATATGAATGAAAATATGCTAATAACATATATAGCTCCAGATTTATTAATGCCAAGAAAAGAATTTATAGATAAGATGGCTTTTGGTTTTTTTCGGACTAAAGGCTATGAAGATTTTAAAGGAACAAATCTATTAGTAAGCATTGAATTCTTAGGAAGATTAACTAATAGAAGTGGTACAAAATATAAAATAAATGTGAATAACGTGATTGAAAATATGCAATCTAAAGGAATAAAATTTATGAGCCCGCTAAAGATAGGTTCTCAAGAAAGGGCTGGTGAAGAGTGGAATATAAGCTCTCTTATAGAGCCAAAGATTTTAAACAACCTAAAGATTTTATAAGCTATGAAGGTAAAAGAAGGTTCAACTAGTATTAGATTTGTAGGTTATGAAGATAAAAGCCTAGATGACTTAGAGACATCTAGTTCAGAAGTAAAATCAAGAGAAAATAGAAGAAATAGTATATGTGAATTCATAGAAATCCTAGATATAGATAATGAAATAAAGCATTATGAACAAAAGATAAAGAATATCCCTAATGAATACTTTACTAATGGAATAAGCAAATGGCCTGCTATAAGAAAAAAGAAGTTTATTTTAAAAGAGAAATTTATAGGCTTACCCAACTTAAGCAAAGAGAATTAAATAATAAAAGCTTAATGTTCAAATAGAAAAACCCGAAGTTATGTCTAAGCAAAATGAAAATAAGGCCCAAAAAGAATTAGAAAATAAAATAAAAAATATTGAAGAAAATGAGATAAGTGAAGATGAGCAATGGGAAATTAATAACAAGCTTTTACTAGAAAGTTATGAAGAAGAAGATGATGAATATATAAATGAGTAAGGCAATAATAATTTGGTAGAGGTTACAAACCTTTTAGAATATGAAGAATTACATAGAATAGATAATTCTATAGAAGCAATGGATATAGATCCATCTTCATCAAAAAGAAAAAAGAGGCCCAGAAATAAAGGTTGAAGAAGAAAGAGAAATACCAAGGCCAACTAGAAATCCGGAAAATGGCCACCAGAAAAAAGAAGATTCTACATATAATTATATACCAAGGTCAATATACTCATATGGGTTCAAAAAGAAGAGATTTTGAGAAAAAAAAAGTTCAATTTCAGAATCATAAAAAATGATGGTGCCATATTGAATCTAGCAAAGACATGATCCTATAGATTGGCCAAATATACTTAGCATATGGAAAAATTTAATAGTGCAAAAATATATATACAGAATCAAAGATAATATAGGAAATAGAGTAGAAGATATGATCACATATTTAGAAACTTTTTTAGGTGAATCAGTTAAAGTCTTATGGGAACAATGGGTAGAATCTTTCCCTATATTTTATGGAGAATTAAAAAGAGCTGGTAGTAATCCACATAATTTTGCAAATATTATATCAAGTATAGTAATAGGAGAAGATCCTGAATTGGGATTTTACAGTTATACAAAATGAAAGATTAAGAGAATTAGAAAAGTTATCATTAACTAATTGGAAGAAAATAAAGCAATTTTCTCAACATTATCTATATAATGCTACAAATCGCTAAACAAGGTTATAATACAGAATAGTTGAAAAATATTTTCATAAGTTGCCAGATCCTTTAGGATCTATGATATTTGAAGAATACAAAAAAAGAAACAGTTCTAATGCATATAATATCTCTCAAGGCTATAACTTTTGTTTTTAAACAATTAAGAAAGATATGTACTAATATACAAGCCCGTAGATCAATGAAGAAATCCCGATTATAATTTTTGTAATAATATAGTTCAAATACCATTGACATATGGAGAAGAAAGATCCAAGTATAAAAAATATCCTAAGAATTATAAAAAATGAAAATATAAGAAGGAAGAAGAGATATTTTCTACGAAGATCCGATAATAGAGCTCCTTTCTTACATAAGAGAAATGTAAGAAGATATAATCCTAGAAAGAATTATGATAGTACTTGCAGATGTTTTATCTGTAATTCTCCGATCATTTAAGCAGAACTTGTCCTAATAAAGATAAGAAAAGATATTCTAATAAGCTAGAAGAACAAGAAAAGGTTCTAATAATAGATAGTGTAAATGAAAATATATTAGTATGTGATGATGAAATAATGGATGATGAATCAATATATTCAATCATAGAAACAGATGAGATAGAATATGATGAAGAACAGGAATCAAGTGATGAAGAATTAGATTTAATTGATGAATTATCCGGATTAAAAAATTGAAATGATGGATCAAATAGTTTCCAAGCATAAGAAAGAAGAATACCATATTTTATCTCGACACATGTTTATCTCCTTTTTGCAGAAATGAATATAAGATGTGTGTATTGCATATATTATCAAGATCCGTAAGAAAGAGCTACATGCGTCTTTGTTTAAAACAAGCATGTATGCTATGCTTAACCAAGCGTAAAAGATAGAAAAAATAACATAAAAGCAAATATAAAAATTTGAGAAAAATAAATCAGAAGATATAGGCTTAGAAAAAGAAAGAAGCAAATATGAGAATAATATTCCACAAGAATTTCTCATTCCCGCATTAAGTTTTCAAACCGAGCATATCTGTCATACTTTACACAAGATATTATAGACTTAATATGGGCAAAATATCCGAAAAGACACTATAAGACCTTTCAAGATATACAAGAATACTTCTTAAAAAATATATGAAGGAAAAAAGAAAGACATCCAGGAATTTTATTAAAGCAAATATTTTTCCTATAATCCATATTGATGATATAGTCATTGTCAAGCCTCATCAAAGATTTTTAATATTTATGGTCGACATAGACTTGAAATACTTTAGAAATATACAACGAAATAATAATGATGATATATCACTCCAAACCATTATAGATCATGGGCTAATCCATGATATTTATGGTACATTGGAAGAAATAAATAAATCCGATCTTGGAAAAGCCATTAAAGAAGCATGTAAAAAGTTAATATGTATCCGTGGAAAATATAAGATTCATTTTGTTCTAATCCTCCAAAATTCACACAACCAATAAGACCAAGAACCCATGATATATATATTAAAAAGGGTCCAATATAGTTTAATTAAAGTTTGGAGAGTTGAGGAAGATTATAAAGAATTATTTGCCAAGAAAACAAATCATGATAACTGGAGAATATTTAGCGAAGCAAAAGAATTAGAAGGTAATGTCATATTTGATTGCAACTATCATATGATGTATCAAAATAAGATAACAAAAATATTCTTCCAAGCATATTATGATGAATGTATGGTAATACAAAGAGAAGTTGGAAGGATGATTAAACCTAACTATGGTGAAGAATGTCAATTAAGAAAGGAATACGAGAATTGTTGAATATCCATCAAATATGCCAACCCGAGGATACGGATTTTGAAGATCTTGATTAAATAAATAATCAATTGGAAGTTTTATGAATACATATATTTGCATATGTTGATAAGGTGTTATCAACAATTTGTCCGGGGAATAACATCATACACATGCCGAGTTTTGATTTGATGTTTTGCAACATCAATCAATCGGGCGTGGAAGGCCGTATACCATATAATACCCGTGAATAATTTTCCAAAAATCTTCGAAGAAAATGCATAACTAAACAAGATGAAGATTGGTTTTTGATGATTATTGAAACATCATCAAGACGCCCCACGACAATTGAAGAAAATGTCGCCGTCAAGCGAAAGGTGCAACTCCATCCAAGTGCATGCATGCAAGATGAAGCAAAGCCACAAGGTCATTGTCGCGCAGCCAGCTTGAAGGCCGAAGATTGAACGCCTCTTCCTTATACGCGAGGAGGAAAAGGTTGAAGCTTTGCCTTGCATAATTGAAGAAGCCACACGTTGCCATTCCGGAAGATAACCATGAATGAAGGCACGCCACCAAGGATTCAAGGGCGAAAAGGATAAGCTTGAAGAAGCCGGAAGTCTTATCCTCAAGAAGAAGTCCGTAAGGGCCCTCTCGTTCTATAAAAAAACGGGAAGGACGCCGCCCATTCAAAGATCGGCATGCAAGCAACACGTCATGGGAGAACGAACATAGAAGATCTGAACATCCACACCCTCTCAACCATTCACTCTCCACTCCACTTCCACCATGAAGACTATTATCTAAGAGCCATCCGAGATTACCATCCACCACCAAGATTATTAGTTTTTTAGAATAACCCTTTCCACTTCCATTGTATAATACCACCATTTGTAAATTAAAGAATAAGGAAGGACCTCGCAACTCTCCGCGCTTGTAAGGTAATAAGGTTTGTGCTAAGTGCTTGGGTTTTTCGAAAGGGAAAGCCGTATGTAAGCTTGTTTGCTTTAATGGAGCACTCATTTTTAGCTTTGAGAATCCCCGCTTTTCAGAGTCGTCCATGTAAGTTTGAGTCTATTCTATGGACCCTATAGGAGAAGCCTCTGTGCGTATTGTTCTTGTATTGTTCTCGTTAGCCCTGTAGCGGCGTTTTAGAGAACTGAAAAGAACTCGAGTCACAGAGAAGTGTTCCCTTCGGGTGGGATCGCCCGGGGGAGACGATAGACGTCTTAGCGTTCTAAACGTCACGACGGAAAACGGCTATCGGGTCAAAGCGTTAGAGGGATAGGATTAGTCCGCCGTTTTTGTTAAAGAGAGCTAGTGATGCATACGGTGAGTACCGAAAGTAGGATCAACACAAGCATAGTTGCACGTTTAGGCATATTTGTTTAATAATTTGAATTATATCGGTATCAATATATTACACATGCCGAGTTTTGATTTGATGTTTTGCAACATCAATCAATCCGGGCGTGGAAGGCCATACCCATAATACCCGTGAATAATTTTTCAAAAATATTCAAGATGCATAACCGAACAAGATAAAGATTGGCTACCGTTGATGATTATTGAAACATTCAAGACGTCCTACGACAATTGAAGAAAATGTCGCCATCAAGAAGACCATGTGCAACTCCATCCAATCAAGACATGCATGCAAGATGAAGCAAAGCCAAGGTCATTGTCGCAGCCAGCTTGAAGGTCGAAGATTGAACGCCTCTTCCTTATCTCATGAGAGGAAAAGGACGAAGCTTTGCCATGCATAATTGAAGAAGCCACATGCCATCTCCGAGAAGATTAACCATGATGAAGGCACGCCACCAAGGCTAAGATAACCATGAAAAGGATAAGCTTGAAGAAGCCCCAAGTCTTATCCTCAAAGGGAAGTCCGTAAGGCCCTCTCGCTCTATAAACGAAGGCCATCGCCCACATCAAATCGGGAGGATACACCACGACACGGCATGGGAGAACGAACATCCGCCTCACATCCGCACCCTCTCAACCATTCACTTCCACTTCCACTTCCACCATGAAGACCATTATCTAGAGCACATCCGAGATTACCATCCACCACCAAGATTAGTTTTTTAGAATAACCCTTTCCACTTCCATTATATTACCACCTTTGCATAAGAAAGAATAAGGAAGGACCTCGTGATCCTCTCCGCGCTTGTAAGGTAATAAGGTTTGTGCTAAGTGCTTGGGGTTTCCCGAAAGGGAAAGCCGTATGTAAGCTCGTTTGCTTTAATGGAGCAGTTTTAGCTTTGAGAATCCCCTCTTTTTCAGAGCCGTCCATGTAAGTTTGAGTCTATTCTATGGACCCTAGAGGAGAAGCCTCGCGGCGTATTGTTCTTGTATTGTTCTCGTGTTAGCCCGTAGCGGCGTTTTAGAGAACTCTCAAAGAACTCGAGTCACAGAGAAGTGTTCCCTTCGGGTGGAACGCCACGGGGGAGACGATAGACGTCTTAGCGTTCTACGCCACGACGGAAAACGGCTATCAGGTTAGCGTTAGAGGGATAGGATTAGCCGCTGTTTTTGTTGAAGAGAGCTAGTGATGCATACGGTGAGTACCGAGTAGGATCAACACAAGCATAGTTGCGTTTTTAGGCATATTTGTTTAATATTTACATTTAATTTGTCCGGTATCGCATCAGCCTTTACAAAGATCCCGTGAATTTTAATTCCGCATATCATCCCGCATCGACGCTAGAGAATATTCACTAATTGAGTTCACTAATAATCACGCACTCACGAATATTCACGCAAAAGAGTCGCCATCATTGAATAGTAGCAAGTGCTTTGCATAGTAGCCGAATAGTAGAGAAATATTCACGCATCGAATAGTAGCAGATATACTAAGCAAGATCATACATAATAATCAAGCACTCATTTTGCATCCATCCAAGTGCCTTGCATAGTGCTCCAAATAGTAGAAATATTTGAAGTGCCGAGCCACTCAAGTGAAGTGCTCTTGCCGCTATTCATAATATCCTCGAATTTGAATAGTGTCCAATATTTTGAATAGTGACAAGAATTTGAATAGTAACATTTGAATTTGAATAGTGCCGTGAATAGTAACTCGTGAATTTTTAAAATTTGAATTTTAGAATCCGAATATTTCCCTAATATTAATAATATTTTAAGTGGTTACAATTAAATACCTTGTTCATAATGGAAGAATTAGATAGCCAAATAAGGTGCTATGAACAAAAGATAAAGAATATCCCTAATGAATACTTTACTAATGGAATAAGCAAATGGCCCGCTATAAGAGAAAAAGAAGTTTATTTTATAAAGGAAATTTATAGACTTAATCAACTTAAGCAAGAAGTTGAGTTGAATAAATAACAAAAAAACATTGAAAATCATATAGATATAAATATTATGCAGAATAATATTGAAGATAATGAGATAAGTGAAGATGAGCAATGGGAAATAAATAATAAGTTGTTGTTAGAAAGTTATGAAGAAGAAGTAGATAATGCTGAAAATTATAATGATTTTATAAACTCCTTAGGTGATGAAGAATTATGTAACTTAGATAATGCAATGGAAGGTTTAGATATAATATCTAATAATATTGACAGTTCTAAAGAACCAAAAACTGAATTAATGGACCAAGATAATTGTGCACATGATTGGGTAAAAGGTAGAGGTGACTATAATATAAAGTGTACCTTCTGCATATTCTATCCTAGTCAAGATAATAGAGCTACATGCAGTACATGTTTAAAGCAAGCATGTGTTTCATGTTTAAAAACAAATAATCAGAAATGGAGACATGAAGTAGAAATAGAAATAGAAGATAGAATATTAACAAGCAGAGTTAGAATTCTAGAAAATAGAATAAACAATTTAGAAGAAGAATTAGAAGAACTAAGAACTAAGATAGAATTCAATGACATAAGTAAAAATGAAGAAAAAAAGCTTTTGGTAATACTTGAATTAAAAAGACCAAACAGTTTTTTAAATAAAAATAAAGCAAAGTGTTAAATAAAAATAATGATAAGACTATGCAATTAAAAGATGCCATATTAAATTTTGGAAGTAGATTTATAGTTAAGTTGCCATTTAAAGAATTAGTAGGTATAAGAATACCAAGAAAATTAAACCTAACCCCTACAATTACCTATAAAACATTAGCATTATTAGATACCGGTTGCAAAAAAACTTAATACATGATAAATATTTTGTAAAATGCCCTAAATAGTCCATACAATAGATCAAAATAAAGCAGAAATGTCTCATCGACATGTCCGGAATAACAAGATTCCATAATCAAATAGCTTATAATGTAGAAATACAAATAAATAATACAAAGTATATAATAGATGAGATCACAATAAGAGACCTATCCAGGATAAATGTTGATATGTTGTTAGGACTAAGATTTTTTACAATTTTCTGTGCAAACAACAATCATACATGAGCAAGGAATTACATTTGTACCTTATCAAGATAATATCCCATACATAATGAAGTGGTAAGAAATGTAAATTCTAATTTAGAAATTGAAGAAACTAATAAGAATACAAATGAAGAGTTAGGTGAAAATATAGAAGATTTTTATATAACAAACACATGTATAGAATGCTTTGGTTTACAATCCTTAGCGCCAAATTGGTATAGAGATATAAAATCTAAAAAAGATATAGATAAAATAGTTCAAAGATTGGAAGATATCCAAATAATTGGAGAAATACCAATGAAGCATTGGGATAAGAATGGAATAATATGCAAAATTAACATAATAAACCCAAATTACATAATTAAGACTAGTCCTATAGAAGCAACACCCAAAGATATAGCTGAATTTAAAATGCATATAGAAGAACTACTAAAGCTAAAAGCAATAAGAGAAAGTAGAAGTCCTCATAGATCGCCAGCCTTTTATAGTTAGAAATCATCTTTGAAATAGCTAGAGGAAAATCAAGAATGGTTATTAATTATAAAAGACTAAATGATAACACTATAGATGATGGTTATAATATCCCAAATAAACAAGAATGGATAAATAGAATTCAAAGGTGTAAATATTTCTCAAAATTTGATTTAAAAGCGAGGTTTTTGGCAAGTAAAAATGGCAGAAGAATCAATAGAATGGACTGCTTTTCACATGTCCTCAAGGTCATTTTGAATGGATAGTTATGCCTTTAGGTTTAAAGAATGCCCCTGCATTATTTCAAAGGAAAATGCAAAATATATTTAATGAAAATTTAGAATTCATAATAGTTTATATTGATGATATTTTAATCTTTTCAAAATCTTACAAAGAACATATAGCTCATTTAGAAACATTCTTTAGAAAGGTAGAACAACATGGATTAATCTTATCTAAGAAGAAAATGGAAATATGCAAAGAAAAGATAAACTTTCTAGGTCATGAAATTGGAGAAGGAAAATTCATTTGCAAGATCATATTGCTAAGAAAATTTTACAATTTCGGAGATGTCATGAATGATAAGAAGACTTTGCAACAATTTTTAGGTATAGTAAATTATGCTAGAAATCATATTGAGAATTTAGCAAAGTTAATTTGGACCATTGTATGCTAAATTAAGGAAAAATGGACAAAAGTATTTCAATTCTGAAGACATAAAGCTAGTAAGAATAATAAAAGAAAGGGTCAAAGATTTAAAACCTTTAGAATTACCCCTAGATGATAATTATTTTATTATAGAAACAGATGCATCAGAATTAGGATGGGGTGCTATACTTAAGCAAAAGCCTAGTAAATATTCATCAAAGTTAGAAGAAAAAATATGCAGATATGCCTCAGGTAAATATAAGTTAAAAGCAATAAATAATACTGATAGAGAAATTCTAGCAGTTATAAATGCTATAAATGCTTTTAGATTATATTTAGGTTTTAAGGAATTTACAGTAAGGACAGACTGTGAAGCTATATGTAAATACTATAATAAAGTTAATAGCAAGAAAAGTTCAACTAGAAGATGGGTTTTGTTTGAAGACATTATTACTGGAAATGGTTATAAAGTTATATTTGAGCATATAAAAGGGAAGGATAATATCTTGCCTCGATATATTTTCACGATCATCCTGCTTTTTGAGGAATGAAGAGGGATCAAGCCCTAGTCCATATGAAACCGAATTTTACCATTTTGGAAAATGATAATAAGCTAAGAATCTTCCCACCAAAAACCTTTAACTTCAAGCCCAAAAAATAATGTTATCTTAGATAATGTTCAACAATGCATATTAGATAATTTCTAGCATCAATATAATAATAGAAGGGAAGAAAAAGGTTATATGTTAGCAATATTAAATAGCACAGGCAGAATATTTTCATATAATCAATGGAAAAATGCAATCAAGAATAACACCTAAAAATAAAGAAGAGATTCCTTTGTATGTTATATATGAAGGAGTTAGGCCAGGAATTTACACAAAATATGAAGAAGTTATAGCTCAAAAAAAATGGAAAGAAAGAATAAAGGGGGAATACAATGGAAAAAAATATACAGAAGTTGATGAAGCTTTTTATTATGGGCAAGAAGTTTGATAGGAATAAATTACTTCATAGAGCCGAAAAAAAAGAATATATTCAAAAGCATAAAAAATAAGTGAGAATAATATCAATATAACCACTACAAATACCTCTAATTTGGTTCCTCAAGAGTTCCTTCATATAAAGATATTGCAAAAAAAAAGATATTTTGAATGAAGATTTTATCGAGAGAAAAATAAAAGAAAGGCTAGAAGCTATAATTCCTCAATTAAAGAAAAGATATAAAAGAAGAAGTGTTGCAGGAAGCAAGATATGAAATAAATGAAAAATTTCATTCTCGTATACCAAGAATATGAAGAGAATATAAAGAAAGATTATGAGGAATATATAAAGAAAGATTATGATTCAAAAATGAATATAAATATATCTGATTATGATAATAATGAGGATGAAAATAATGAAATGATAGATGAGAATATGTTAGATATTCGTGGTCATGGGCAACCACCAGAATATTAATAAACCCGAGGATACGGATTTTGAAGATATTGATTAAATAAGCATAATCAATATATTGGAAGTTCTATGAATATATATATAGTTTTGAATAATTTTACATACATAGAAATTTTAAAAAATACTTTGTTGAAAAAATATAATCAAAGACGTTTGACAATTGAAGAAAATATCGCCGTCGCTATCCATGCAACTCCATTCAATGCATGCAAGATGAAGCTCATGAGAAACAAGGTCGTTGTCTCGCGGCGATTGTACAAGGCCAATAATTGAACGCCTCTTCCTTATACGCGAGAGGAAAAAGGTTGAAGCTTTGCCATGCATAATTGAAGAAACGTTGCCATAAAGACAACCATGAACAATGAAGGCACGCCATTTCGAGGATCAAGGGATGAGGATCGACGCGAAGGGAGCGAAGACTTATCCTCGAGGAACTCGAAGGCCCTCTCGTTCTATAAAGCGGGAAGGGCGCCCCCGCATTCAACATCGGCATGCAAGCAATCGACACCAGAACAACACCATCACCCACACCCACTCCACCATACTCCACTTCCACTTCCACCATGAAAAGACCTAGTCAAAGATTAGCAACCACCACCATTTGAATAATTTAGAATCCACTACCGTTGTATAATACCACCACGGCCAAATTAGCTTGTGACGGAGGTCCTCGCGAACCTCTCACCTTGTAAGGTAATAAGGTTTGTGCTAAGTGCTTGGGGTTTCGAAATTGACCGTATGTACTTTCGTTTGCTTTAATGGAGCGATTTTAGCTTTGAGAATCCTCAGCTTTTACTAGCCGTCCATGTAAGTTTGAGTCTACTCTATGGACCAGAGGGAGAAGCCTCTGTGCGTATTGTTCTTGTATTATTCTCGTGTTAGCCCGGGTAGCGGTTTATAAGAACGAAAGAAGGGAGTCACGCAGTGAAGTGTTCCCTTCGGGTGGATGCGGGGAGACGATACCGTCTTAGCGTTCTACGTCACGACGGAAACGGCTATCAGGTTAGCGTTAGAGGGATAGGATTAGGCTTTGTTTTTTGTTGAAGAGAGCTAGTGATGCATACGGTGAGGTAAGTAGGATCAACACAAGCATAGTTAATACGTTTAGGCATATTTGTGTACGCATTGGCAAGTGATACGGACCCTTGTAGATAAAACATCTGCAGAGGTACTATCATAATTCTTTCTAGAGTTATATCTTCTTACATTTCTCTTATGTAAGGGGGGCTCTGTTATCGGATCTTCGTAGAAAATATCTCTTCTTCCTTCTTATATTATCTTTTTATAGTTCTTAGGATATTTTTATACTTGGATCTTTCTTCTCCATATGTCAATGGTATTTGAACTATATTATTCTAGAAATTATAATCGTATTGTTCTTGCTTCATTGATCTACGGGCTTGTATATTAGTACATATCTTTCTTAATTGTTTAAAAACAAAAGTTATAGCTTTGAGAGATATTATATGCATTAGAACTTTTGTTTCTTTTTGTATTCTTCAAATATCATAGATCCTAAAGGATCACGGCAACTTATGAAAATATTTTTCAACTACTCACGTATTATAACCTTTAACCTAAGTTTTTTAGCATTATATAGATAATGTTGAGGAAAATTGCTTTATTTTCTGCAATTACTTAATGATAACTTTTCTAATTCTCTTAATCTTTCATTTTGTATGATTGTAAAGCCCAACCGAGGATCTTCTCCTATTACTATACTTGATATGATATTTGCAAAATTATGTGGATTACTAAGCTCTTTTAATTCTCCATAAAATATAGGGAAAGATTCTACCCATTGTTGATTAAAACTTTAGCTTTGATTCACTAAAAGGTTTCTAAATATGTAATCATATCTTCTACTTTATTTCCTATATTATGTTGATTATCAAGGTATATATTTTTTGCACTATTAGATTTTTCCATATCTTTGAGTATATTTGGCCAATCTATAGGATCATGTGCTGCTAGATTCAATATGGCACCATCATTTTTATGATTAGGAAATTGAACTTTTTCTCAAAATCTCTTCTTTTTGAACCCATATGAGTATATTGACCTGGTATATAATTATATGTAGAATCTTCTTTTTCTGGTGGCCATTTTTCCTGGATTTCTAGTTGGCCTTGGTATTTCTCTTTCTTCTTCAACCTTTATTTACGGGCCTCTTTTTTCTTTTGATGAAGATGGATCTATATCCATTGCTTCTATAGAATTATCTATTCTATGTAATTCTTCATATTCTAAAAGGTTTGTAACCTCTACCAAATTATTATTGCGACTCATTTTTATATATTCATCATCTTCTTCTTCATAACTTTCTAGTAAAAGCTTGTTATTAATTTCCCATTGCTCATCTTCACTTATCTCATTTTCTTCAATATTTTTTTTTTTTTATTTTCTAGTTCTTTTTTGGGCCTTATTTTCATTTTGCTTAAGACATAACCCAGGTTTTCTATTAGAACATTAAGCTTTTTATTATTTAATTCTCTTTTGCTTAAGTTGGGTAAGTCTATAAATTTCTCTTTTAAAATAAACTTCTTTTTCCTTATAGCGGCCATTTGCTTTATTCCATTAGTAAAGTATTCATTGGGGATATTCTTTATCTTTTGTTCATAATGTTTTATTTCATTATCTATATCTAGGATTTCTATGAATTCACATATACTATTTCTTCTATTTTCTCGATTTTTTTACTTGAACTAGATGTTTCTAAGTCATCTAGACTTTTATCTTCATACCCTACAAACCTAATGCTAGTTGAACCTTCTTTACCTTCATAGCTTATAAAATCTTTAGGTTGCTTTAAAATCTTTGGCTCTATAAGAGCTTATATTCCACTCTTCTGACCCTTTCTTAGAACCTATCTTTAGCGGGCTCATAAATTTTATTCCTTTAGATTGCATATTTTCAATCACGTTATTCACATTTATTTTATATTTTGTACCACTTCTATTAGTTAATCTTCCTAAAATTCAATGCTTACTAATAGATTTGTTCCTTTAAAATCTTCATAGCCTTTAGTCTGGAAACCAAAAGCCATCTTATCTATAAATTCTTTCTTGGCATTAATAAATCACGGAGCTATATATGTTATTAGCATATTTTCATTCATATCACCTTCTAAAAATCCTAATCTTTGCTTTATTCACTGAATCCCATCTTTTATCTAACAAAGTTATTAGAACTTTTGCTCCTAATTTCTTCCTTGTCATGCCTTTAATTCCTATGATATACATTCCTTGGTGTATATATACTTTGTATCCCACTATATTTTAATCCATTTTCAATTTGTTTATTAACTATATTTAGTTGAGCGGGATTATTTAAAACACTTAATTCTACTTCTCTAGATATTCTGTACTTAGCCCATTTTATTTTCAAACCAACCCATTTGATATATTTGTTGAGGGTTTTATTTTCTTAATGTATTTTTCGATATCTTTCAAGATCTCTTTCTACATCTATCATTTCTTCTAATGTTTCGGTTATGCATTTTCTTGAGCATATTTTGGAAAATTATTCACGGGTATGACTATATGGTATCGGCCTTCCGCGCCCGATTGATTGATGTTACAAAACATCAAATCAAAAACTCGATCGATATGTTATTCCCGGACAAATTGTTGATAACACCTTATCAACATATGCAAAATATATTCAATGCTATTGAAGTTCCAATATATTATTTATGCTTATTCAATCAATATCATTCAAAATCCGTATCCTCGGGTTGATATATTAAATGGATAGTCAACAATTCGTTGTATTCTTTTTTCTTAGTGGACATTCTTCACCATAGCTAGGTTTAATCGGTCTTCCAACTCCTCTTTCTATTATATTTTCATTATAATATTCTTGCATGAATATTTTTGTTATCTTATTTTGATACATCATATGGTATTTGCGGTCAAATATGACATGATACCTTTAATTCTTTTTGCTTCGCTAAATATTCTCCAGTTATCATGATTTGTTTTCTTGGCAAACATTTCTTTATAATCATCCTCAATTGTCCATATATTAGGAAATCTATATTGACCCTTTTTTTATATATATGTCATGAGTTCTTTGGTCTTATTGGTTGTGTGAATTTTGGAGGATTGGGCGAAATTAATCTTATATTTTCCATGGATACACTTTAACTTTTTATATGCTTCTTTAATGGCTTTTCAAGATCAGATTTATTTATTTCTTTTAATGTACCATAAATATCATGGATTAGCCCATGATCTATAATGGTTTGGAGTGATATATCATCATTATTACTTCATTGTATATTCTTAAAATATTTCAAATCTATGTCAACCATGAATATTAAAAATTTTTGATGAGGCTTGACAATGAGTATATCATCAATATGAATCATAGGAAAGATATTTGCTTTAATATATATTCCTGGATATCTTTCTTTTCCTTCATATATTTTTAAGAAATATTCTTGTATATCTTGAAAGGTCTTGTATTGCCTTTGTTTATATTTTGCCCATATTAAAGTCTATAATATCTTGTGTAAAATATGACAGGATATGTTCAGTTTTAAAACTTAATCTGGGAATGAGAAATTCTTGTGGAATATTATTCTCATATTTGCTTTTTTTTTTTCTAAGCCTATATCTTTGATTTATTTTTCTCAAATTTTATATTTGCTGTTATGTTATTTTTTCTATCTTTACGCTTGGTTAAGCATAGCATACATGCTTGTTTTAAAACAAAGACTGCATGTAGCTCTTTCTTACGGATCTTGATAATATATACAATACACATCTTATATTCATTTCCTGCAAGGGAGACAAACATGTATTAGATAAAACATGGTATTCTTCTTTCTTATGCTTGGAAATTATTTGATCCATCATTTCAATTTTTAATCCAGATAATTCATCAATTAAATCTAATTCTTCATCACTTGATTCTGTTCTTCATCATATTCTATCTCATCTGTTTCTATGATTGAATATATTGATTCATCATCCATTATTTCATCATCACATACTAAGATATTTTCATTTACACTATCTATTATTAGAACCTTTTCTTGTTCTTCTAACTTATTAGAATATCTTTTCTTATCTTTATTAGGACAAGTTCTGCTTAAGTGATCTGGAGAATTACAGATAAAACATCTGCAAGTACTATCATAATTCTTTCTAGGATTATATCTTCTTACATTTCTCTTATGTAAGAAAAGGGGCTCTGTTATCAGATCTTCGTAGAAAATATCTCTTCTTCCTTCTTATATTATCTTTTCTATAGTTCTTAGGATATTTTTTATACTTGGATCTTTCTTCTCCATATGTCAATGGTATTTGAACTATATTATTACAGAAATTATAATCAGACTGCTTCATTGATCTTTGGGCTTGTATATTAGTACATATCTTTCTTAATTGTTTAAAAACAAAAGTTATAGCCTGAGAGATATTATATGCATTAGAACCTGTTTCTTTTTTGTATTCTTCAAATATCATAGATCCTAAAGGATCTGGCAACTTATGAAAATATTTTTCAACTACTCCTGTATTATAACCTTGTTTAGCAGTTGTAGCATTATATAGATAATGTTGAGAAAATTGCTTTATTTTCTTCCAATTAGTTAATGATAACTTTTCTAATTCTCTTAATCTTTCATTTTGTATAACTGTAAAGCCCAATTCAGGATCTTCTCCTATTACTATACTTGATATAATATTTGCAAAATTATGTGGATTACTACCAGCTCTTTTTAATTCTCCATAAAATATAGGGAAAGATTCTACCCATTGTTCCCATAAAACTTTAACTGATTCACCTAAAAAGGTTTCTAAATATGTAATCATATCTTCTACTTTATTTCCTATATTATGTTGATTCTGTATATATTTTTGCACTATTAGATTTTTCCATATGCTGAGTATATTTGGCCAATCTATAGGATCATGTGCTGCTAGATTCAATATGGCACCATCATTTTTATGATTCTGAAATTGAACTTTTTTCTCAAAATCTCTTCTTTTTGAACCCATATGAGTATATTGGCCTGGTATATAATTATATGTAGAATCTTCTTTTTTCGGTGGCCATTTTCTGGATTTCTAGTTGGTCTTGGTATTTCTCTTTCTTCTTCAACCTTTATTTCTGGGCCTCTTTTTTTTTTTTTGATGAAGATGGATCTATATCCATTGCTTCTATAGAATTATCTATTCTATGTAATTCTTCATATTCTAAGGAGTTTGTAACATCTACCAAATTATTATTGCCTAACTCATTTATATATTCTTCATCTTCTTCTTCATAACTTTCTAGTAAAAGCTTGTTATTAATTTCCCATTGCTCATCTTCACTTATCTCATTTTTCTTCAATATTTTCTATTCTATTTTCTAATTCTTTTTGGGCCTTATTTTCATTTTGCTTAGACATAACTTCAGGTTTTTTTATTGGAACATTAAGCTTTCTATTATTTAATTCTCTTTGCTTAAGTTGATTAAGTCTATAAATTTCTCTTTTTAAAATAAACTTCTTTTTCCCTTATAGCTGGCCATTTGCTTATTCCATTAGTAAAGTATTCATTGGGGATATTCTTTATCTTTTGTTCATAATGTTTAATTTCATTATCTATATCTAGGATTTCTATGAATTCACATATACTATTTCTTCTATTTTCTACTGATTTTACTTCTGAACTAGATGTCTCTAAGTCATCTAGGCTTTTATCTTCATAACCTACAAACCTAATACTAGTTGAACCTTCTTTACTTTCATAGCTTTATAAAATCTTTAGGTTTGCTTTAAAATCTTTGGCTCTATAAGAGAGCTTATATTCCACTCTTCACTGCTCTTTCTTCGGGACCTATCTTTAGTGGGCTCATAAATTTTATTCCTTTAGATTGCATATTTTCAATCACGTTATTCACATTTATTTTATATTTTGTACCACTTCTATTAGTTAATCTTCCTAAGAATTCAATGCTTACTAATAGATTTGTTCCTTTAAAATCTTCATAGCCTTTAGTTAGGAAAACCAAAAGCCATCTTATCTATAAATTCTTTTACTTGGCATTAATAAATCTGGAGCTATATATGTTATTAGCATATTTTCATTCATATCACCTTCTAAAAATCCTAATCTTTTGCTTTATTCACTGAATCCCATCTTTTATCTAACAAAGTTATTAGGACTTTTTGCTCCTAATTTCTTTCTTGTCATGCCTTTAATTCCTATGATATACATTCCTTGGTGTATATATCTGTATCCACTATATTTTAATCCATTTTCAATTTGTTTATTAACTATATTTAGTTGAGCGGGATTATTTAAAACACTTAATTCTACTTCTCTAGATATTACGTATAGCCCATTTTTATTTTCAAACCAACCCATTTGATATATTTGTTGAGGGTTTTATTTTTCTTAATGTATTTTCTCTGATATCTTTCAAGATCTCTTTCTACATCTATCATTTCTTCTAATGTTTCAACATTTTCACAACCTCTGTTATTTTGTCCATAAGCCCTAAAGGTCTTATGTCTCTATTTACTACTTGGAGTGATTTGTCTCTTCTAGATAAGCTGTCAGGTATTTCCATTTATCTGAATTTAATGATCTATTAACTACTTCTGTAGATGATAGCACAATTTCTTTGTTATGCTCAACGATATTGGTATTCTCAAGTTTCTTATATAGGTAAGTTATATTCTCTTTAATATAATCGATTATTACGGCTACTTCTTCCTAGATAAGTTTTACTTTCTTCCAAAGCTTGTAAAGCTAATTCTAACTTATTATTGATAGCTGAATATTGTTCTTTTAACTGCTTATGTTCTTTTTGAAGACTTTCAAATTTTAATTCTAGATCGTCTTGTCTTTTACCCCAAGTTATATAAAAATTATGTATTAAGTCTACTAATAAATTTATTTGACCGTGTGAAGTATGCCAAGTATGTTCTTGAGAACTATTCAATCTACACTTGATATTTATATTTTCTTTAGTCTTCACTGGACTTTCCAGTATTAATTTCTAAATTCAAATAATGTAGCTTTTCAATTTTTACTAATTTTTTTGGTAACCACTTAAATATTATTTGGGAAATATTGAGAAAAATTCAAAATTTAATATTCAAAGTTACTATTCACGGCACTATTCAAATTCAAGTATTACTATTCAAATTCGTGTCACTATTCAAAATATTGGACACTATTCAAATTCAGGATATTATAAGCGATTGCACGAGCACTTCACACGAGAGGTTGAGTGGTTACGGCACTATGAATTCTTTCTACTATTTGCTTCACTATGTGGAAATTGGATGGATGCGGTATGCGTGCGTGATTAATATGATCTTGATTAGTATATTTTGTAATGCGTGAAAATTCCTCTACTATTCAACTACTATGCGAGCACTTGCCACTATTCAGCGATGGCGATATGCGTGAATAGCGGCGTGAGTGCGTGATTATTAGTGAACTCAATTATTGAATATTCTCTGGCGTGATCACGGATGATATGCGAATTGAAATTCACGGGATCTTTGTAAAGGTGATACCGGACTATGCACAAATATGCTTTCGTGCAACTATGCTTGTGTTGATCCTACTCGGTACTCACCGTATGCATCACTAGCTCTCTTCACAAGCGGCGACTAATCCTATCCCTCTTGGCCCGACTGACGATAGCCGTTTTTCGTGACGTAGAGCAGCTAAGGCGTCTATCGTCTATGGCGGTTCCACCGAAGGAACACTTCTCTACGTGACTCGAGTTCTTTCGAGTTCTCTAAAAAGCGCCGCTACGGGCTAACACGAGAACAATACAAGAACAATACGCCGCGAGAGGCTTCTCCTATAGGGTCCATAGAATAGACTCAAACTTACATGGGCTGACTCTGAAGCGAGGGATTCTCAAAGCTAAAACTGCTCCATTAAAGCAAACAAGCTTACATACGGCTTTCCCTTCGGGGAAACCCCAAGCATAGCACAAACCTTATTACCTTACAAGCGGAGAGGATCGCGAGGACCTCCCGTCACAAGCTAATTTACAGGGTGGTATTATACAACGGTAGTGGATTCTAAACTTATTCGTGGTGATGGTTGCTAATCTCGGAGGGCTCACGAGACTAGGATGCGCATGGTGGAAGTGGAAGTGGAGTATGAGTGGAGTGCGGTCGCGGATTCTAGATGTGTGTGGCGTCTTTGAATGGGAGGAGTTGATTGCTTGCATGCCGATCCGTCTGGGTGCGGATGGGTTGGCGGATGTCGAATGCGGGCGCTCTCCTTCGTTTTATAGAGAGAGAAGTGCTCTGGAGCTTACGGATATATGCGCCTTGGATAACTCTTGACCTTCTCGCTTATCAGCGTTGTCCTTTGGATTACGAGGTGGCATTAGCTGTTATCTTCTAGAGGCCGTGGCGAGTCTTCAATTATTGATGTCCTCCGCCGGATAAAGACTCGGCGTCTTGATCTTTCTTGTTGTGTGATAGCGGCGCTTGCCATGGCGCAAGCAAATGTTTTACGGCATGCATCGTCTTTGATTATATCTTTCGAGTGCATAGCCTTGATAATTGGCATATCACTGGCGCTTGATGGTGACATTCTCTTCAATTGTCGTCGATGAGGCTTTAATCATCATCAGCGGTAACCAATCTTTATCTTATACGGTTATGCGGTTTCTTCGAGCATATTTTTTCAAAATTATTCACGGGTATGGGTATCTTGTCTTCCACGCCCGATTGATTGATGTTGCAAAACATCAAATCAAAACTCGGCATGTGTATTATGATATTCCCAGGACAAATATGCTTTACTTTTTGGGCGATGCGGTGCGGTGATGTGTGTGGCGTCTTTGAATGCGGAGGAGTACTTTTGATACCGGACTATACCAATATGCCTAAGCGTCGCGACTATGCTTGTGTTGATCCTACTCGGTACTCACCGTATGCATCACTAGCTCTCTTCATAAAAGCGGCGGCTAATCCTATCCCTCTAACGCTGACGTGATAGCGTTTTTTCGTCGTGGCGATAGAGCGCTAAGAGCGTCTATCGTCTCCCGAGGCAGTTTCCGAAGGAACACTTCTCGTGACTCGAGTTCTTTCGAGTTCTCTAAAGCGCCCGCTACACTGGGTGACACGAGAACAATACAAGAACAATACGCCTGAGAGGCTTCTCCTCTAGGGTCCGTAGAATAGACTCAAACTTACATGGACGACTACGAGAGCGCGGGATTCTCAAAGCTAAAGCGCTCCATTAAAACAAACAAGCTTACATCGACTTTCCCTTTTCGGGAAACCCCAAGCATTTAGCACAAACCTTATTACCTTACAAGCGGGAGAGGTTCGCGCGGGACCTCCGTCACAAGCTAATTTGAGGGTGGTATTATACAGCGGTAGTGGATTCTAACTTATTACGTCTTGATGGTTGCTAATCTCGGAGGGCTCCCGAGACTAGGATCTGCATGGTGGAAGTGGAAGTGGAGTATGAGGTGGAGTGCGGTGCGGATTCTAAATGTGTGTGGCGATCTTCGAATGCGGAGGAGTCGATTGCTTGCATGCCGTGTCGATGTCTGCGGTGCGGATGGATTGGCGGATGTCGAATCAGGGGCGCTCTCCCTTTCGTTTTATAGAGCAGAGAAGTGCTCTGGAGCTTACGGATATATGCCGCCTTGGATAACTCTTCAGCCTTCTTCGCTTATCCGGCTGTCCTTTTAGTTCTGAGGTGGCATTAAGCTTGTTATCTTCTAGAGGCTTCGTGGCGAGTCTTCAATTATTGATGTCCTCCCTTCTGAAGGATAAAGACTCAGCGTCTTGATCTTTCTTTGTTGTGTGATAGCGGCGCTTGCCATGCGGCAAGCAAATGTTTTCGGCATGCATCGTCTTTGATTATATCTTAGAGTGCATAGCCTTGATAATTGGCATATCTTCTGGCGCTTGATGGTGACATTCTCTTCAATTGTCGATGCGATGTCTTTATGATGCTTCAATAATCATCAACATTAACCAATATCTCTTTCGGTTATGCATTTCCTTGAACATATTTTTTGAAAATTATTCACGGTATGGGTATCTTTGTCTTCCACGCCCGATTGATTGATGTTGCAAAACATCAAATCAAAACTTCGGCATGTGTATTATGATATTCCCGGACAAATTGTTGATAACACCTTATCAACATATGCATATATATATATTCATAGAACTTCCAATATATTGATTATGCTTATTTAATCAATATCTTCAAAATCCGTATCCTCGGGTTGGCATATTAAATGGATATTCAACAATTCTACGTATTCCTTTCTTAGTTGACATTCTTCACCATAATTAGGTTTAATCAACCTTCCAACTTCTCTTTGTATTACCATATATTCATCATAATATGCTTGGAAGAATATTTTTTTGTTATCTTATTTTGATACATCATGTGATAGTTGCGGATCAAATATGACATTACCTCCTAATTCTTTTGCTTCGCTAAATATTCTCCGATTATCATGATTTGTTTTCTTGGCAAATAATTCTTTATAATTTTTCCTCAATTGTCCATATGTTAGGAAATCTATATGGACCCTTTTTTTATATATATGTCATGGGTTCTTTGGTCTTATTGGTTGTGTGAATTTTGGAGGATTGGGGCGTAAATTGATCTTATATTTTCCATGGATACATATTAACTTTTTACATGCTTCTTTAATAGCTTTTCCAATATCAGATTTACTTATTTCTTCTAATGTACCATAAATATCATGGATTAGCCCATGATCTATAATGGTTTGGAGTGATATATCATCATTATTACTGCCGTTTGTTTGTATATTTGAAAGTATTTCAAGTCTATGTCGACCATAAATATTAAAAATCTTTGATGAGGCTTGACAATGACTATATCATCAATATGGATCATAGGAAAGACATTTGTTTTTAACAATTATTCTGGATGTCTTTCTTTTTACTTCATATATTTTTAAGAAATATTCTTGTATATCTTGAAAGGTCTTATAGTGCCTTTCAAAGCATATTTTTGCCCATATTAAGTCTATAATATCTTGTGTAAAGTATGACGGGGATATGCTCGGTTTGAAAACTTAATCTGGGAATGAGAAATTCTTGTGGAATATTATTCTCATATTTGCTTCTTTCTTTTTCTAAGCCTATATCTTTCGATTTATTTTTCTCAAATTTTATATTCTTTGTTATGTTATTTTTCTATCTTTTTTCGCTTGGTTAAGCATAGCATACATGCTTGTTTAAAAACAAAGACTGCATGTAGCTCTTTCTTACGGATCTTGATAATATATACAATACACACATCTTATATTCATTCCCGCAAAATGAGATAAACATGTATCGAGATAAAAATATGATATTCTACTTTCTTATGCTTGGAAACTATTTGATCCATCATTTCGATTTTTAATCGGATAATTCATCAATTAAATCTAATTCTTCATCACTTGATTCTTGTTCTTCATCATATTCTATCTCATCTGTTTCTATGATTGAATATATTGATTCATCATCCATTATTTCATCATCACATACTAATATATTTTCATTTACACTATCTATTATTAGAACCTTTTCTTGTTCTTCTAGCTTATTAGAATATCTTTTCTTATCTTTATTAGGACAAGTTCTCGCTTTTAGTGATGCGGAGAATTACGGATAAAACATCTACAAGTACTATCATAATTCTTTCTAGGATTATATCTTCTTACATTTCTCTTATGTAAGAAAGGAGCTCATTATCGGATCTTCGTAGAAAATATCTCTTCTTCCTTCTTATATTTTCTTTTCTATAATTCTTAGGATATTTTTTTATACTTGGATCTTTCTTCTCCATATGTCAATGGTATTTGAACTATATTATTACGAAATTATAATCAGATTTCTTCATTGATCTCGGGCTTGTATATTAGTACATATCTTTCTTAATTGTTTAAAAACAAAAGTTATAGCCCGAGAGATATTATATGCATTGGAACCTGTTTCTTTTTTGTATTCTTCAAATATCATAGATCCTAAAGGATCTGGCAACTTATGAAAATATTTTTCAACTACTCCTGTATTATAACCTTGTTTAGCGGTTTGTAGCATTATATAGATAATGTTGAGAAAATTGCTTTATTTTCTTCCAATTAGTTAATGATAACTTTTCTAATTCTCTTAATCTTTCATTTTGTATAAGCTGTAAAGCCCAATTCGGGATCTTCTCCTATTACTATACTTGATATAATATTTGCAAAATTATGTGGATTACTACCAGCTCTTTTTAATTCTCCATAAAATATAGGGAAAGATTCTACCCATTGTTCCCATAAAACTTTAACTGATTCTCCTAAAAAGTTTCTAAATATGTAATCATATCTTCTACTTTATTTCCTATATTATGTTGATTCGTATATATTTTTGCACTATTAGATTTTTTCCATATGCTTTGAGTATATTTGGCCAATCTATAGGATCATGTGCTGCTAGATTCAATATGGCACCATCATTTTTATGATTCTGAAATTGAACTTTTTTCTCAAAATCTCTTCTTTTTGAACCCATATGAGTATATTGGCCTGGTATATAATTATATGTAGAATCTTCTTTTTTCGTGGCCATTTTCCTGGATTTCTAGTTGGTCTTGGTATTTCTCTTTCTTCTTCAACCTTTATTTTCGGGCCTCTTTTTTCTTTTTTGATGAAGATGGATCTATATCCATTGCTTCTATAGAATTATCTATTCTATGTAATTCTTCATATTCTAAGGAGTTTGTAACATCTACCAGATTATTATTGCCTAACTCATTTATATATTCTTCATCTTCTTCTTCATAACTTTCTAGTAAAAGCTTGTTATTAATTTCCCATTGCTCATCTTCACTTATCTCTTTATCTTCAATATTATCTATTCTATTCTCTAATTTTTTTTGGGTATTATATTCGGTTTGCTTAGACACAACTTCGGGTTTCTTTATTGGAACATTAAGCTTTCTATTATTTGATTCTCTTTGCTTAAGTTGATTAAGTCTATAAATTTCTCTTTTAAAATAAACTTCTTTTTCTCTTATAGCAGGCCATTTGCTTATTCCATTAGTAAAGTATTCATTAGGGATATTCTTTATCTTTTGTTCATAATGCTTAATTTCATTATCTATATCTAGGATTTCTATGAATTCACATATACTATTTCTTCTATTTTCTACTGATTTTACTTCTGAACTAGATGTCTCTAAGTCATCTAGGCTTTTATCTTCATAACCTACAAACCTAATACTAGTTGAACCTTCTTTACTTTCATAGCTTATAAAATCTTTAGGTTGCTTTAAAATCTCCGGCTCTATAAGAGAGCTTATATTCCACTCTTCACTGCTCTTTCTTGAGGACCTATCTTTAGTGGGCTCATAAATTTTATTCCTTTAGACTGCATATTTTCAATCACGTTATTCACATTTATTTTTATATTTTGTACCACTTCTATTAGTTAATCTTCCTAAGAATTCAATGCTTACTAATAGATTTGTTCCTTTAAAATCTTCATAGCCTTTAGTCCGAAAACCAAAAGCCATCTTATCTATAAATTCTTTTCTTGGCATTAATAAATCTGGAGCTATATATGTTATTAGCATATTTTCATTCATATCACCTTCTAAAAATCCTAATCTTTGCTTTATTCACTTTGAATCCCATCTTTTATCTAACAAAGTTATTAGGACTTTTGCTCCTAATTTCTTTCTTGTCATGCCTTTAATTCCTATGATATACATTCCTTGGTGTATATATCTGTATCCACTATATTTTAATCCATTTTCAATTTGTTTATTAACTATATTTAGTTGAACAGGATTATTTAAAACACTTAATTCTACTTCTCTAGATATTCTGTATAGCCCATTTTTATTTTCAAACCAACCCATTTGATATATTTGTTGAGGTTTTATTTTTCTTAATGTATTTTTCTGATATCTTTCAAGATCTCTTTCTACATCTATCATTTCTTCTAGTGTTTCAACACTTTCACAACCTCCTGTTATTTTGTCCATAAGCCCTAAAGGTCTTATGTCTCTATTTACTACTTGGAGTGATTTGTCTCTTCTAGATAAAGTGTCGGTATTTCTATTTATCTGAATTTAATGATCTATTAACTACTTCTGTAGATGATAGCACAATTTCTTTGTTATGCTCAACGATATTGGTATTCTCAAGTTTCTTATATAGGTAAGTTATATTCTCTTTAATATAATCGATGATTCGGCTACTTCTTCCTAGATAAGTTTTACTTTCTTCCAAAGCTTGTAAAGCTAACTCTAACTTATTATTGATAGCTGAATATTGTTCTTTTAACTGCTTATGCTCCTTTTGAAGACTTTCAAATTTTAATTCTAGATCGTCTTGTCTTTTACCCCAAGTTATATAAAAAATTATGTATTAAGTCTACTAATAAATTTATTTGACCGTGTGAAGTATGCCAAGTATGTTCTTGAGAACTATTCAATCTACACTTGATATTTATATTTTCTTTAGTCTTCACAGACTTTCCAGTATTAATTTCTAAATTCAAATAATGTAGCTTTTCAATTTTTACTAAATTTTTTGGTAACCACTTGCACTTGGGAAATATTCGGAAAAATTCAAAATTTAATATTCACAAGTTACTATTCACAGCACTATTCAAATTCAAGTATTACTATTCAAATTCGTGTCACTATTCAAAATATTGGACACTATTCAAATTCAGGATATTATAAACAGTGCACGAGCACTTCACCTGAGAGGTTGAGTGGTTCTGGCACTATGAATTCTTTCAACTATTTAGAGCACTTGTGGAAATTGGATGGATGCAGTATGCGTGCGTGATTAATATGATCTTGATTAGTATATCTTTGGAGTGCGTGAAAATTCCTCTACTATTCAACTACTATGCAGAGCACTTGCCACTATTCAACGATAGCGATATGCGTGAATATTCGTGAGTGCGTGATTATTAGTGAACTCAATTATTGAATATTCTCTAGTGCGATGCAGATGATATGCGGAATTGAAATTCACAGGATCTTTTACAGGCCGATACCAGACTTCCCAAATATGCCTAAACGTGCAACTATGCTTGTGTTGGTCCTACTCGGTACTCACCGTATGCATCACTAGCTCTCTTCATAAAGCAGCAGACTAATCCTATCCCTCTAACGCTAACGATAGCCGTTTTCCGTCGTGACGTAGAACGCTAAGGCGTCTATCGTCTCCCGGCAGTCCCACCGAAAGGAACACTTCTCTCGTGACTCGAGTTCTTTCGAGAGTTCTCTAAAACGCCGCTACGGCCGACACGAGAACAATACAAGAACAATACGCATACGCAGGCTTCTCCTCTAGGGTCCGTAGAATAGACTCAAACTTACATGGACGGCTACAGAAAAGCAGGGATTCTCAAAGCTAAAACTGCTCCATTAAAGCAAACAAGCTTACATACGGCTTTCCCTTTCGGGAAACCCCAAGCACTTAGCACAAACCTTATTACCTTACAAGCAGGAGAGGTTCGCGAGGACCTCCGTCACAAGCTAATTTACAGGGTGGTATTATACAACGGTAGTGGATTCTAACTTATTCGTAGTGATGGTTGCTAATCTCAGAGGGCTCCTGAGACTAGGATCTGCATGGTGGAAGTGGAAGTGGAGTATGAGTGGAGTGCGGTGCGGATTCTAAATGTGTGTGGCGATGCTGAATGCAGAGGAGTCGATTGCTTGCATGCCGATGTCGTCTGCGGGTGCGGATGGATGGGCGAATGTCGAATGCGGGCGCTCTCCTTCTCGTTTTTATAGAACGAGAAGTGCTCTGGAGCTTACGGATATGTCTCGCCTTGGATAACTCTTGACCTTCTCGCTTATCCGCTGTCCTTTAGTTACGAGGTGGCATTAAGCGTTATCATCTAGAGGCTTCGTGGCGGAGTCTTCAATTATTGATGTCCTCCCTTCGAAGGATAAAGACTCGGCGTCTTGATCTTTACTTGTTGTGTGATAGCGACGCTTGCCATGATCGCAAGCAAATGTTTACGGCATGCATCGTCTTTGATTATATCTTTCGAGTGCATAGCCTTGATAATTGGCATATCTTTGCCGCTTGATGGTGACATTCTCTTCAATTGTCGTCGATGTCTTTATGATGCTTCAATAATCATCAACAAGTAACCAATATCTCTTTTCGTTATGCATTTCCTTCGAACATATTTTTTTGAAAATTATTCACCGGTATGGGTATACTGTCTATATATATATATATATATATAGGGACTTGCTATATCTCTTTCATAAGAAATTTGACCCGGATTTCTTGCAACATCCAGGACCGTGCGATTTAAAACCAGCGGTCGGCTAGACATCCGGTCAATTCACTTGACAGGCGAGTTGAGCCTTCGATAAACGCGCAACCACCGGTTCTTAACGGGTCCGCCTACGAGTATCGGGTATCGGATTTAACCCGTTAACTAACAAAGACCACAACCCACATGTACCGCCCGATTGAACAGTAATTACACAATTGCCATTGACCCCTCCAAGTAAGAAAGGAATACACGAAGGGGCCGGAGGCGAAGGGAACAATCCGTTCCGACCAATCCCGATCAGATCCGGATCTACAAGCGGCAAGAAGGGAAAGGGGATCAATAAACCGTATTGGTATGTGCCCTTTTTCCGTTCTTATCCTTTGTTCATCCTCATCCCCCACGGTTACTTCTACGTGCTTTGCTTGTCCTTTTCTTGTCCTTTTTTGAATGATGTCTACAAGCAACTCTGTTTGATTTGTTTCTCCTTCCTTCTTGCCAACTATGTACAATCTGACGATCTAAACACACATGCCAAACCGAACACATATGTCCAAGCGAACACGGATGTCCGGGGCAATGTAGGATCGAAGCATTAGGAATCATAATTCCATATAGTCATCACTAAAATTGTAGTTAACTAAATTTAGAATCTAGACTATAACGGTTTGCAATTTAGACTATAATAGTCCGCAATTCAGCATTACAGTTGAGGGATATCCTAAGACTTTTTGTATATCCTAAGCCTTTTGTATAGATGCATAGTCGGATCAGTTATTACTATCAAAAGGAAACCCTATATCTTCCAATTTGTATAGTTACTTAGAGAGACTAAAAACACAACATAGCTAAACTATTTTGGGAACTAATATAAAAGCCAAGACAAGCGGTAGGTCACTATCAATTCATAGGTCCCAATTTTAACATAGATACCGATGATCGGTACCTCACAATTTCAACAAAGACAAGCATGCTGGTGCTCCTCATGACTTACTTAGCAAAAAGAAACATTAAAAAACATGACCAGGATATAGTCGCACTCACTAATGACATGCGGGTCCATTTGAATGCATAGAAATTCGAAAAACCCGACACCCATCCGAGTTAAGCACATAAAGCGCTTCCGAAAAAAATTGCAGTTAAATATATTTGCAATTTATACTATAACAGATTTGCAATTTACACTATACCAATTTGCAATTCAGCATTATCTTGAACAAGAGAGACGAGTTGGTGATTATATCTTCACATAAATCTTTGTCCTCATAGCAATCATACCACAAAAAATGCAAGTAATGAAAACTAACATAGGAAGTAGTAATACTTTGTGTTCGTATATCCTAAGGCTTTTGTATAGAATAGATGTATAGTCGGATCGGTTCTTAAACTGGATCCGGATGTTTTTAGATTATGACAGAAGCAAATACCATGTCGATAATATATAAGACATGTTATCCATAAAGTAAGCCTACTACTGACTTTCGTGCTTCATTACTCATGACTCAAGTAGCCATTACTAACAAAGATAGCATATTTGTTTTAAGTAAGAAATGAAACAAATCGACCTGAACCCCATGACTTAATTAGCACCGGTGAAGCTAAAAAACATCGGCGGTGGGGTGGGACTCACTAATGACGGCGAGGTCCATTTCAATGGCCACAAGCTCCACAAGATTAAATACATCCAAATCTGCCATCCGCACAAAAAACAAGATACTGATTTTTACAAATTTAACAAACAAAACATGGGATATTCAATGCTTTTACGAGATAGAGTTTCACTTGTCAACTAGGATATTGAATGCTTGAGCATGCTTTTTACAGATAAAGATTTTGACAATTTTCACAAAGAAAACAAGGAACAAGATAAAGATAAGGACAAGGGACAATACAAGGCATACAATACAATACAAGGGACAATAAAATATAAAGTACAAGACAAGGGACAATGCAAACACAATTCGCGGGTCCCTGCGATGATTTTGCTTTTTCGGCCTCGAGGGCCTAACGGCCCACTCGGCCTCGGTTTAAAGTGTTACTTTCAAAAGGCGCCTTCGGCGCAAGTTTTTATATAGGGAATCAAGCGATGTCATTTCGTACTTTGTTGTCTTGTATCGCAGGGGTCCCCGCTTGTTTTTAAACAATTTGTTTTTAATACAAGGGATAAAACATCAAACATAAACAAGGTTACAGAGTTAATAATTTTTCTTTTTTTGCAGGTCCACATCCAAGGAGTTCATGAAATGGAAGAACCAGATTCTTTTAAGGCGAGAATGGTCTTGGAAATGATGATAATGCCATCCAACTTACTCAATTGTCCGGATAGGCGGGCGAGTAGTAATCCTTGAGGGAAAAAAAAAATAAAGGGTGACTACTGACAAGTCGGAAGACGAAACTAACATTTAGGCCTTATAAAAACAATCAAGATGCCAAGATCAGTTCAAATATATAGCATTCAAATATGATCTTTGTACCATGGCATTCAAATATACAACATTCAAATATATAGCGATCTGGACAGAAATTCATGGTGCGAGTTCAAATATGGTGTGCACTACATGCACCATGGCATTCAAATATGATCCGGGCGAAAACTAGTTAAGCAGTCAAGTTTTTATTTGGTAAAGTAGTTCCATCATTCGATACAGTACATTCCTATTGAATGTAAGATGCCATCTAAAACAAGTGATGAAAAAGGAACAGCCCATTGATAATTCCATTTATCAATTTTCACAATACAATACAACATATAATTTTCTCTTTGCTAGGCTGGCTGCAGTGCTCAATCTTCTCTAGGCACAAAACGACAGTTTTTCAATCATGCCATCTAAGACAGCTCAATCTTCTCTAGGCACAAAAAAGGAACTCGTAGATTGCAATATAGCCACTTCCTACCGGCTTAATGAAAATACCGCTAAAACATATAATCAATAGGCCGTGCTCAATCTAATCAAAATGGAAGCTTCCATTTGTGTTAAAACTTCATTGCAAAGTGCTCAATCTTCTCTAGGCACCACAGCTTATTGCTAGATAGTAAGGAGTGTCTGTTATTAATGAAAATACGATGAAGCATATTCAAAGACAGAACTTTCTTTATTTGGCTTAAAAAGGCCACTTTCTACTTATCTAGCATATATAGTACTTCACATTTAACGGCCACAGAACATCAAATAATTTCCTCTAGTCGGTTGAGAGCAATCTGTAATTCCCTGTTCAAACACAAAATGAAGTTTGATAATCGACCACATGACCCATCAGTTCAGTTCAGTTGCACTCAAGGATCACTAGATGAATGGAATACAATTACAAGGTCTTTGGACACATCGAACATTTTAGTGCTACCCAATGCAAATTCACGGGTTGTATCGAGTAGCAAATGGAACCAGGTGAACTATAGAACATACCTAGTGATATGGCCATAGCTATAAAGCTAAAACATGAATTAGCAATTTCAAAACTCAATTGTTTTAGTTATGCCAAAGCAAACTTGCTCTATAACTCTAAGGGTACTATATATATTCTTGGGCAAATAAAAGTCAAAGTTAGTATACCAAACAAATATGTTACGCATTGCTATATCCGTGTTCTTCATTCATAATTGATGATATCGATGAACAGAAAATATATTACAAATTACAGAAAGATAATGACAAAATTGCACTTGTCAAATAGTGCAATTTCTAGTATTAAAAAATGAAATTACTACAGGGAAAACAAAAGGCTCTACTAGCAACCCGCATCTCACTAACAGACTAGAACCAATTGATATAGCAACCTGCATCGCACCAAGCATGTTAAGGTGCTTCCGACTAAGGATCCAACTCAGGCTTATCTCTCAGGCCAACATGACCAATACCCACAGGCGAATAAGAGACAATTTACAACTATTTTCTATGGAAAGACAAGGACATAAGAGGTTGGTGTCCTAGCACAAATAACAGAAACAATGATACATATTTGAATAATTTGACCACAAAGAACAAGAGACAATTAACAACCATTTTCTATGGAAAAACAAGGACATAAGAGGGTGGTCCTAGCACAAATAACAGAGAAAATGATACAGATTTGAAGAATTTGAACACAGAGAACCAAGAGACAATTAACAACTCTTTTCTATGGAAAAACAAGGAAAAAAAGACAATTAAGGCATCCTATGCATAACATTTAGAATCCTCCACACCAATTACAATAGCTCAATTAGCAGCGATCCTACTTCAGTTCTTGGGTTGCTACTTTCTATATGAGGGATGAGACATTGAGCTTGCCTTTAGATTCAAAATGAACGGAGGATCAATGGACTCCGTTTTCTCTCTGAACTTTCACAAGCTCCTCCAGTTCAGAGCAACTGGTATATATAGGGAAATATGTCAGTATGTCAATAAGTCTCGCAAAGCAAAGCCAAGTGCCTTGTGATGATAGTTAATAAACAGCCTGGCATAAAAATCAGCACAACGAATTTGAAATATTACCATTAGCATACTGCAAAGATAGCTGCACTTGTATCGGACACTGCAGCTGTAATGGCTTTCGTTCATAAGATCACCAAGTTTCTTAAGCTTATCTTCCTCACTGCACACAGACAGCAGTATGTGTCAGCTGAAGAATGGCTATATCATATAAAAAAAATTAGAATCAATTTCCAAGTACTGTGAGGATACACCCAACCTAGGGAAGAAATATCTAGATAGAATTTTCTTCTTCAAACAAATAGAATGACAATATAAGGCAGTGAAGATGAACACTGTGTATTGCCAAAAGGGGTCTTCCATCACTGACATACCAGGACAACTCAAGGGTCTTCCATCACTCCGCGCATCAGTCTCCGAAGCTCCGAGGGACAGATCTGCCAAGGTTCCGATTAGCTGTATGTCTATGTTGAATCAATAAATTCTTATCATTAAGCAAAAGCCAAATGATGAAAAAACCTTGGATATGCACATGAGGGATATTGACCAGAGACATGGACACGACACAAGCACAACAATTGCACGCCTATAATACATATGTCTAAAAATAAACAAGAGACAATGAATATATATGATCTTGAAAAGTTACAGAACATATATACGAAAATTGCACATTTAAGATAGTGCAAGTAGTACTTGTTGATATTGCAATTATATTCTATATGTATATAATCAGAAAATCTGACTCATACATGTGAAGCTTGCTGTGAGTACTGACTACATTTAACTTGTCCTAGTGAAAATCGAACAAACAGAAAAGCACAATTAACAAAACTCTAGACTATGTTAGCACAAAGATGAGGGAGCACAGAACTTTTGAGATGACAAATCAATAACTGAGAAAATAAATATTACCAATGGATTGATCAAGTAGGGATCACAACCCAACTTTGGCATCATATCACGCATAGCTGCAAGGTCTACAACTGCTGGGACGCCAGTGTTGTCCTAGATCATAAATCGGATCGTATAGAATAAGCAACAGGCAATTATATATGAAGCATAAGATTTTGTGAGACGTCAGATCAAAACCAACCATTAGAATGCATCTCGCTGGCTTGAAAGGTATCTCAGCCAGCTTGGGGGATGTTTTCTCCCAATCAATGATTTTCTCGACATCGCTCTCTGTAACTTGGAAGTTATCACAATGCCAGATAGCTGATTCCAGGAGATCACGTATAGAGAAGGGAAGCCTATCTGACAGAACACAAGAAGAGGTTTGTTTTGTTATATTCTTATACAGGAACGTAAACTGCAAGGTGAAGGAAGGAGAAACTGAAAATGTGACAGAACCTAGCATAGAAACTTACCAATCCTTGGATCATTGAGTGCAGGAAGGCTGAAGAATTTCCCGTATTCACCACCGCTAGGCTTAGGGAGGCTGGCCAATATACTCTTGAAAACATGCTTGGTAGCTGAGAGAAGACAATGTTAATGTCCATTTGCAGCAAGGACAGTGGGATATTTAACAGAGACAAATACTACTTGTCAAAAAAAACAGAGACAAATACTTGGTGAAGAGAGACATTAAGTAATTGAAATGGGCATCCCTTTGACGGCATTCTTCCCTAACATTGTCTTCTCTCAGCTAAAGTACAATCTAAAACATGCCATATTACATACTAGTTACAACACGCAGATTTTCTGATGGGTAGCGGCAACCAGGTGTGGCAAGCAGCACACAGCAGCGACGCATGGAAGCAGCAATATGGCAGACCGGGCAGCAGCACGGGCGCCGACGGGCGGAGGCAGCCACGACGCCCAAATCTTCACTCTACAACCCAAAATGCACAATATAGCTAACAACAAGATAAGCTGTTTTACTGCAATAGTACTCTAGTCTAAACTCCAATTAAGCATAATCTAGACCTAAAAACATGTTTTGCACATAAGCTCGTAGCATTTCTTGGCTGGCTAGAGGCATTTGGGGGTGGGGAGGACCCAGACTGAGGCCAATGGATGGTGGACACCAATACCAGGAGAGACAAAAGACTGATGACAACAAAATTCAAGTGCTGGCCTGCTGCATTAGAGCAGGCTCATGGACCACTGTAGTCGTAGCCATATTTGCTAACCCTGCCTATCTAAGGAAGGTACTCCTCACAAAATAAAGACAGTGCTAGGCACTTGATACTTATATCTCTAATGAATACATCCCTAAAACTCGGCGTTGGAGCAGTGCAAGCATGTAGCCAAAGAAAGCGGCAGCAAGAAGCAGTGCGACTCCTGCAGACATAGAAACTATTTCTTTTTCTAAAACAACGCAGGAGAACTGCGTGACATTTCATTAATATAGAGAGTTCAACTAATATTTAGCATTACGAAAAAGAAGATAAGCCAATCTGAATATAAAGAAAACACAGATAAGTTGTGGTACAGTGGTAGTGACTCCTAATAGCAGATACTGACCTGCTCTCTCCTGTCAATATAAGCCTGTAAAATTTCTTCAAGATGATCAATGAATTTCTATTAAGGAAAAGCAACTGGTTAGCATATAAAACTTTGCATTTAACTCATATCGTGAAAGCAAGCTGTGCGAAAACTTACAATGGAATTAGATGACAAGAGATCACTTTCTAATTCACGTATGGGCAGAAAGAAAGGTAAGGTGTGCTCAATCACAATCATCTTTTCCATGAATGACTTGCTTTCCAAAACACAATGAAAAATCTCACAAGGCTCACCTGTAAAAATAGAGTGGATGTGTTTATCTACTATAGGAAATCATGCATTTAGAGATTTGGGTGTATCATATCATGTCTTTTCATCCTTTTTAAGCTAAACTGCCACACTTTAGCTGGTACTATCAATTATCAGTTAACTACTAGAAAAAAAACAAGGGCCAAGACTCTAACAATTGAGCATTGCAATTCAGTCAACATACAGACTCTAACAATTTTAACAGAGAAAAAAAGGGTGGAAAGACAAGTGGTCAGCTAATTCAGAAGTAGAGATTATACCTGTAGCTCCAGATGATCCATGTACCTAGTGCAAGGGCCTCAGGACAGGCAGGCAGATGCTTCAGTTCAATATGGCCATTGGTTGTGAACATAGCTAACTAAAGTGGACGCGTATCAGGAATTAAAAGAACCACCTCACTGGGTTGATTATAGATGTATATTAGGAACTAAAAAAATAGCCATTGTTAATGGAAAAACAAAACAGAAGCATGCAACCAGAGGCAAGGTATCTAGTGAACAATTAGAGTACCAACAGAGGTAACCTTCAGGTTCTAGTTTATACTACATGACTAACATGATCAATAAATGTCCAAAAGAACAAACTGTAGTTCTGATGTAATTTCAGGTCAGTAAGAATATGTATGCAGAACAATTGATATGACAACAACGTGAAGGAAATAAAGGTCAATAGAGGCAAAAACTTCACTTAATATGCTATATAAGCAGTGTTTACAGTTTGCACAACAGAGAAATCTTATGCAAAAAAGTTATAAATGAAGCTGTCCAAAACAGAAATTCTGTAATGCAGTGGAAGAAATATCTATGCAAACAATTAGGACAAAATGCAGTCTGATTCTGATTCTGATCTGACCAATAAGTAATATAGTGGTATGATGAACAGAAAGGAAATGAGCACCAATACACCCATTTGTTTCTAAAAAGAATAACAGATAAAAGAGGTTCCAGACTCCATCTGACAATGCTTCTAGTCACATACTGCAAAGACAACGTAACACTGTAAACACACTGCTGATTTGATGACTGATCAAATTGCAGTTACATTTAAAAAACGAGACCTAATTGCTGTCAAAAAGTGTATTTCCATATCAGAAAAAAAAGACATAAGTTCACTGTATCTTCATTTTCTGTAGAGACAAATCCTAAATAAGCTAAGCTCAATATGACAAATTGTTCAACATTATTGTTCACTATCTAGAGGTTTGGCAATAGCATAGCATACAGACCCAAAAGCCATTATGTGTTGGACAAAAAAGAAACAACCCAGTCTCACCCATGACAGGTTTGGCAATAGCAATAGCATAGCATAACTTTACTTTTGCTTTGTGTTTAGTTTAGAACTCTTCACCACCATCAAGGAATATGACAAAAAAATCATTTGTTGCAAAATAAAAAGGTTGTTTTCAACACACTTGCAAGTATTATAGCACTGTCCAGCAGACAGGATGGAAGATCTTCTCTCCAATAAATAACCAAGAAAAGGAGTTTTAGCAATGAGTTTCCTATAATACAGAATTGTCACAAACTCACAAATCTAACAAACAGACAAACAAAAAATGTGTTAGGCAGCCCAGGCAGCCTCATCAAGTGCAGTTCAGCGCATAGGAAAATTTTTTGGAAAGAGAGCCATTCAGTCTCATTGATCGTGCATTATGGCCAGAAACAAGGCTACTAGCTCAGCCTAAGAAATTTCATTTGTCTTCTCAATAACAAGTAAGGTAATGAATGAATTACCTGTGAGCGGTACCAATAATGGTGCCTAACCTCTCTTAATTCCCTTTTGAGGAAAAAAAATTTCAAGATATGACAAGAACCAACAAATTCTTATGATTAGGCAAAATCCATCGAATGAAAATCCTTGGATATGCATATGTGGGATATTGACAAACCAGATTTGTAACAAGCTAGAGCGTACAATAATCCAGCAAACCAAACCCTAACTAATGCGGGGAGCAGCAAGAACAAATAAGTACAACCCTATACATTTCCACAAGGATCCCGACCTTACTAGTAAAAATCTCCATCCCCATGCCCTCCTCACGATATGGTTTCAACCAATCGATGACCAAATCCACTCCCAATCACGAAATGGGATCCAGTACACACACACACAAACAACAAGTGATGCAACAACTAGGACCAAGGAGGAAGGAGATGCAACAGAGGAGGAAGGAGATGCAATAGACACATACAAGAGCACATCACCGGAGGCCCTCTACAAGACCTTCAACATCAAACCGTAGCAACCCACCAGGAAGCCGCCACCGTAAGGGGAAATGGCCGCCCTCCACCGCCGTGGACCCGTGCGCACCTCGCTCCACCACTGGGGGGTCACTGTGGTGTGGGATTCGCCAAGCACTAGAGCAGCCGATGCTGATTCGCCTTTAAGAAATTGGATCGAGTACACACATGAGCAAAAGAAAAAAAAGGAAGGAGATACAACGGGCACATGGAAGACCTTCCCGTAGGCATGGGGTGGAAGCCGCGCCATGTCCCGCTTCGTCGAGACCGCGCCGGAGGTGTGGGAGTGGGGCCCGAGCAGCGCGCGGCTGGAGGAGCTCCACGCCGCCACGGCGGCGGCGGCCGAGCAGGAGGTGGACTGCAGGTGGCGGCCGTCGGGCGCTCGCCGCGTGCCGTCGCGGGGTCGCCGAGCCGGACCAGGCCGGGCGCGGTCGTCGCGGCCATGCTTGCTCAGGTTCCACCTCGAAGACAGAGGAGTGGTTAGATGTGGGAGGTGGGATTGGGAGAGAGAGAGTGGGAGGGAAAGACAGAGAGGAGCCGGGCGGTTCTCGAGCGACGGTATTTTGCGGGTGCAGTCCGGACCCGATAAGAGCATCGAACCCAACACGCCAGCGCGTGCAGGTCGCCTCCCGCCGCCGCGTGTCGCAAGACGAGATGGACAATTTCTTTCAACGCAGACAGATAGGAAAAGTGATATATATATATATATATATATATAGGCAGCACTATTTGGACCCCGGGGTCCAAATGGCATTCAGACCCCAGTCCCCATCCGCCAGCCCGCAAGTCACGGACTCTGCCTTCCCGATATTTTTTTTTTTTCACAGGCTGCGGAACCAGCGAACCTCCACCACACGGTTGGCTCAGTGGCCGATTTTTTTATTTTTTATTGCATTTTAGTGTTTCTTGGTCAAGTGAAATTTATTTCATCGTACGTTTTTTTCTCACTTTTTCACGTACGCTTTTTTCTCCAATTTTTCACACGCCATATGCGGTATGCCAAGGATTTTTTTACTTATTTATTTCAGCGAGTGTTACAGAGGACTGGTAGTACGGATAAACATAAACACAAATTTCATAACACTTTTGATTAAGATTGTTGATGTCATCAGATAGTAACGATTGTATACAATCGGATTGAAGCCTGATAATGGCCTCACCAGTCCCTTAGTGGACTGAAGTTCCATGGAATTGTGTTCGAAACTATGCTTTCTGCTTGCTTCTCCTTTCTCCACTTTACTATAAAATCTTCAGATACTTTGCTTGGGCTCTCGCCAATATCCGTGAACAGCTGAACCCAAACCAGAAAGCCATCTTTCCAAAGACCTGAAGCTCATAGCATCTCCCTAAAAAAAAAAAAAGAAGCTCATAGCATCAATTTTACTGGAAAACCCCCATCAATTGGATAAATTCTGTCAACAAAAATTATTTTTTTTTGCTTAAGATTATTTAGCTAGTTGAACATTACAAATATTTATAATTGTTTCTTTCAAATGAGTATGGTAAAAATGAATGTCATCCATGGAATGTCTCATCTTTTCATACAGAATAATATTATATGCAAAAATCTTCAGTTATCTTAAATATTTGTCATACATGCTACAAATAATCCTCTCATACTTGCAACCCAGTAATTTCAGCATGTTTGTTTGTACAGGTGACTGCATATCAATCAACAAAAGTAACTAGTAAATATCAGAAGTGTATATGAGAAGCAACACTGTCCTTGCACATGTTGAGGCCTCTTGCACTGGCTAATGCATTTGATTCTTGCATCTCAAAGAGCTATAGCCATTAATTTCTATTGTCAACATGACAAAATGAATCTAATACTACTAGTTTGAATTATCTGAGATACTAGAAATGCTTTTAGGGGCTGCTAGATAATTTATTTAAGAACTTGAACAGCAACCAAACAGAATCAGATATGATCAATGTGCGGGCAACATCACGGAGCGAGGAGAGACGGGAAGAGAGAGGGGCAGGCGGACTTTGAGCGGTGGAAGCGGCGGTGGCCCTGCACCTCCGCCTACTTGAGTCCACTTCCGGCAGTCCACAGTTGCCGGCCTGCTGCCTGTGCACGTCCGCATCTGCCCAAGGAACATGGAATCCTGAATTATTCATATAAATTAAAAAACACGATGGAGCATCTGCCGGAAAATCGATACACAAAGGACCTCACATGGTGCTGCTCTGAACTGCTGAAAACTGCAAGCAAAAGAGAAGCAAAGAGCACTAGTGATCACTCAGCTAAAAAAACAAAGAACAAATAACTCAAATTGGCAGTTGTGCATGTCCTAGCATGATTTTCTTTTTGAAATCTAACCAATCAAAAAGCATGATAACATTGGGCTATATAACTTTTGCTATCCATATATAACATTGAACCACAAAAATCATCTCATTTCAAAGCTTTTCTTCAAACAAATAATGAGACATAAATGTTAACTAACATTTAGATGCGATGTAAAAGAGGGGAGAAATATTCAAAAGAAGTACTAGTATTCAACCAAACTATTTGGCCATACCATGTTTTTCTACATTCAAGTATAGACACACATCAGGCTAATATTAATCAATCAATACCAGATGATACCATATACAGATAAGGATGCAAGCTATGAAATTTGGCAAAAATCTCTATGTAACATGCATACAATATTTCAAGAACGATAGCTCTTCTGCTTCGAGGACAGGGCACAACTCTCTTGCTTTGTAATAATCGTATGTGCAGAGTTGTGGTTCGATAAATAGAATTTTGTGGTTTAGAATAATATTATATGTTAGAATAAGATTGTAGGGTTTCACTTGTGATAAGGACTTTGGCTGCAAAATAGGATCATGGTACTGACTGAATCTGCAACTATGGTCTACTGAACCGTTTAAAACCAGTCTACGCCACATATGGACAAGGAGAACTAGATCAACAAAATTGGAGATGGTACCTGAGACATGGACAGGGAGAACTAGATCAACAAATTCACAGTGCGACATTGTTCGAGTGAATTGCTCCCATCATCAAACAGTTTCACCAGTACTGTGAGAATAGCTGCACCACACAATTATTCATTAGTATAGACCATCAATGTCAATAAGCAAGCAAAAACTGAACTTCTAGAATAAAGCACCAGATTACAGGTAGAAGAGAAATGATGACTTTCCAAATATTACAGGGACAAATAAATATCACATCCAACGAACTCAATACACAAAAGAGGGAGTCAGTAGTTGTCTGCATTCTTTGTCTAGACTGCCCCTATAAATTTTGTAGCAGTTCCCCAAGGAGCTATACAAATTGAAAAGAACATATATGAAAGATAAATATTAGTTGTTTGAGCACAAAACAAAAGGTAATCAAAAGAAAGAACCGAGCCTAAGCAGCCATGGCAAGAAACAGTATGTTTGAAACTGGAAATAAGAAAAAGTAGGCTAAAAATAATGTTCTGACCGAAGCAGGACACCTAACCTGCACAAGGAAAGCTCAATTTCAATGCTTCGAAGGTGGGTGCAAGACTTTGGCTGAATCAAACTCTCAATCCTCAATTTCAATGCTTCAGGAAAAATGGCAAATCATCATTCTGCATGGGTGTAAACTTTTGTGGTCATATAAATAGAATCATAACCTCAAGGAAACATGAAACTATACTTGCGTAATCTAAAATTATCCTATGCCTGTTGCTAATAATGATCTGTCAGAGATAAAATACGATCCCCACATTCATCAACTGATATGCATGCTTCAGCACATTGAATTATAGAATGCTACTTTTGGTTGGCAAAGCCAAAGATATAGTTGACTGCAATGTGAAATGTAACTGTCTATGGTGGGCACTGATGCTACATTAACAAATTACATGAAGGAGCAGCTGTAGATAATAAGCACCCAGGTGGTAAAGTGTCCGAACACCCATCTATAAATCCACACATTAGTTGATATATTGATGACTAAAATCCACACATTCGTTGTTCGTTGATATATTGATGACTAATTAAATTGACTCTTTAACCAACAAAGATCCTACAACTAATTTCATGTCTGAATATATAGTAAGATTACTTTTATTGATTCATTTCTCTAATATATAGTAGTAATTTTCTTGTATAGCTCCTTTCTCATGAAAATAGCAGGACTGCACCCATTTGTTTGTGGCCTGGACTAATCACTAATCAGCAACACAAACCTCAAATATTCTACTGTGCTGACAAGTATAGATTATATCATTCGCAGCGGCTATCACCCATCACGGATATTTGCAGGTTTTATGTGGGAAGAAAAATGATTGGAATGGTGGTAAATAAGAAGCACTCAAAATTCAGTATAATAATGGCTACAGCAGAAACTGGAATGCTCTAATCATCACAACTAATCAGAGTATTCGAGAAAAAATCACAGCTAATCAGACAAAAGACAAAACACTAAAAAAATGGATGCACATAAGACAAATTACGATAAAGAAGGAACCAGTTATTTTCATCTCGATTGCATATTGATTTACAAAAACACAGTTTAAGATAACCACGTAAATGCAATGAATTATAGTAAGATCAGTGTATGTTCTGATGCAACCAAGGAATACAGTAAAATCATGTTTAAAATGATGTGAGGCAATATAGGATTACAAATCTTCCCTCTCCATGTATGAAACGAAACTTCAGAAAGAAATCATGTGAGGCAATATAGGATTACATCTAAGGGGGTTGATCTGTCCCGCAGCCAGGGTTTTTTATACCGGTCGGTTTCCCGCAGGGAAACCGCGGTTACCGGTCTTACCGGTCCGGCCCGGTATCCGGACCGCCGGTAAAAAGATTTGAAATTCAAAATCTAAAAATTGAAAAAAAATCGTGGAAAAAAAATACTGTAAAATAGTTTGCGATTTATAGAAGCCAACGGTGCAACATTTTTTCAAATTTGAGTTCGTTTGGTATAAAAAAATTTGAATTGAAGTTTGAAAAAAAAAAATAAAAAAGCGCACGGGGCGGTTTTAATTTATACCGAAGCGGTATTTAATTTATACCGCTCAAACCGGCGGTATAAATTAAATACCGCCGTAAACCGGATTTTTACCGATGAATGGAAAATTTGAATTCATTTGAATTCAAAACCAAACCGACCGTAACCGGCGGTTTACGTAACCGTCCGAAATCGAAACCGGACCCCGGGCGGTTTGGTTCAACCGGTCGGTAAAAAAAAAACCCTGCCCGCAGCATGCACATAATCATACATCGTTACAGTGAATTACATGTCTATTGCCTCCCTTTGTGGATCCTGCAGAGGCCACAAAATTTCATGTCAGGTTATTAATATGTGAGAAGATAACAACTCTGCCTCCACAGATTTAGCCAAGATTAAAAAAAAAAATCATGTGGATATGATACCTATGAAGGGGGCTGAACATGCCAAGGCGTCCCTCTTGCCCACAGAGTCAGGGAGCCAGCTCTCCGGACGCCAATCGCCTGGAAATCTCAGCCTCGGTAGGGGTAGTTGAGGATGCCGGCCGACGCAGGGGACGTTGAGAAGCAGCACCGACCAAGCTTGGAGGCGACGCGGACGGTGCCTCCCGGCGGCGGCGTGTCAGACCGGCGGCGGCTGGGTCAGGCCCGCGCAATGGCCTAGCGTGGACGGGGGCGGCCAGGATGGCCACGGTCTCTGCCCGCTCAGCCAGTGCAAGGGCCGTTGTGTGCGCCGCTGGGAGGGAGCAGGCCGCACGCCGCCGGTGGGGAAGCAAGGCCGCGCGCCGGGAGGGAGCAGGGCCTGCGCCGTCGCATCTGGGAGGCTCGGTTGTGCGCGCCGTCGGTGGAGGAAGGCCGGTCGTCGCCAGTCGGGGAGGAAGCCGCGCACCGGGGATGTCCATCCCGTCCGACGTCGTCGTCGTCCCGTTCGCCGAAGGAATCGCGCGTAGTGGCCGCGAGTTGCAGGGCGCCGTCACGGTCGCATCGACGCCGCCACGCCGTGAGGGGAAGGGGCCAGGCCGGCGACGTGACGGAGTTGGGGCGGACTAGGGGGGGGCGCGGCGGCGAGCAGCGGGGGTGAGGGGCAGCGCCGGCGGATGGGGATCGGGCTCGCAGGAGTGCAGGGGTCGAATAGGGCGCAGCTGATTTTTGGAACCGTCGAGAACGTGGGTGGGGGAGTGGGCTCGGCATCGGACAGAAAAATAACTGGGCCGGGCCTGGGAGTGAGAGCAAATGAGAAATGCACATGGGTTGGCTCAGGTTGACCGAACGGCGGGGTGGACGTGTTTGCCTGCTCAACAGGACAGTGGGGACTGAATTCATTTGGACCCCGGGTTCCAAATATAAATACTATATATATATATATATATATATATATATATATATATATATATATATATATATGTGTGTGTTATCTACACCCTAGGTGTAGAATCCTATTCTACACCCTAACACCCAAACCAACCAACCAGGATGAGCAAGTCAACCAACAGGGCAAGGAAACCAATGCGCGCTCGATTAACTTCCCCCACACCCGACCCGGCCCTCCATCCTCCCACCTGTCCTCAATACTCTAATCCCCAATCATTCCCATTGATGGTTTCCCCGAGCCTTCGAGGCGGCGATTGCGGCTTCAATTCAGCGGTGGCGGGGCGATGTTTTTGCGAGGGGTGGCGGCAAAGGGTCTTCGCCGGCGCCGCGCGGGGGCTCTCCATCCCTCCCCTTTCCCCTCTCGACCGCCTCCGGGGAGGCCCTTCTCGGCTTCTTCCGGGCGGCGGCCGTGATTCGCAAGGGGCGGCAGCAGAACGGCGGCGAGGTTCTCTCGGGCGGCCGCCGGGGGTGTCTCAAGCGGCATTCATGCTCTCCATCCTCTCCCCCTATGCGAGCCCCTGCAGGCTCCTTGCTACTTCGTCGGCGGGAGGGCTGGAGGTGGTGAGGCCATGCTGGCGAAACTGCAGTGCATGGTGTGCGCATCGGTGAGCATCCTGCCCAGCGAGTCTTGTCATCCCGCCAGCCGACAAATGAAGTCTTGTGCTATTGCGCGCGAGCACATGCATCAAATCCGGCGAAAGCAGGCGCTACAGGCCCATACCAGGCGACATCTCCCCTGCTGTGATTTGCCTTGTTCAGTAATGCATGGTTGATTACTGACATCTCCCCTGCTGTGATTTGTCCTATTTGTTAAGTGAATTCTGACATTGACTATTCAGTAATGTGTGGTTCTGGCGATTATGACGTACAGGAAAGGAAACTTTGCCCTTGTTCAGTAATGATGCTGCTATTCTGGGCTAAGCACCAATTATACTCCTTCGTTTGCCGACAACCACACATCAATGATCAGTATTCTTCAGTGGAGCAATGCAAATAGGAGTTAAAAAATCATGGATGATTACTGAATTTTATCATGTGCAACTCTTTTAAGTAGAGGGTGCATAATTACTGAGTGTCAGGTGAATTACTAAGTGCATAATTACTGAGTGTCATGGGAATTTTAGCATGTGTCGCCCTCTTTTGATCCATATCACTGGATGATTAAATTATGACATATAGGTACCTTTTGCCCTTTAGTGGTGCAATGCAAATAGGAGAGATAACATTGGAAAGTTATTTAGTTTCAGTAATTGTCTAGTTTAAGATTTGTGTGCACTTACTGTGGTTTTAGTAATTTCATTTTGTTCAGTAATATAACATTATCTAGTTCAGTAATTACTATACAAGTCAGTAATTCAAGTATGAACATTTTATATTTCTACGATAACTCGGTAATCTCAAAGCACATAAATTAATGCTTTGAGTTTAGGGTTCATGTTGTTTGCCGGGTTTAGGGTTCATGGCGGTTTCTTTGAGTTTAGGGTTTGTGGTTTCTTCGTCGCGAATCAAAGATTTTGCAATCAATAATCCTAATTTATGTTGTCAAGAATCACATAAATTAATGTCGATTTTAGGGTTCATGGGGTTTGTCAAGTTTAGGGCTCACGATGGTTTGTGTGACGTAACCTTCTAATTATCGGGCCCACCCGCACCTATCATTGTCTCAAAGACCTCGGCACCGTGCGGATGCACCCAATAACTTAAGAAGTGCGTTTCGGGTGTCATCGGAAACCCCGATTACACCACTCATACCGGGATCAACAAAGGAGTAGCTACAACATTACAACATTTGTTACAAAAATATAGATCGAGTGCGGAAGAATAATAACATAATTTTACAAAATATGAGCAAGTTACTTTTGAGTAGACTTAACTTAATTTTGCGGAAGCCGAGGGAAACTAGAAGAAACCGGATCATGTCGAGCCCACCGACATAACCTTGGTTAACATCACGAGTCGGCAAGACTGCAACAAGGGTTAACAAACCCCGAGTACACAATGTACTCCGCAAGACTTACCCGACAAAAAAGAAAAGACTCCAAGGATATCTTTGGTTTAAGGGAAGTAGAGCTAGAAAAGGGGAGTTTGCGAAAAGCTTACTACAAGTGGATCCTTACTTTCAATCTTTTTAGCATCAATTTTGTTGACGCATACTTAAGCTAGATTTGCACTGTTCTATCTCAAACACTTTTTAAGCAACACATCTCAACTTATCTCGCATCTCTTTTCCCTTTCAAAACCATGAGTAACCTTGTTTCTTCAATTACTACGATGAATGGGCGTAAGAACGGGTCTCCATAACCGAGAAGCAACGGCGATCCGCGAATCGATTCAAACCGGTGGGGATCCCTAACCACACGACATATGTAGCACTTAAGCTTGCATATATCAACCTTCTTTCAGATTTGTCCAAAACGGGAACGAGGCTGCGCCACCGAGAGAAACCGCATACCCCACCTCCCTACCCCGTCCTAATGACGGTTTGACCCAAGAGGGTGGGTACACGTTACTCCCGCCATCTCTCCACTCCCGGTGTGTGGTTGCCATTCCCGATTTGGCTCCACCGAGATCCCGGCTTACCGGAGTATGTGGCTAGTTAGGGTCGACCGACTGGGGGGTGACAACCAGCGTACCGTGCCATTGACCAAACGACGCAGCGCACTTGGCGTTCAAAAGTCCCGAACTTAACAATCCAAACAACGGACGGTCCTTATACGACCAACACGGGACAAGCACAGCTAGGTATCCCGCCGGCTTTCAACCTACGCCCCCGTCCGATCTCAAATTCATCACTACATATTTATTCTCATGAACCACCATCAGGGTGTTCTCTTTTTCCATAGCCTGGAGGAACAAAGATAAAACCTATATCTCGCGAACGATGAAGCCATCATTCGACTTCTACCGAAGTCTAGGCATTACTAAGCATAAGAGATCGACCTACACATACTAGTGGGATAACATCTGGAGTAACTGTAGATCAAGGTAATCATGCAACAACGGTATCAACCAACTCCTACTAACTTAATGCACATTACACTCGACTTAAGGCGAATAAAGTATTTATAAAAACTGAGAAGGGTTTATGCTCCGGGGCTTGCCCAGATTGCGGTGGAAAAGTCGATTCTTAACGAGATCACCCGAGTCATACTTGACATTATCCTTGTCGACGGACGGATCTTCTCCGAAGCTTGATCATCGCAAACCATATCAACACCCTCCCCAAAGCTTCATCAACACGATCCGACTCTCTCGTATACTCTACACGTAGATGATGATGCATGCTTTAGCATGACGGAAGGGTAAACATGATGCTTGATGAATGCATGAAATGATAAACAACTTGAGTATAACTTTCCTTCACGATAAAGTTGCAACCCAACAAAACCAACTTGTTAAACTACTCTACAAGATATCATCACCATTGCCTAAGGAGTTCTCAAGGACCATTTGATTATGGTATGATCCAAGATTCACAAAGCAATCCCAAATCACACATCAAACCTAAGTCATTAACCACTAAACACTTACTTTTCTAATAAATAAAATAAAGCATAATATAGAAAATAATTTAAACATTTCAAAATGACCCCAAACTTTTTATACAAGTAGATCACATCATAAAACAGCACTAAATAAATTTTTCATGATTTTTGAATAAATATTTTATTTTCTAAAAATCATGAAAGATGCATTTTTCAATTAAAATTTGTATTTTTAAAACATGCAAGAACTACTCAAAATCAAAGTTTCAAAATTTTCATAAATACTAGACATCATGAAAAGGCTATACAAAAATTTTTAGAATTTATAAGCAAGTATTTGAATTTATATGAAAATAACAAAAATAGATACTATTCATATAAATAGAAATTGAATAAATCATTTTTTTCAAACAAACCGCCTTCGGGCCCTGATTTGGCCCGACACCGTGCGTGGGCCTGGTATCGGGCATACTGGCCGGCCCACGAAGGAATAATAACGCCTGGGCCGACAATCTTGCAAAAAGGTCCCTAATATTTTACAAAATTACAAACAAGTACAAAGCACTATTCACAAGAGTCACGATTTTTCTCACCTAGGCCCCTGGAAAACTTTCTATTTCGACACGAAGTCCTTGGCCGCGAGCCAGAGCAGAGGACGCTGGGGAATCGCCGGTTCGGCCGACGGGCCGCCGGCGGGCGGAGAAGTGGCGGAGGAGCACAAGGGGGTCCGTGCGCACTGCGGGGCTGCTTGGCTCGGCCCAAGATGGATCGTGGAGGCGCGGCCACGTGAGCCCGCGGCTTCTGCGTCGGCGTCGCTATCGCTGCGCTTCCCGGCGGCGTCGGGGAAGGAGCTATGGAGGAGTGGCGTGAGGCGGGGAGAAGGTGAGGGGTAGCTCTCGGCCGGCTTGAGGCGAGCAAGAGCTGGGGCGCCAAGCGCTGGCTGCTTGGCGGCCATGGGCCGCAGAGGGGAGAGAGACCGAGAGAGAGAGTCGGAGAGCGGGAGAGAGACCGAGGAAGAGGATGAAGGGGTGGCCGGAGCCTTCACTTAACGCGCCACACGCCCAGGTGCGCGGAAACATCGCGAAGGGGCGACCAAACGGCAAGACGGCAGCGGTGGCAGCAGCGGCTTGTTCGTCGGGGTTACCAGAAGCGGTCCGTATTTTCCTCTTCTTCTTCCATTTTCTCCAAATTTCATATTGTGACTTGAAAAACGCCCAAAATGAAAGTTGCTCGCCTTGACGAGATCTTCATCTTTGCTTTAAGAACCATCCCCAAAATCTCAATAATTTTGAAACTAGAGAAAAGGGGCAAAAGAGGTTACAAAATAAATCATTTTTAGATTTTGTTTTCAAATTCACATTTCTTTTCAAACCTAGGCAATTAATTAGAGACTAAACATTGCTCAAACAATCCACCCAAAAAAATAAAGCATGGCATATGCACACACCACATGATATATATATATATGAAATAAGAAATGCATTATGCCATGATGCTTGCTAATTATGCATGATAATGACATGATCAAAATTTTAATTACTTATTAACATCGGGATGTTACAATCCTTCCCCCTTAAAGAAATCTCGTCCCCGAGATTTCGGGAGATGTAACCCTTGGGGCAAATAACGGAAAGGAAAAGTGTCAAATACAATGACTTGCAAGGAGTTTATAAGAAAACAAGGGATTAATTCAAAAGTTACAACCGCAATGAAAAGATGGTTGCGACCACAAGGGATTTCAAAAATTCACGTAAGGCATGAACATGAATTTTTCCCAAATAAGTTCAAATGAAAGAGAGTACATTAGTCGTGGGACTAAAATGGATCATGACCACGACTTCGATACCGCGCGCCCAAATAGAATCATGTGTGCCCGGGTCACACAAGAAACCCTAGGTTCCGTCGCGGCACCGCGGGTCACGGATCATCATAGCACCATAATAGGGCACAACCGCGGTACCTCTCGTACTACAATGTCGAGGTTATAACTAAGATCAAAAATTTGGTTATAATAACAAGGAATTTTGGAAGATCGGAATTTCCTCGTAGAGCATCCGAGAGAGCAAAAGCACTTTGATTGTGGACTATATAGAATCATGACCATAGACCATGTTATCGCGGCGCCCGCCAGTAGCACCTTATGGCCGCAAATCCACAGGTGACCCCGGTTTTCAACGCTTTTATTTAGGTCACAGATCCTGATACCTACATAGGACACGATCACAGTGACTTCGATCAACACGTATTATCAAATAATATCGAAGGAGTAACATGTGTTGAGTTAGAAGGAATCAAGGAATAACACATGCATAGCAAAGGAGTCAAGGATCGATACATCCAAAATTCCTAAAAGATCGTGAACTGATGGAGTGAAGATTATCAAAGGAAAATCATTATCAAAACCTGGTTCATGACGAGATTTATTGCAATAGAACATCTATAACAAGGAATAGTTGTTCCGACGAAAGGAGGAAGAATCACATTATATAGATGATATGATGCATGCTCGCCCTATACGTCTTCACAACGTCGGGGAGTACTCGCCTTCATCATGTTAGATGTTAGTAGGTTATAGGGCTTTACTTTATATACTATCTTCACGCACCAATGAGATGTTGAAAAACACTTAGCGTAACATTGTCGATAAAGTTAACTCTCCGTTGTTCTTCAAAAGATGACATGAAAACTTCTTTAAATCTTTTACTTGACTTGTCGGAAAAATCTTCACGAAAGCTTCCGGCAAGCATAAGGAAAGAAAGAAGATCATTTTTAAGTTGTTACTTTCAAAAACTTCTAGATTACAAAATCATTTTGAAGTTTTCAAAAGTAATATTGTAGCGGGTCCTAAGTATGAGCTCGATACCATTCTCGTGACGTAACCTTCTAATTACTAGGCCCACCCGCACCTATCATTGTCTCAAAGACCTCGGCAATTTGTGCGGATGCACCCAATAACTTAAGAAGTCTGTCGGGTGTCATCGGAAACCCCGATTACACCACTCATACCGGGATCAATAAAGGAGTAGCTACAACATTACAACATTTGTTACAAAAATATAGATCGAAAGTGCGGAAGAATAATAACATAATTTTACAAAATATGAGCAAGTTACTTTTGAGTAGACTTAACTTAATTTGCGGAAGCCGAGGAAACTAGAAGAAACCGGATCATGTCGAGCCCACCGACATAACCTTGGTTAACATCACGAAGTCAAGACACGCAACAAGGGTTAACAAACCCGAAAGTACACAATGTACTCTACAAGACTTACCCGATAAAAAGAAAAGACTCCAAGGATATCTTGGTTTAAGGGAAGTAGAGCTAGAAAAGGGAGTTTGCGAGAAAAAGCTTACTACAAGTGGATCCTTACTTTCAATCTTTTAGCATCAATTTTGTTGACGATACTTAAGCTAGATTTACACTGTTCTATCTCAAACACTTTTTAAGCAACACATCTCAACTTATCTCTGCATCTCTTTTCCCTTTCAAAACCATGAGTAACCTTGTTTCTTCAATTACTACGATGAATGGGTAGAAGAACGGGTCTCCATAACCGAGAAGCAACGGCGATCCGCGAATCGATTCAAACACGCTTTGGGGATCCCTAACCACACGACATATGTAGCACTTAAGCTTACATATATCAACCTTCTTTTAGATTTGTCCAAAACGGGAACGAGGCTGCGCGCCACCCGAGCCACGTACCCCACCTCCCTACCCCGCCCCTAATGACGGTTTGACCAGTAGGGTGGGTACACGTTACTCCCGCCATCTCTCCACTCCCAGTGCGTGGTTGCCATTCCCGATTTGGCTCCACCGAGATCCGGCTTACCGGAGTATGTGGCTAGTTAGGGTCGACTGACCTGGGGTGACAACCAGGCAGCCGTGCCATTGACCAAACGGCCGCAGGCGCACTTGCGTTCAAAAGTCCCGAACTTAACAATCCAAACAACGGACGGTCCTTATACGACCAACACGGGACAAGCACAGCTAGGTATCCCGCCGGCTTTCAACCTACGTCCCGTCCGATCTCAAATTCATCACTACATATTTATTCTCATGAACCACCATCAGGGTGTTCTCTTTTTCCATAGCCTGGAGGAACAAAGATAAAACCTATATCTCGCGAACGATGAAGCCATCATTCGACTTCTACCGAAGTCTAGGCATTACTAAGCATAAGAGATCGACCTACACATACTAGTGGGATAACATCCGAGTAAGCGTAGATCAAGGTAATCATGCAACAACGGTATCAACCAACTCCTACTAACTTAATGCACATTACACTCGACTTAAGGCGAATAAAGTATTTATAAAAACCGAGAAGGGTTTATGCTCGGGGCTTGCCGTATTGCGAGGAAAAGTCAGATTCTTAACGAGATCACCCGAAGTCATACTTGACATTATCCTTGTCGACGGACGGATCTTCTCCGAAGCTTGATCATCGCAAAAACCATATCAACACCCTCCCCAAAGCTTCATCAACACGATCCGACTCTCTCGTATACTCTACGTAGATGATGATGCATGCTTTAGCATGACAGAAGGGTAAACATGATGCTTGATGAATGCATGAAATGATAAACAACTTGAGTATAACTTTCCTTCACGATAAAGTTGCAACCCAACAAAACCAACTTGTTAAACTACTCTACAAGATATCATCACCATTGCCTAAGGAGTTCTCAAGGACCATTTGATTATGGTATGATCCAAGATTCACAAAGCAATCCCAAATCACACATCAAACCTAAGTCATTAACCACTAAACACTTACTTTTCTAATAAATAAAATAAAGCATAATATAGAAAATAATTTAAACATTTCAAAATGACCCCAAACTTTTTATACAAGTAGATCACATCATAAAAACAGCACTAAATAAATTTTCATGATTTTTGAATAAATATTTTTTTTCTAAAAATCATGAAAGATGCATTTTTCAATTAAAATTTGTATTTTTAAAACATGCAAGAACTACTCAAAATCAAAGTTTCAAAATTTTCATAAATACTAGACATCACGAAAAGGCTATACAAAAATTTTTTAGAATTTATAAGCAAGTATTTGAATTTATATGAAAATAACAAAAATAGATACTATTCATATAAATAGAAATTGAATAAATCATTTTTCAAACAAACCGCCTTCGGGCCTGATTTGGCCCGACATCGCGGCGTGGCCTGGTATGTGCATACAGGCCGGCCCACAGGAATAGTAACGCCTGGGCCGACAATCTTGCAAAAAGGTCCCTAATATTTTACAAAATTACAAACAAGTACAAAGCACTATTCACAAGAGTCATGATTTTTCTCACCTAGGCCCCGGAAAAACTTTCTATTCGACACGAAGTCCTTGGCCGCGAGCCGAGCAGAGGACGAGGGAATCGCCGGTTCGCCGACGGGCCGCGGCGGGCGGCGGAGAAGTGGCGAGGAGCACACTGGGGTCCGTGCGCACTCAAGGTCGCTTGGCTCGCCCAAGACGGATCGTGGAGGCGCGCCCACGTGAGCTGCGGCCTCGCCGGGCGTCGCATCGCCGCGCTTCCCGGCGGCGTCGGGGAAGGAGCTATGGAGGAGTGGCGTGAGGCGGAGAAGGTGAGGGTAGGCTCGCCGGCTTAGAGGCGAGCAAGAGCCGGGCGCCAAGCGCCTGGCTTGTCTCGGGCGACCATGGCCGCAGAGGGAGAGAGACCGAGCGAGAGAGCCGAGAGCGGGGGAGAGACCGAGGAAGAGGATGAAGGGGTGGCCGAGCCTTCACGAACGCGGCCACACGCCGTGTGCGGAAACATCGCGAAGGGCGACCAAACGGGCGACGGCAAGTGACGCGGCAAAGCAGCACTGCTCGTCGGTTATCAGAAAGGAGTCCAGATTTTTCCTCTTCTTCTTCCATTTTCTCCAAATTTCATATTGTGACTTGAAAAACGCCCAAAATGAAAGTTGCTCGCCTTGACGAGATCTTCATCTTTGCTTTAAGAACCATCCCCAAAATCTCAATAATTTTGAAACTAGAGAAAAGGGGCAAAAGAGGTTACAAAATAAATCATTTTTAGATTTTGTTTTCAAATTCACATTTCTTTTCAAACCTAGGCAATTAATTAGAGACTAAACATTGCTCAAACAATCCACCCAAAAATAAAGCATGGCATATGCACACACCACATGATATATATATATATGAAATAAGAAATGCATTATGCCATGATGCTTGCTAATTATGCATGATAATGACATGATCAAAATTTTAATTACTTATTAACATCCGGGATGTTACAGGTTTTGCCGAAGTTTAGGGTTTCTTTGTCGAGAATCAAAGACTTTACTGTCAGTTATCCTAATTTTTTCTGTCAGTAACCACATAAATTAATGTCCGGTTTAGGGTTCATGTTGTTTGCCGAGTTTAGGGTTCATGGTGTTTACCGAGTAGGGTTCATGGTAGTTTCTGAGTTTTGGGTTCGTGGTGTTTGCTGAGTTTAGTGTTCGTGGCGTTTGCCGAATTTATTGTATATGGTGTTTGTCGAGTTTAGAGTTGATGGCGTTTTCTAAGTTTAGGGTTCATTGTGTTTGCCGAAGTTTAGGGTTCATGGCGTTTCTTGATTTTAGGGTTTCTTTGTCGCGTAATCAATAAATTTCTTTGTCAAGTAATCATAATTTATGTTGTCGGTAACCAACCACATAAATTAATATCGAGTTTAGGGTTCATGGCGTTTGCCGAGTTTAGGGTTCATGGTGTTTTACCGAGTTTAGGGTTCATGGTGGTTGCCGAGTTTAGGGTTCGTCGCGTTTGCTGAGTTTAGGGTTTTTGGTGTCTGTAGAGTTTAGGGTTCATGGCGTTTGCTGAGTTTAGGGTTCATGGCATTTGCCGAGTTTATGGTTCATTGCGTTTGCTGAGTTTATGGTTCATGGCGTTTGCCGAGTTTAGGGTTTCTTTGTCGAGAATCAAAGACTTTACTATCAGTAATCCTAATTTATGTTGTAAGTAACCACATAAATTAATGTCGAGTTTAGGGTTCATGGTGTTTGTCGAGTTTAGGGTTCATGGCGGTTTGCCAAGTTTAGGGTTTGTTGTTAGTAATCAAAGACTTTGATGTCAGTATTCCTAATTTTTGTTGTCAGTAACCACATAAATTAATGCCGAGTTTAGGGTTCATGGTTTTTGCCGAGTTTAGGTTTCATGGTATTTACCGAGTTTAGGGTTGATCGCAGTTGCCGAGTTTAGGGTTCGTGGCATTTGCTGAGTTTAGGGTTTGTAGCGTTTGCCGAGTTTAGGGTTCATGACATTTGCCGAGTTTAGGTTTCATTGTGTTTGTGGAGTTTAGGGTTCATGGCATTTGCTGAGTTTAGGGTTTGCTGTCAGTAATCAATGACTTTGTTGTCCGTAATCCTAATTTATGTTGTTAGTAACTACATAAATTAATGTCGAGTTTAGGGTTCATGGCGTTTGCCGAGTTTATTGTTCATGTTGTTTGCCGAGTTTAGAGTTCATGGCGGTTGCCGATTTTAGGGTTTGTGGCGTTTGCTGGTGTTTGCCGAGATTAGGTAATAGAGCGTTTGCTGAGATTAGGGTTCAGGGCGTCTGCTGAGATTAGGGTTCATGGCGTCTGCTGAGATTAGTGTATATAGCATCTACTGAGATTAGGGTTCATGGCGTTTTACCGAGATTATGGTTCATGGTGTTTGCTCATTAATACATGCTCAATAATTTATGGTCAGTAATTTCTGAGATTAGTGTATAGAGCGTTTGCTGAGATTAGGGTTCAGGGCATTTGTTGAGATTAGGGTTCAGGGAGTTTGCTGAGATTAGGGTTCAGGGTGTCTACTGAGATTAGGGTTCAGTGTGTTTTTGCTGAGATTAGTGTATAGAGCGTTTGTTGGGATTAGGGTCAGGCCGTCTGTTGAGATTACTGTATATAACGTCTACTGAGACTAGGGTTCATGTCGTTTGCCGAGTCAATAACTGATTTTTAAATTTAGGGTTTTGGGGCAAGTGACCTTTTAAATGCATGCCCCTACCAGGCAATGGGTTTTGAGGCAAGTGTCTTTTTGAAAAACATGTCCCCTACTAGGCAATGGGTTTTGGGATAAGCGTCTTTTGAAAAGCATGCCCCCTACTTGGACAATGGGTTTTGGGGCAAGTGTCTTTTCAAAAGTATGCCCCCTACCAGGCAAGGGGTTTACAGAAAGCCACTAACTAATTTTGCATAGTAGAACCCAACACTAACCATTTTATTCAGTAATTTCATTATTAAGTTACTAATCATTTGCATATACTTATTTGATTTCTCTATATCAACCGAAGAAAATAGAAATACATTTTTCAATAATACGATGTGCTCCTCGTTCTATTTTTAGCATATTGACCCAGTAATTGTCAATTTTGGTCTATATGTGCTAAGTAACATCACATAAATCTCAGTAACATCACTTTTGGTCTAAAATATTTTTTTACTAATGGATATACAACACACATTCATAATTTATATTTTTTACTGCCTTATTGCACGTGCTCCTTATGTGCTCAGTAATACAACAATAATATCTCACTAATACATGTTCAAGTAATATCATGCTCAGCGATACATCAATATATAGTCAGTGAATTCATGATTCTGTAATATTCATTTCCATGAAGTAATTTGTGATTTCTCAACATATGCACATGTTTAGTAAATTTTAGAGCACAATCTGCGCATTGTCCTCTCAAAATAATGGAACATTCTGAAGATGTATGGTTAGTTTAAGCGACAGTAGTCTAGAAAAATCCTAGAGGAATTAGAACTTGTAAAGATCTAAAACTGACAGTAGAACTTTCAAAATAATGGAACATCCTAAAGAATAGGATTCATGTTTTTTCAATCAAATATGTGTAATGCTTAGGCTACAAATGCCTGAATGTATTACAAATCCATTGAAAAACGAGACATTACTGAACATTAGTTCAGTAATTCGCAGAAAAACACTTTAATCCAGTAACTAGTATCTCAGTAATCCCTTTTACACTCGGTAACCATAACTGCCATCCAGTAACCTAGTATCTTAGTAATCCCTTAACACTCAGTAACGATAACTATCATTCAGGAACCTAGTATCTCAGTAGAATCTTCTAGGGTATCTTCTATTCATCCTCTTCCTGCTCATAAGCAAGCTTCTTTCTCTTCCCTTTGTTGGCACTCCCTACCGAAGCAATTTTTTTCTTGCATTCACTAACACCCTGCATGCACAATTTTGATAGAGTTAGCCAAACAAACAAACATAATATTTCAGTAATCCAGTTACGGCTATGATCACTATATGTTCAGTAATGCAAAAGGAGATCACTATAACAAAAAGCTTATGATAAATTTTTGTGTCAATAAAGAGGTCACTAGATGATCCAGTAACCATAACTACCATTCATACGCACACCAGTGATCATTAGTAAACCTTCAGTAATTCACGTTCTTGAAACACCACTCTGGTATTAGTAATTTTATAGCAATTATTTAGAAGGACACGAGAATATAAATTAGTACAACTCTTTTTGCAAGCATATTCAGTGGCTACTACTAGACTATTATTACTCCCCATGACACTCAGTAATTCAGTTTTATGAACTCAATACTCTCAGTATCAATTACCGAGGAATCAGTAGTGTTTGAACTGCTGTGTTGGCCTTTCTCAGATTCACCTAGCATTTTATATTCAGTAATCTCAGCAATATTATGTCATTAACCAGTGTTTGCCAACTACAGCAGACGTGATGGTGACATTTCAAATTGATGTAATGCTTATATACAAAACTAAAGATTCTATTGGAATTAATGAACTCAGTATGATTTGTATACAAAACTAAAGATTCTAGAGGAAAAAAACCAGTGGCATCGATTGCAACATGCAGCAGGCAAGATTAAGAAAAGTCCAATTAAGTTGCCCCTGGGAGCAATATTATGTCAGTAACCAGTGTTTTCCATCCACCACCAGGCAGACACCTTCAGTGGCGGTGGATGTGAATCACCACTCAGCTCCTCACCTATACCTTTGTTTCAATAAAACAAAACACAACAGGGAAGGGCCTCTGAGCAGGCCATTCTGTCTGTCCAGTAATGTCTGCTGGCAAAACATGAGGCACATCCAACGTATATATATATGTTGCAATTTGCAAGTGTCATATCCCTAACTTCAACTAAGTTTCAAGGTGGGATCAGTGTCATATCCGTTATGACAAAAACGACATTCAGTAATAGCGGTCAGACATTCAGTAATAGGGGGCACAAAATGAATTCATGCATGCGTTCAGTAATCCTCACCTGCCGACCTTGGATCTACAACCTTGTGATGCCGCTGACGCTTGCAAACACCGCTGCGAACGGGATCCTCGCCGTCGTGCATGCAGTTCAAGTCCGGTTGCCCAGGTCTGCCCTTCCCCGTGCGAATTCCGCTGCTCCGTGGGCCGCGGCTCGTCAAGCGCCGGTCCTCCCGTGCCCCACTGCTCCTGCGCGCCGCTGCTGGCGTGCTGCTCGCGCGCGCGAGCCCCGGAACTCCCGTGCGCCACTGGTGGCTCGCGCCTCGCGCCCTCCCGTACGACGCCGCTCCGACGCGCTGCGCCATGCACTCCCGCGCGCCGCGCCGTCGTGAATCCTGCTCGAAGAGCCGCCACGCCGCGCCGCTCGGCGAGCCGCCACGCCACTGCGCCGAACGTCGCCTCGCGCTCGCCGTTCGCGCCGCTCGCGCTCGCGTTAGGGACGAGCGTCGAGGACGGGTGCTGGATTGGATGCGGGGGAGTCTGGGTGGCGGCCGTGGACATGGGTGCAGGGTAACGGGTTCAATTCAGATTGGTGGGATCCGGTAGGGGAAATTGTGGGGCGTGGCTTGAGTTGTTTGATCTGGTGGGTGTAGAATCCATTCTACATCCTGGTGTAGAATAGCGCCAGATATATATATATACCGCGTCGTCGTCGCCTATACTGCTTCAGCTCCTTCACTCCGCCTCTCCACTCTTCTCTGCACAGGAGCCTTCCCCGCGTCGTGCGCCGCCGCCCGCGCTCCTAGCCTCTTCCCCGCCACGCGCGTCGCCACCTCCATTCCTCCTCGCCCTCTCCCCTCCCCCCGCCGCCGTCGAAGATGAATACGGGGAGGTTCGCCCCCGGTTCCTCGTCCCAGGTGGAAACAGTGGTGAGGACTTCGCCAAGGTTCAACAAGGGTGTTGAACCTTGGCTCATGATGCATAGGCTCGCTTGCCAGGCTGTTGAGGCTAGTGTTGAGTACCTGAAGCAGGGTGGCATGCCTACGATGCCGACAACACACTAAATAATGTGATTGATGTTATGCTGTCTTGACTTACTTTTGGTGATCATGTACTAGCTAGGGTAGTATTAAAACAATGTGATGATGCAAACTCGATGACTGGTTGTTCAGTTTGAGAAAATATATGATGACTAGAAGCTTTGACTTACTTTTGGTGATCATGTACTAGCTAGGGTAGTATTAAAACAATGTGATGATGCAAACTCGATGACTGGTTGTTCAGTTTGAGAAAATATATGATGACTAGAAGCTTGTACGTACAACTTGTTAACCACACATACATATGCCTGCATATGTAGGCAGCTAATAAAAACTGGTTGCATAACTTTTTTTTTTTTTTTTTTTTTTTGAGAAGGAAAATGTATTTATCTCAACGCATTACACCGGCCCATTTACAAACAGGATCCACAAGAAAAGAAAAATTACAGAGAAGTAGAAAGCTCCTGTTCATCTTCCTCGCAGCCTTCAGAGATCCGTTCGTTACCGCCGCCGAAGCCGCTTTCCAATCGTCGTCGGGCACCAGAGCCAAACTCCACCAGGTGGAGGCCGCAGAGGAGGGCTTACTTCTAGGCGACACTGCCTCCCAGGCGCATCGGCCAACTCTCGTACCCACGACGCATCCACACCAAAACCACGTCTGAACTCGAAAAACGGATGCACCATTGCATCAATCCGTCATTTGAACTTCCACAACGATTAATGGATTGTTCACAAGTTTCAACGGACGCAACTCAACCGACGCAACTCAACCGACGCAACCATTCGCGACTGGCAACTGCCGTTCGAGACCCCATCTACTTAAGAAGCGCACTGTTTCTTCCCTCGGCAAAAAAACACAGAGAAATGGAGTCATCTCACAGCAACTGGCAGCACGATGCCCAGAGACCGCGCACTTGCCGCCGAGATGTGGTCGTCGCCGGCGACAGATACCCAGACATCGACACGACAGTCACGTGCGATGCCACAGTCATGGAGGACTTCATCAACGAAATCCGAGGTAACCGTGTCCAAAGTCCAAACGGTGCAGGTATGCTCGTTGGCCTCGACTCGGAGTGGAGGATTCTTCCTCCCAATGAGTTTGGCAAAAAGCAGTTCAGGATCACGCCCCATTATGCCGTGTGTTGGCCATCGATGCCTTGTATATCAAGTGCACCCAGCCGGGGCGGTTACCCCGGGTTTTGAACCACTTTCTTCAAGATGAGGGCCATGTGTTCACCGGGCGGCCATAGGCAAGGGACGTGGAACGCCTTGAAGTTGGCTGCGGGTCCGCCTCTCCAATCCACGCGACTTACAACTTATTGTGCCTCGCTCTTGATGTTAACGAGTACAAGAATCCGCGTAACGAGTGTCTCCCCTCATTGGATACTCTAGCGTCGGCGGTTCTACGATTCCTCGTCGAAGAAGAAGAAGAAGAAGAAGCGAAGAAGGGCGACTTCATCGATCAACACCGATGGGGGACTTTCGGTTGTTGTCGAATCGATTAACTACGCCAAAGATAGATGCCTTCCCGTCCTTTGAGATTGCTAATCAGGTTCGGATCAAGCATGGTTATGACTTCCTTACGAATGCTAATGTACCATAAATCGTAAGTAATCTGTGGGCTGTAAAAGAACATTCGGCTTTGAGTAATGTATTATATAGAACTTTTTGTCTTTATCCAATGTCCGTAGGTGAGATACTCTAGTTACCGACACATACCACTACCAATCGTCTACACTCATACAAACGCGAGGATCGACGGGCATATGGTCCAATCGTGCAGTAACAATCCGTATATGTACGACACACTGTTGCTATAAACCGTCTCTCGACAAACGGGCATCTGTAATGGGACGTGATAGTTACAGCGCTGTACCGCCAAGCGCCTCGTATATTGACACGCGTCTACAATATTTCCGAACGTTACGCATACACCGTCGAATTCCGCACGTCTCTACATTATCACGCGTCGTAAAGCGGTTAGGTGTATCACGCGACACACTGGTGATACAAATCGTCTCTAACAAAACGTCGCATCGACGCGCCGCGGCGAGTTACAAACACGTGCACCCGCCACATGTCACGTTTTACGGTCAATGTCCGCAATAGTTTCAAGCAAAGATAGACAAATTTGTTTGACTAAACGCGTCGTAATTCGCCGCGCGTCGGTAACGGTACGGATACGCAGGACGCCTTACGGTAAAAACGCGCCTCGAATCTAAACGCGCAACTTTAATACACGTGACCGCATGACGGACCTTTCGCACATTCCAAGCGTGCTGGAAGAGACGCTGTCTCAGAACACTCGCAGAATCGATAGACGGGTGACACCAAAAAGAGTGTCCGTATACAAACATGCGTCTGAATTAGTGTTCGTATCCACAGACGACCGGCTCCAAGAATGCATCTGTGCCTAAACGCGTGTCTAAGATATGGTGAATCTTGCAGACACTTGGTTTGAAAAGGCGTCGTTACAGCCGCGCCGCTCGTATCCGTAGAGAACGAAAAACGCGCCCGAACGGAAAAATGGGACGGTCGGTTAGATGCGCGTCTATAATTACCCTTATTTCAGACGCGTTTTTGGCCGGGTGGGACCGGCCGACACCTATTACTGACGCTCGCCCAAACCGCTAGCGTCGACATGACAAGATCTGACGCACGTTATAAGCGGCGTCTCCGGGCGACCGGGCGGTTATTAGCCTTTTACATAGTGTAACTAACATAATTCCACGAGTTTTGGTATTCTGTGACTTTCCAGGGACTTGATAGATAAATACCGAGAAGAATGGAGAAAGTTCCGGAATATACAAGACATATGATGACAAGACTTGACCGTGAAGTAACTCAACCCGAAAAGTGGACTAAAACATACTAGAAGATACCAGAGGACACCAGAAAAGACGGGATGCTGAGGTGGCAAGCCACCCTAGCGGCCGCCAGTGCCACATAGGCCGGCCGCCAGGTGGGCCACCCCTGTCAGCCTCTCCTTTCTAGGTCGGTTTACTACCGACTTTGAGGTTGTATCTACACCGTTGTTGAAGGTCGGTTTGATCCAAGGGTTGATGTTCATCGCCAAGTGCTATATAAGAAGACCAGTGACCCAAGGGTCGATAACAATTTCATTATCATATTCATTATCAACTCATACCCATCTAGTCCAGCCAAGTCTAGACCTAAGCCCTAGTTCATACTAGAAGTAGCTAGCTAACTAGTTAGTTCTAGTTGAAGATCAAGTTCATCTTGAGTTCCTGATAGTCAAGAAGTAGCAAGGATCATCGTTCTTGAGACTTCTCTCTTGTATTCGATCTGTAAGTACTATTATATTTAGAATAAAATTGTTATGGCTTTGATCTTTATAATTATTATATTCTTATTGATATGTGTTTATGCTTGCTATGATTATATGTTTAGTTTAGTAAGATTGCTTTATATTTTATGCATGGAATTGTATAGCATCCATATAGATGATCACTATGTGGGTGATAAGCAATGTGTAAACGTGGTGTTTATACAACGTTTATCCGCAATTGCACCCTATATTCGGGGCCGTGTGGTAGATCGCGGGAGTGACAGTCCTGTTGAGTCCTTTGGAATCCACCCTCCGAATGTAGGACTAGTCGAGTTTATTATTACGGTAATGATCAAGTTTCGTCCTTGGTTGTTATTGGTAATGCTTGCCATGTGTAGAAGTAATCCAACCTTGCCATGATAGCTAGATGTATTGCACTAATTGTAGTATTCATTTGACATATATGATTAGGAGTATCTTAGGAATATTCTTTCTATTCTTTCTATAACATGCTAATTGCTCGTATGATACTAGTGGCATATGATGATCTTAGACTTGGGTATTTATCATTTATATATATTTATCTTTATCCCGTGACTTATCCCTGTTGAGTAATGTTAGATGCATATGGCTACTCTGCATTGTACAACCTGTAAGTGGATCTCATAACTAAATCACAATATAAATCATTAGATGTCCTTTTCTCTCTACTTTCCATAGACTCCCTTCCCCGTGGTAAAATATAAATACGATACCCGGATTACTCCCGGTGAAGTGCTACAATTGGTATTTCTATCTCAGGCGCTTGCAGATATCATGTTCATTCTTTTATCAAGGCCAATCAAGAATACCATGCCTCTCATTTCTTTGAGTGTTATTGCTAGGGTGACAGACTAGTACGTAGGTAATGCCTAGAAATGAGTGGTATACCTTGAGTACATATCCTGGTGAGATTAACTCCACTATGGATAATGATGCTAAGTTTACACCCCACTACTAACACCGCCTAACTTCGCTTTATTGGGTCATGAGGTTAATCCCATATCCAAGCTAACATGATTAGATAGATATCCCATATATATTTCTTTTCGCCTTCCTAATTAGGATCGTGTAAGAAATATCAACAATGACCATGACTAGAATACATTAGAACACTCCATAGGTTATTCATTTATTCTTTATCTATTTTCTTTATCCTTCCAAGGTGGATTCCAATGTGTGTGTCACACTATCTATAAACCGTATTGCTTACCCCTGTTATGATCAAGTTGGACTTAGCGTGCACACATTCCATCATCCAGATGCCATGCTAGCTTCTTATATACAAGCTTCCTTTGGGAAAATATAAATAATGATACCCCTGAATACTTCCGGGTGAAATGCTACAATGATAGATCCGTGCGCTTGCGGATGAAATATCAACTATGGCAAGATCTATCACCGTTGATTGAAAGTGCGTTATCACCGACATGGTGGTTCCACTTAGTGATATCAACGGCACGTTTCCTGGCGTCGTCATTAGGGATGGGTTCTAAAACCTGTTTCTAGTGATTGCGCTAAGAAACGCCAACAAGCACCCAAGTTGAGGAATAAGAAGCCGTGGTTAGTAGCCGATTACCTTGACGTGATTCTGGTAGTGGTCAATATCCAGCATGATGGCATTGGTGTCATTGTCCCATAGAGCCCCACTCAGGTCCGTAAGCTTGGACACTTTTCCCCACCTCTGCCTCCACTTCCTCAAATGATTGTACACTTGAGTAGGGCTAACTATGTCACCACCGAAGTCCTTGAGGTACTTAGCAACCATGTTGACATCCTTGTCCTTGAACACCTTGTCAGGCCTGGTACCATCACTTACCAGCTGTGCCATCCTCCTCAGCACAAACCCATAGGAGTTATTGCTCCACCTCATGGGTCCCGGGAGCTGTGTGTCTTCTGGCCGGGCTCAAAGCAGCAGCAGAAGCAGCAGCAGCAGGAAGAAGAACTTGGGGGCATACCGAAAGCACCAACAATGGCAAATGCCTACTCTTTGGATCAGGGCCTCATCAAAGACCACGTTGAGGAACTCCTCCTAGTTACCAACACCCTCAATAGAAGCATGAGACATCCTAAATGTTGCACATAAACACACATGGAACAATTATAGTACAAACTATAGAATCAGAGCACACATAAGAACCAGCAACCCAAATGGCAAGTAAGATTACAACAAATAGAAATAACAATGTTTGGTCTCAGTTTTGTCCACAAATTATTACATCACCACAAATCAAAGTGTACCAGACCAGGGCCAACAAATAAGACATTAACAACAAGTAACAAGCACAAGATGCATAATCAGGTCCTATGGGTTCCCCTGGTAGCCCACATAGAATTGCAGATGTCATCCCTCTTCTCAATCATGGCTTGGGTGTCTTGAGATATGTTGTCAACAGTAGTAAGGTTGTTGTGTTGAATTGGAGGCACTCAGTTCTCATCTGGGACAAAACCATAATGGCCAAAGGATATGATCTAGTTATGGAGGATGCAACATGCCAACACAAGCTTCACTTGTGTTTTGAAGGGATGGAAAGACTTTTTGTTAGTATCCTCCACCTGTTCTTCAGTGCCCCAAATTCCCTCTCAACAGTGACCCTAAGGGAGGAGTGCCTCAGGTTGAACTACTCCCTAGCATTTGTGGGTTGGTTGTTTGAGCCGTATTCAGATAACTGGTACCTGACCCCCTTATAGGGAGGTAGGAATCCAAGTTTGCACCCATATCTAGCATCTACCAGGTAGTACTTACCTACAACAAACCAAATGAACAACTAAGGTCACTAGTGTGGGGTGGGGTGAGGACACAAGTGATCAGGACATTAAGGCATATTACCTGGGGGTACAACAAACCCATCATTCCTCGCAATGGCATCTGCAAGCACTAAGACATCATGAGCTGACCCTTCCCATCTCGCTAAAACATAGGTGAACTTGAGGTCAAAGTCCACAACAGCCATGACATTTTGGGTTGGGTCCTTCCTCTAAATGGTTGTTGTATGTGTCTAGGCACTCTTGCCAACACATGGGTACCATCTATAGCACCAACACAGTCCCTATACAAAAAAAATGGTGTACTAGAATGACTACCAGCAATCTAAAAAATGGGTGAAAAAGACAACCTAAGCATATGGTTTTTACCTTCAAGTGAGGGTTCCACCCGTGGCTCCCTAAGATTTTGAAATTGGTCTCTGTTGAGGGGAGGGGGGGGGGGTGATCATCTCATACCTAAGCTCACCAACAACAGCAAGGACAAGGTGAAAATGTCTATGGACTGTCTCAATGGACCTCCTAAAAGCATGGTGCACTACCCTGAACCTCTGGTTGTGGCCTATTATGAGGAGGAACATAGAAACTTGTTCCTCGATGGACACACCACCATTGTCCTTGAGAAGACCCCTAACTCTAAAAAGATTGCACAAGGCAAAAAAAGGCTTCCTCTTCATCCTAATCACAGATAGGCACTCTACATCAGTGGACCGATAAATGGTTGAAAGGGTTCGCTGTCTGTGTGCCTCAACATCACTCCTAAGTTCATACAACAGTGGGTTAGGCTCCTTATCCTCAGCACTCTCAGGCTCCTTCCTCTTCCTCCCCATCGTGCAAACAACAACGCTGACCATGGACATGATCATGCCAGTGGCCTGGCGGACCATCATGGCACGGGCCTCAACAATAGGATCCATCTACATGCATGTAACTGAGATTAACATCTAACATGATTGCCCTGGCTGGCCTCAACAAAGATTTGACTCAAAAAAGGGCTCGGCTGCTTGATCGAACAAGCCTCCTAGTGCCCAGTGGACTACATCATCGACCAAGAACACATCATCGACTAAGAAAGCAAAGATTGAGGATCGGGACCATCTAACATGAACAAAGAAAAGACCGAACAACAAACCCTATCAGGTACGCGGTGGGGAGAGGAGAGGGGGATGGGGATCGATTTAACCTTGCCGTCAACGGAGAAGCACCGACGAAGAAGGAACAGGCCTGGAAGAAGAGGAAGCAGATCCGCACCGCACACCACCGTGCCAACCCTAGCTCAACGCCCGAACCGAGGAAGAAGAAGCTCGGCCCCCGAGTCCCGACGAGGAAGAAGACGCCGGCGGCGCCTCGGCCTAGATCTGCGGTAGGGGAACGGAGATGAAGCCCGCCGGGGATCCAAGCTGCCTCGACGACACCACCGCACCAAACCCTAGTCGGTCTCTAACGGGATTGGAGCGAAGAAGGAGGAGCGAGCGGGAAGAGGAAGGCGGGAGGAGTAGTTGTCGTTGTGGAGCCTTGCACCCTTGCTTGATCGCCACCATCATGCATCGTTCCCTATTTCTCGCCGTAAAGCGACGTAACGTCGGTGAAGCACCGTCGGCCTTCGCAAATCGTGATATCGCGTTTCCATCTGTCTTGCCACTTTCGAGGCGACAAGATCGCTAGTCGCGGACTTGCTACTCGCGGCGCTGGCGGGCGAAGATCTAGTTGCCTCTTAGGGCCCCTAGCCAAGGCAAACAAAGAGGCAAAGATCCGAAGAGGCTAATGATCTAGTTGCTTTGCTTGACACTACTCCTTGGGCTGCCTCGTAGAAAATATAAAAAACAGTTTGTAGCTAATGGCCACACTTCTCATAGACTATAAGGTATGAGGTTGCATATCCGGGCTCAGGCCCCTCCCCGCCCAGGCCCTCGGGCGTCGCATACCCTACCACCCCCTTAGTGCCGGCCTTGGGATCGATCGATTGGTTGGTCGGTGAGTAGAAAAGGAGTACTCCCTCAACTCAAAAAGACAAGAATTTCGTTTCGAGAAATCAAAAGATTCTAACTTTAACCAAATTTATATAAAACATTACTGACACTTATAATATAAAATAAGTATAAAAAATAATGATGGAATATATTTTTATAATAAATTTTGTTTCAGACATAAATATTGATGCTAATTACTACAAACTTAGTAAAACTTTAGTTAAGTTGACCTGCACATCTCATAGTTGCATGTCTTTTTGGGATGGAGGGGTCATTTGATGGCCTAAAACCCCACTGTGTCCAAAAAGGACGACGCTTTGAAAAACATGCAAATCAAGTTTTTTCAATTTTGACTAGGTTTGTAGAAAATACCAGCAACAGTAACATGATGGCCTAAAACCTCTCTCTGTCCCATAAAGGACGATGTTATGAAAAACGTGCAAAAGTTTTTCCAATTTTGAATAGGTTTGTACAAGATGCAAACAACAATTGTATGCCCAAATAATATTAATCATTAAAATATATTCAACAATCTGTCTAATGTAGTGATACACCTCCCAATCTTTGTATTCTGCTAATGATGGAATGAATATAATTTTGTTTTCACCGCGTGCGCTGGCTGGACACAATTGACAAAACGGGTGCGCTGGCTGCCATCCTAGAGGCGAGTAGACGAAGGAACCTTAGGCACGAACTGTAGCAGGACAGGGACGACACCACCGATCGGTGATCGGTGATCGGCAGCCACCGTCCATGGAAGGGAAACTTTTCTCCACAGCTGATGATTTTTATATCATATCATATGGACCGAGCGGGTAACAACAACATCGCTGTGAATCGTGGCGTTTTCCCGTTTGTTCTCTTCTGTCGAAATCGTCCTACCTACCACCAGAAAGCGGGCAGGATCGATGCATGGATTCGAATGCCGTCCCGGCACCGGAAACAGAGTCCTATGCGTGCGTGCCGCACGGCGACTCCCGTACCTGACTACCTTGCTCCGCACGGTGCGCGCACCAACGTCGGTTAGTCCCATACGATACCGCCATATACTGCCACTGGCATCTAAAATACCCCACGCCGCGCGCTCGCAGTGCTTGTGGCGGAGCTCGGCCTCCTGGTAACGCAGCAGTCAGTAAGGGTGAGCCACACACTGTTTGGATGGAGCCCTGCCAGGCAACTCCATCTCCAGGCAAGCATCTCAGCCCCACGCCTGGGAGAGCTCCCTTCGCCAGGCAAGTCTGGCCAGTCAAGAACCAAACAGGCCACGGCCGGCGAGCTAGGTAGCTAGTGAGAGTCGTCGGAGATGTCGTCAGCGCGGCCACACTTCCTCGTCCTCACCTTCCCGCTGCAGGGCCACATCGCCCCGGCTCTCCGACTCGCCAAGCGGCTACTGGAGGCCGCGCCCGACGCCGCTCGTCACCTTCTCCACAACCGAGGCCGCGCACAGGCGCATGTTCCCGGCCACCAACCCCGACGGCGGCGCCAGCAAGACCTCCGTCGACTCCGACGACGGACGCCTCGAGTTCCTCCCGTTCTCCGACGGCACGGAGGCCGGGTACGTCGGAGCAAGGACCCGGGCTCCTTCAACGCCTACATGGCGACCTTCAACGCCGCGGGGCGCGCAGCGCCGGGGAGATCGTGGACGCGCTCGCGGCGCGGGGGGCCGCCCGGTGTCCCGCGTCGTGTACACGCTCATGCTCCCGTGGGCCGCCGACGTCGCGCGGCAGCGCGCGTCCCGTCCGCGCTCTACTGGATCCAGCCGGTCGCCGTGCTCGCCATCTACCACCACTACTTCCACGGCCACGGCGCCGTCGTCGCCGCGCACCTGCACGACCCGTCGTTCGTCGTGGAGCTTCGGGCCTGCCGCCACGGACGGTCGGCGACCTGCCGTCTTTCCTCACCGACTCCACCAACCCTTCTGACTTCTTCTACTCAATCTTCACCGCGATCCGCGACCTGATCGAGACGCTGGACAAGGAAACCCCAGGGCCACCGTCCTCGTCAGCACGTGCCAAGAGCTCGAGGTGGGCGCGCTCGCCGCCATGGCCGGGGCATATGACGTGCTCCCCGTCGGCCCGGTGGTGCTCCCGTCCGGCGACGGCGATGGAGCAGCCATCTTCAAGCAGGACGAAGACGCCAGGTACATGGAGTGGCTCGATGCCAAGCCGGCGGATTCCGTGGTGTACGTCTCCTTCGGCAGCCTGGCCAGGATGGCGAGGGAGCATCTCGGCGAGCTGCTCAGGGGCCTCGAGGAGTGCGGGAGGCCGTACCTCTGCGTCGTCAGGAAAGACAACAAGGCCGCACTACTCGCGGACGCCGACGCAAAGGTACTAGACGAGGAGCTCAAGAACGGCATCGTGGTGGAGTGGTGCGACCAAGTGCGGGTGCTGTCGCACGCCGCGGTCGGGTGCTTCGTCACGCACTGCGGCTGGAACTCGGTGCTGGAGAGCCTGGTGGCCGGGGTGCCCATGGTGTGCGTGCCCCAGATGTCGGACCAGCGCACCAACGCCCAGCTCGTCGTGGGCGAGTGGCGCGTCGGCGTGCGCGCGCAGGTGGACGATGGCGGCGTGCTGCGAGCGGCGGAGGTGCGGCGGTGCATCGATGAGGTGATGGGGAATTTGGACGCCGCCGCGGGAGGCGCGGCGCATGGCGGCGAAGTGGAAGCAGGTGGTGACAAAATCCATGGGAAAAGGAGGCTCGTCGGATCGTAATCTCATGGCGTTCGTGGATGGCGGGAGGAGCGCCGTTTGAAGATTGGCCAAAGGACATGTTGACTGCGGGTATTGCGCTTGGATTCGTCATCTCTTCACAGCTTAGCTCAGGGATGACGACAACTATAGTAGTAACAAAAAAAAAAAGGAAAAAGTGTCGGTGTCGTCTACCATACTCTGTCCATATGTTATTTGGATTCATGGTCACGGATGTGCAACGTCATTTTACGTTTTGTTTACTTGTAATTCTTTTGTTGCAATCTTGGAATCAACTTCCACAATTCCATGACCACACACATGCTTGACACAGCTACCGGCTACCGCTAGCTCAAGCTAAGCCTCACACGGGCCGGCGAGGCTCCGAGATGTCATCGCCGCGGCCGCACTTCCTAGTGCTCACGTACCCGCTCCAGGGCCACATCGCCCCGGCGCTGCGCCTCGCCAGGCGGCTGCTCGCCGTCGCGCCCGACGTGCTCGTCACGTTCTCCACCACCACTGCCGCCAAGACAGCCGCATGTTCCCGGCCAAGTCGACGGACGATGACGAACGCGGGCGCCGAGGAGGAAGACGGGCGCCTCGAGTTCCACCCGTTCTCCGACGGCACCGAGTGCGGGTGCGTCGGGCGGGAGAGACGACGTTGCGGGGTTCAACGCCTACATGGCGCCGTTCCACGCCCGCGGGCCCGCGCAGCGCCGGGCAGCTCGTCGACGCGGGCCGGGCGGCGCTGGGACGCCCGTCTCCCCGCGTCGTGTACACGCTCATGCTCCCGTGGGCCGCCGTCGCCGCGCGAGCCGCGGCGTCGCGCCCGCGCTCATCGATCCGGCCGGTCCTCGTGCTCGCCATCTACCACCACTACTTCCACGGCCACGCCGGGCATCATCGCCGAGCAGTTCGCCCGTGGCGACCCGTCGTTAGTCGTGGAGCTCCCGGCCTGCCGCCTCTGGCGGTCCGGGACCTGCCAACCTTCCTCACCGAATCCACCGACCCCGGCGACTACTTCCACACCGTGTTCCTCACGTTCCGCGACCTGTTCGAGGCCCTCGGCGGGGAGACTTCCAATTCAAGGCCCTTTGTCCCTCGTCAACTCGTGCGAAGAGCTCGAGGTGGGGCGCTTCGCCGCCATAGCGCCACACGACGTGCTCCCCATCGGTCCGGTGCTCCCGACGGGCGACGACGAGACGAGCATGTTCAAGCGAGGAAGACGCCGCCCGGTACATGGAGTGGCTCCACGGCAAGCCGGCGAAGTCCGTGGTGTACGTCTCCTTCGGGAGCCTAGCAACGATGGCGAGGGAGCAGGTCCAGGAGCTGCTTGGTTGCCTTGAGGACAGCGGGAGGCCGTACCTCTTGGTGATCCGAAAGGACAACGGGCGATGCTCGCGGACGCCGAGACGGAGCTGGGGGCTTGTGCGCGTGCCAAGAACGGCATGGTGGTGGAGTGGTGTGACCAGGAAGACGCGTCCGTCGCACCCGGGCGGTCGGGTGCTTCGCCACGCACTGTGGGTGGAACTCGGTGGTAGAGAGCGTGGCGAGCGGCGTGCCCATGGTGTGCGTGCCCAGGGTCTCGAGCGTAGCACCAACGCGCGGCTCGTCGGCGCGAGTGGCGCGTCGGCGCGGCGCCGCAGTGGACGGTGCCGGGCGTCCGCGCGCCGCCGAGCCGCGGCGGTGCATCGAGGATGTCGTGGGGCGGGACGGTGCGGCGGAGGTGAGGCGCAGGGCAGCGGAATGGAAGCAGGTTGTTGCGGAGCACGATTCTTATATCGGCGCACGCGCGCCGCTATCCATAGCCGCGCCCGGACGCTGGCGCGCAGCGTGCGCGGCGCCGAGGGGGCCCGGGTGGGGGCGGAGCGGCCGGGCGGTGGGACGAGGAGGCGGCGCCGCCCGTGCCCCAGCTTTAGGGTTCACCGCCATCCCCTAGCTTTAGGGTTCCGCGAGGAGGGCGGCGGCGGCGGCGGTTAGGGTTCCAAGGGAATCCCCGAGTATAGAATCCGCCCGCCCGGCTCGGCGGCGGCCGTGTACGCGGCGGTGGTGGCGGATCGGCCGGCGGTGAGCGAGGCGGCGGCGGGGCGGCGCCGAGCCGACCAGTATGTGACCCATTCGGTGGGTATGGGCGGCGGCGGGGAGCTCACCGAATCCATGGGGCGGCGGGCTCGGTGGCGGCGTGGCTGCGATCTCGCCGGCGTTGGAGAAGAAGAGGGGGGGGGGGGGGAGGGGCGGACGCCGCCGGCGCCCTAGGGTCCAGCTGGAGGCGGCGCGGGCGGGGGGGCGGCGGGCGGGGCGGACTCGAGGAGGAAGAAGGGTGGGTGGTGTGCGCCGGTATGGAAATCGGTGCGCGTGCGGCGCCGTAGAGCGGCCCTCGTTGCGGGAGGCCATGGGGAAAGGAGGCTCGTCATATCGTAATCTCATGGCATTTGTTGACGGTGCAATTAGTCGTACTTGAATCGAAGGGCGACAGGTGGCTGCCTGTGTGTGTCATGTGCAGGGAAAAGAGACATGGCAAATGACAATGAACATGTGGTTGTCGATCCAGGAAGGATAATGTCTCAACGCGTGTGTCCGCTCTCGGCAAAGTAGGAGCTCCCACCTGAACCGCTAGATACACATTGACGTGTTAGTTCCGTTCTCTCTCTCCTCTGATCCACTTTGCATCGAGCCGCGATTCGTTGACGAAGGACTCACGGCGGTGTCGATTTGTTGAGTACCAGCACCGCTTTTGTTTGTTTTCAGGCTGAAGATCTAGTAGACCATTGCTTTTCTACTAGAAGCTTACAGATCACCCATTTTGCAGTTTAGTTTGCGTGAGCATCTATTTTTTATTAAGAGGTGGTGATATGGGTTCATATAGGTATCCTGATTTTGTATTGTACACTGAGTAATATTTAAATGGACGTTGATTATGAAATGTTGAGGAGGTCTTGTTCGTTAGTGCTTGAAGCTCATCTTTGAATTATTGGTAGTATGTTTGCTGAGTGTTCTCCATATATATTCTTTTTAATGTTCACCGGGGGAGGCATTCCCCACTTGAATTTTTTATATATTGGCCCAAAATAGCTAAAAAATAAGATTTATAGAATTTTGGGAAAAAAAACAACAACACACGACACCTAGCACAGGGTGGACAGAGGCACAAGAGGCACAACCACAAAGAAAAACGGTGGCGAGAGCAAAGATTACTACACCAAGATACAAGAGCTCTTCAACGATGCCTCCAAGGAGGTGTATGACACCGTAACGTAATCATCATTAGCCAAGCAGAAGCTTGACGAGGCTTTCGCCCGAGCCTTGAGTCGAGGAGAAGAGGTCGTAAAAGATTCTTCAGTGACGCATTCAGGAAGGAGAATCTCGTCGCTGGCTTAGAAAGATCTAAGCTGGGCTTTCGCCCAGAACCTTCGCTCCCGAACTAAAGTGAGCCAGTAGCCGCCACACCACGCAGAGCCGTTCCGCAGTGATGGGAGGCTCGCACTGGCGAACGTCTACGCCAAGACGCCGACCGCAGTCCTCGCTGGGGTTTGTTGGCGCCGCCACACCACACGGAGCCACGTCCGGACTCGTCCGCGATGGTGGGAGGCGCGCGCTTCGCGTACCGTCGCCGCCACACCGCGGCGGAGCCGCTCTCGGACTCGCCCGCGACAGAGAGGGTGGCGCCGCGACCGCACGCATCAACGCCCAGAAGAAAGGAGGTGCCGGTCGCTGCCACAACACACGGAGCCACTAATGGACTTGCCTGTGTGGTGGGAGGCGTGCACCGACACCGCAAGCATCACCCACGGATCCTGTCAAGGACGACGCCAATGCTCACTGCGCAGCTCTAGAAGATGGCCGTGCAGGGGGTCCGCCTCGGGGCACCCGCTCTGCGCCCCGTACCACCACCACCGCAATGTTCTGCCGCTCGGGAGCACCGCGAAGGAGTCAGGGCACCAAAACCATCCCAGGGCCGCAACGAGGAGCGACACACCCGTCGGCCACCGCCACCGTGAAGAAGATCGGTCGCCACCGTGCCAGCACCGCTGAACCCCACATCAGTGCTCCATCGCTCGGAAGCACCACCATAGGGCAGGGGCGCAGCACCAACACGGAGTCGCGAGCTGCCGCTACCGCTGTCGAATAGGAGGCCGGTCGCCGCCGCAACAGATCCACGGGTGAGGGGGTTGCTCGGGACGGATCCGCCGTCGAGTAGAAGATCCGATGGCGCCGGGGCGGATGAGCGGGCTGCCACCCGAGACCGGCAAGCGTGACCCGGCCTGCCTGGTGCCACGGAACACCGTCGAAAACGGCAGGACGGGCCCCGTATTCGCCGGATCCTGCCGTGGGCTAGCGGACTCGCTGCCGCATCGCCGGAGAGGAGCAAGGATATGGCGGCGCGCTCTCGTCGGTCGTCGACCTCCATTCCCGCATGGAGGAGCGTGCGCGGCCTGCGCTAGGAGGGAGCCTTAATGCTGCCTTCCTAGAGAGCGAGGGCCTCCCGGCGGCGGCGGCGGGGAGGGTGGCGGAGGTGTGGGTGGGCGCGGCGGCTAGGGTTTGGTGCACCCGGGCCGCCCCTCCTTCCCAAGAAATGTATCTCCATATATATTCATTTTGCACACAACAATAATTATTGCATCTGCTGACTGTTCCTTTTCCTGAACTTAGTTTGATTACCTGCATATATATGTAATGTTATGGTGGAAATGCATTTTCACGTTTCGTAGGGAGTTCAGGCAGCTGGCGATGTGAACACTACCCACAGCGTGTGGGGTGCTCAAAAAAAAAAAAAAAAAAAAAAAAATTCAGCACCTGTGCCCAACTCCAACCTCTCCTACAACGTCAGCACCGAGGTTGAATCTGGCTTTTCCTGTGCGTGGGCCCCTTCCCCTTCCTTGTCGTCTGAGTCGTCTCCGCCCAATCTCTCGGTCCCTGCTAAATCAGGCACGGACGGCACATGCAATCCCCGCTAAATATGGCGCGGGGGCTCTCTCCACGCACGCCGCTAGAGCCATGCCGCGGCGGCCGCCATCAGTCTCGCCAGTCCCGGAGCCGTGTGGGAGCCGGCCGCCATGCTGCGAGACGGAGCCATATGGGGGAGCGCCGGCACCGCAGCTAGCTAAGCAGAGCGGTCGTGGGGTCGCGGTCGGCGCAACCCCAGTCGCCGGTCCAGAAACAGGGGAGTCAGAGGCGGCGGTGGAGGAGCTGGAGGCGGCGGCGCGGCTGTGCCGGGAGACGGAAGCCGCAGATGAATTTTTTTTTTTTTTTAGAGTTCAAGGGTGGGATCACCCCAGCCTTTCGATTAAAAATCAAAAGACCACAACGTTTACAGCACCAGTTTTGTGACCCATGTCACAGCGCCACCTCTTTCCAAGAGTGGGCAAGTCATTACAGGACTAAACCGACACCATAACCATACGAAAGCTGATCGAAAGCATAACTGGAACAAAAGACGACAGTAGTATCACTACTAAAAGCTTCAGTTTTGACATCCACCATCTTCGGTCTTCCACTTGTGAATCTTGATTCTCCTCAATAGGCAGGTTCCAGGGTGGAGTTCAACGATCCCCACCAAGTCAGCTCAGCTGTTTCTTCTCGTTTTTGCCAGGCAGCTATTGCATCTGTTCTTTCGCCATACGTCTTGCTTTGCTTCAAGTTTCTGGCAGCCAGTTCACTCTCTTGGCCTCCTCTTTTATCTTTCTCATATAAGTCTCCAGTATTTCTACCTTGTCTGCCGGGCAGAGAACTTTCCAGTTCTTCAAATGCCCATGGATTTTGAAGTAGAGAGTTTCCATAGTCTTCCACCCTGTATTCTGAAAACATAACTCATTCCTGAGTTTTCATAGAGACCAAATGACAGCAGCAGATACTATATTAATGACAGTAAACTTCTTTGGACTAAGCCAACAACTACCAACAGATTCCAAGCTACTGCCAATTTGTTTATCTACAATCACAGAAATTCTTGTCCAGCACTGGACAGCAACAGCACACTCAAAGAACAAATGTTGACAGGTTTCTAGTTCAGAACAAAACAAGCAAGATTTGTCTTTAACTTCCCTTCTTTTTGCTAAATTATCTCTAGTTAAGGCCCTATTTTTGAAGAGAAGCCAAAGAAAAATATGAACTCTCGGTGGAACCTTTACTTTCCAGACTGCAGGTATATGCACCTGTGTAATTCCTCTAAAATTTATAACCTTGTATAACGCCTGGGAGGAATAAGTTCCTTTTGATGTAAATTGCCAAACCATTTCATCCTCTTCTGAGTTAAGAGACACTGTTGACATGAGTTCTACAATTTCTAACCAACTTTGATACAGTTCTTCACTAACTGTCCTCCTAAAAGTACACTTCAAATTCTGTCCATCCCATAACTCTGCTATAGACTTGTCATGTTCATTAATGATTCTATATATGGGCCAGAACTGAACAGCTAAGCTAGTAGATCCTACCCAGGTATCTTCCCATAGTCTGATTTTTTCACCATTGCCTACTTTCCATTTGATACCCATCCTAGCAGCCTTAATAGCCCACATAAAACCTCTAAAAAAGCTAGAAGCACAATTAACTTTGGTTGCCAAAATATTTGGCTTATTAGTTCTATATTTGAAATCAATCAGCTCCTTCCAAAGCTTATTCTTATCACAGTTATACCTTTTTAGCCAGGACCCCAGAAGGCTAATATTTAAATCTCTCAAGTTTGGGATCCCCAAACCCCCATGCTCTTTGCACAGACACTAACTCCCAATTCGCTAGGTGGTATTTATGCTTATTTTCCTCATCATTCCAGAGAAAATTGGACATATGAGTTCTTAAAAGCTTCAAAGCCCATTTAGGGAACTTAATGAAGGAAAGCAGGTAAACTGGAATGCTTGTAAGACAAGATTTGATCAGGCTTACCCTAGCTGCCCTAGATAAAAGATTTCCTTTCCACCCTGCTGCTTTTTTCATGATTTTATCCACTAAAGGCTGAATGTCCTCTCTAGATAAGTTATCAAAGTGAAGAGGCACACCCAGGTATTTCATAGGAAAAGATCCTAAAGGACATGCAAGCATATGAGCTATTCTACTAGCAACCTCTACCTCCATGTTAATAGGAACTACCTCACTCTTATTATAGTTAATCCTCATTCCTGAGACTTGTTCAAACCACATTAGGAGCCGCAGATGAATCCGTGCGGGGGCCTGCGGCGGGAGCCACGCCGAAGCGGGCCTCGGCGGAGACGGGCAAGCGGAGCACCAGGACTGTGGTTCCTGCGGCTTGACTGTCCTCTGGTTTGAAGCACCGATGCTTCAACATGATCCGGTGCTGAAATTTTTGAGGGTTCGGCACCGCTTGCAGTGGTTGGCACCGGTGCTTCCCCTCTTCAAGCATTGCAAAATCACCACACTGTGGGCAGTCAGTTTCATTGCATAGCTGAGAGCATGAGGCAAATGTCTTTGAAACACAATAGCCTAAGTGTCAGCCGATGTTTGTGTTGCAGCCTAAGATCTGGCATGGCCTATGATTTGAATATTCTTTTGTGGACTATAATTTGATCCCTGTCTGTTTTTGGATGGTACTAACTGCTAGATATCACTGAGTTCTTTTGTTTGTATGTTTGATTGTATTTGACTACTTATTCCTATTGTTGATGACTTCATCTAGGTATTTGCTTCATAATGATTTATATCAGAATGCTATCATAAGTGTGTTGATAAGTGTGTCGTAGAAATGGTCAAAGTGTCATGCTTCATCTCTTTATTTCAATTTTTATCAATGTTGGTTTCATAATCAGGTTTTTGTCACTCTAGAAATTCTGGGCTTTTTGCACATCTCTTTGTTTTCGATGTGTACATCTTAGACCAAGTTCAATTGATTATAATTGTTACATATGGCAATGCTATGTTATAAGGTTATATTTGCAATTTTTCATTTGTTATTTTACAATTTGGTTGTTTACTGAGTTCTTGATATGGGAGTTTGCTCTGTTCTCTATGTACTTGCAGTATGTTTGTTCCAGACTTGATTTCATATATTCTATATTCACTTAAACCTAATAGTTTAATAGTTGATTGACTCAATTGAAATCATGAGTTTCGGTATAGAGTTTGGATGTTCTAATTATTTTTTAACTCTGATGCATTGTATGCAGTCATACAAAGTCTTTCAGATCCCGTTGAAGACAATCTTCATTAACGCACTGAAGTCAGTCGGGATTGTGGATCTTGATTTTAAAATCATCGAGTGCCAAGGATGTTTTGCGGTGACAATGTCAATAACCATGACATGATGGTTGGTACTAGGACCTCAACTGCCCTTGTCAAAAATCTTTAGGCTTCTGGCCCATTTGACACGAAACTTGATTCAGAGTACAGTAGGAGACTTGTGTCAGAGTACAGAGTTACAGTTGATGGAACAGCTCATGGAACAGTTGATGGGATACCCTACAGTGAAAATGTACTTGCTTCTACAGTAGACAAGGTACACTACCAACAGGTTTGTCTACTTTTCTCCTGCCCCTTCACTGCCCCTTAACGAGCTGTTTTCCTCTCCTCAAACCTCTTGTTCTTCTGCACTATTTATTCCCTTCACATCGAGCTTTCAAAGAGTAGTGTGGCTTCCATATCACACGAAGGAATTTGGGCTCATAATTTTCCAGCATCTGTTCCGGTACTTATTGTTGTTTCTCCATGCCTTTGTTCTTCCTAGCACCCTCTTCATCTGTTTTAGAAGATTGGCTTGGTTTGTAGATTTACCTATGTTACATGTATACGAAATTTCTGCTTTTCTCTGCTAGGTCCAGTGAATGTCGACATTTTGTGAACAAGTTTGATTATATAATCTGTTGTAGCACACTTCCTTGGATTGCGAGAGTAGTTGTGTATTTGAAAGTGGCTTTAGTTTACTGTACGGCCTGTTATCCCGGTAGATGTAGCTTTGTTATTTGCGTTTATGTTATGATTGGTTGCATAATTATTTGTGTTCCTTTCAGCAGACTCATACTCTGCCTATTTCATTGTAGTACTCAGCTTAATGCGTAGCCGAATAGCTATTTCTCTTTTTTTTCCCACAACGGTAGGACCGAATTTCATTATGAAAGCAACGAAATTACAGAGTTCTTAGAATTTAATGCACTCCCCTAAAACCTGGTTACGACAATAAACGATCCCCACGCTTACTGCTTACCCAGGAAGCATCAGCTGGGGACAAAGTACAGAAACAGGCACCCTGCTACAGCAGGAACACACGCTGCCAACAGGGCAAGGTCTAAACACAATCATATACCCAACTGCATACCAGCCTAAAGATTACAACCAGAAGGATAACATATGTAGGTAAAACATTCATCCGGTGTAGGGGATCAGCTGATTCTCTTGTTCCTCCGACAGCTGCTGGTGCTTGTCGAATCCGAGAGCTTCTGACTTGATCGCCTCGGCGCCTTCAGTCACTTGGTCCTTCAGTTCTTCCTGTAATAGACCTGTCCAATGTGTGATAAAAGAACATATTAAGCAAGGTTTTTTGCTACGGTACTCCCAAATAATTGTGAACCGTCCATCTAGGTGGCTATAATCAGATATTACCTCAAAAAAGGTAATAGGAGAAATATTTTTGTATTATCTTCTAGAAATAGAAAGTAATCAAATCTAACATGCATGCAAACATGTGACCGTGGATTTGTATTGGATGATTCCACATGTAACGTTATTTCATCAATTAATCTACGTGGAGTTGTAACCTATCTCAACGTTAGATCAAAGTACATAATCCTATCTCAACGTTAGAAGTACATAAACATTAGTTGCACTTGTACGTAAGTGTTACTTGTGTATTTTTTACTACAACGTGACAAACGGAGAGGTGCATTTTAGTTATTTATTTTAAATTAATCTATGTTGACATTTAAATTAATTATTTATTTTTACATGACATGTTCATGTATATGATGTACCACTACAGCTATAATACTTTGTCAGGTCACCCATGGTGCTACTGCTAGCCGCCATTTGCCTTGGCGTTCCACCTGCATGTCGATGTTGCATGTTGGTGCACTCCATCTATTTCTATGACAACAAACAAACTATTTTTTGGATAGTTGATATCTTATATACATTTGTTTAGTTTGTTACCTTTTTTTATTTTATAAAAACATTTTAACGAATTCATAATTGTTTAATTGTTATATGCACCTCAAAAATCAAAGGCTGAGATTTGTTTAAGATCTTACCTCCTCTGAAGTAAATGGTGTACCTAAGCAATGCCCATTAAGCAAACAATCTCAGTAGGAGATTGAACTCGTTTTTTTTTTCCAAAGCACACTAGATTCCTAGTGCGCCAGATCGCTCAAAGGACAGCCGCCAAACCGACTGTGCATCATATGTGATTGAGGCAAGATTCTCTGAACCCAGACCCAATATTGCTCTAGACTAGAGGGTCTGTAATTCACTCCAAAAGAGTAAGCTAGAAGACTCCAAATATACTTGGCGAAGCACATTCAAAAACAAACGGTTGATACTCTCGTTTTCATTACAAAACATGCATCTGGGATCCCCTTTCCAATTCCTTCTAATGAGATTATCTTAAATAGCATTATATTCAATCAACGACATAAAAATTTTTGATTTTTAAGGGAAGCTTGGCTTTCCAAATTCTCTTATAACAGGATCCATACTCACGCCTACTGAGATCTTTATAAACTGATTTGAAGTTCCCAGATTTTTTTGAACCCCCATTTGGGCCTATCTTTATCAGAGTCAGTATCACACCTAAAGGTAATATCATAAAGTCTTCTTAGTTGGTTTTGTAGGTCCTCATATAGTCATCTTCTAAAAGATAATCTCTAATTCTTTTGCTTTATCTCAGCCACCGAACAATTTTGTTCATTACTTATCTCATATAGCTCTAGGAACTTATCTGCCAAGGAGACAAGCCCACACCATTTATCATGCTAGAAACTGGTATTTTTACCATTGCCAACAATCATAGACCTCTCCTTAAGATAGATATGTCTAACTTTGAGAAGATCATTCCACACAGGGGAATTCCTTGGACTTTTACTTAGTAATGCCACCATTCCTTTCTTCAGGTATTTCTTATTAACCAACTCAGCCCACATTCCTTTGCCAATTTCAGCTTTCCACCACCACTTACAAAGTAAGCTTATGTTCATCCTTCTTAAATCTTTAATTCCCAGCCCTCCCTTATTTTTGGACTTAGTAATGACATCCCATTTCACAAGATGATCTTTTCTTTTGATGCTACCTCCCTGCCAGAAGAAACGTTTTCTGGCAGTGTCCATTTTGTTAATGACTGACACAGACAGCCAAAACATGACATGGTGTAAATTGGCAAGTTGCTTAAACATGAATTAATGAGAGTCAGTTTCCCTCCAAAACTTAGTGCACTACCCTTCCAGCCATCTAATCTCTTCAAAATTTTCTCACAAATTGGCAACCAATCTATCAGACACAGGTACCCCCAGGTACTTAATAGGCCATTTACCAATTGCACAATTAAACATATTTGAATACTCCATATTTTTAGCATCCTCTTGACTGACCATTATCACCTCACTTTTAGCAAAGTTTATTTTAAGCCCTGACATGTTCTCATACAGTTAAAGCAATAACTTGAGGTGGGTGGCTTGTACTTTATCATCCTAAGGCATAGAATAGCTATTTCTCTTATATTCTCAATTTAGACTTTGCAGCGATGAATCTCTTTATGGCAGTAGTACTGTTACCCAATGTAGAATTCTTTTGGTACAATGCATAAACTTTTGCGGTCACAGAAAGTTTTTGCCGATAAGACTTACTTTTCCTAATTGAACTGTGCCTTACACTACAGGAGGCGGCGTCCTTTGCCGAGTGCGCGCCGCCGCACTCGGCAAATGCTTAGAAGCACTTCGGCGAAGGCTTCGCCGAGTGCCGCACTCGCGACCCGCGCACCGGCGAAGATTTACTCGGGCGAAGCCATCTTCGCCGAGTGCCAAAGTACGCGAGTCGGCGAAGAGTTCGCCGAGTGTCGCGGTCGCCACTCGCGAACCCGGCGTCGACCGTTAAATATGGAAGGGCTTTTTGCCGAGTGCCAAACGCCCGCACTCGGCAAAGATTTGAATATTTTTAAATCTTTGCCGAGTGCGGATGTTGGCACTCGGCAAATTATTTATTTTACGAAAAAAACAAATAGACTTTGCCGAGTCTTTGTGGGGAGGCACTTTCGGCAAAGTTATGGTCGGTTGCGAGTGCCACCTTTGCTTTCGGCAAACCCGCCATTTTTCCTGCAGGTTACCTGGCTTTGCCGAGGTCGGCACTCGGCAAAGCTGGGAATTTCATTTTTTTGCTGTTTCTATTGCTTGTTGCTGCAAATCAACATATACATATACCATAAACATTCATATATACATCATAAACCACATAGATCACCGATTCACATATATAATCCACATATCTCACAAATTCACATATATAATCCACAAATTCACATATATAATCCACAAATACCACAAAATCCAACATGTCCAACAACCAAACGGAATCTAACATGTCCAACATCGAAAGCGAGATCCGTCCGCGGTGCAACATATCCAACATCTAAAATAAATCCATCACCACCACCTCAACTTGACGCCCCGAACCGTGGCCTCCCCAGTGCGAAGAGCCCTCACCTTGCCCCGGATACCACCCGTCTGCGGCGCCGGGGTATACGACCACCCGTGGTGTGGAGGGACGTGTGGAAGCCCGTAGTGTGGGCTGGCTGCTTGGCGCCGGGAGGAGGAACGCCACCTGGCCACGTGTCTTGTGCTGTCGGGCCGGCCGGATAAATTTTGGATGGGGTGGAGAAGGGCCACCCGGAGGAGTCGGGTTCGAACCCCGATTGTGGCTGCACAAGTGTGAGGCGATCTCATTAGTACTGCGGGTGAGCCGCACATGCCAAATAAATGAACAACAACATATACTCACCGGAGTCCGTTTCACGGGAGGAACGGGGAAACGGGGTGGAGCGAAAGGGGGGGGAGGCAACGGAGGCGTGGTCACACCCGAGATCCGGAGGCCCCGGAAGTAGCTCGCCACGCCCTTCACCGGCGCACCGTGTGTTGCGTGATTGCCTCCAACTCCCGCCGATGGGCCCGCCACGTCGCCCGCCTGGCCGCAAACTCTTCCGCTGGGCCGCCCGTCGGCCTCCCCCGCCATCGGACCTGCAATATTACAACCGTAACATTGAAACAATGCATAGGTAGCGAAAAAATGTAAAACCGGTGAACGACCGATGAAACTGAAGTTACCCGCATCACCGCATGGAGCTCGACCGCCGAGGTGCTATGGGGATGTCGTGGAGGTCGTGCTCCTGAGCGAATCACCCTCACCACAATCAACGCAGGGGACGGGTCGATCGCCCCATTGGCCATCCAACCGGCCGTCAGCCGCTTCCCTCCTCCCAACCTCATCACAGTACCAGGTCCGGGGCGCGGTGGCTGGATCGAAGTCCTCCCCATACTGCCGCTTGGCCGCCTCGGCGTCTTCGGGTAAGCTTGGGGTAGGCTGGCCGGCGTTGTTTATGACGCCTCGGGCCCCTTCGCCGGGTCATAGACGTTGGCCGGGTCGGCCGCCCGCCATTTGTGAGTCAAGGCCCACCCCGCGTACTCGCGACCTCCCGTTTCCATGCGCGGCCGATCTGAGGAGAACACAGAGATGGTTAGAAGTGAAGAGATTTGAGCGCTTGAATAAAAATATCAACCGAATCGTACCCATCTATCCATATACACCGAGGGGCACGCCGCCTTGGTGGTGTGGAGCGCCTTGCATCTCCGGCGACACCTCCGGACGGAGTCTCTTGTACTAAATGCGTCTCGCCCAAGAGCCACTTGTCCACAATGGCCTCCCAAAGAGTCCTTGTACTTCTTTGCACCACTCCGGACACATCCGCATGACATAGCGAGAGGATTAATGGAAGTCTGCTTATTTTTTTTATTGAAGAAATCTGAATAAATGCGTTCTACGAACCTCGGATGTCTTGCTCCCCTCGGTGAGGCCGGTCTCCCTCTCGAGCACTTCCTTCCTATCGGCCCTTTTGATGATGTAGTCGGTAGGGCCCTTTTTCCATCTCCTCCCGGGGCTAGGGGTCTCTATCACTAGCTTTGGTCTATCGCACAGCATCTCTATGTCAAGTCTAGCTTTAACGTTGTCCTTTGACTTCTGAAGGTCCATGGATGTTGCGAAGAGTGCCTCAGAGATATTCTTTTCTGTGTGCATTACATCGATGTTGTGTGGAAGAAGAAGATCCTTGTAGTAGGGAGATTAGTCAAGCCCGATATATAAGTCCACATGTGTGTCCGACCATATCCAACAAAACCACCTTTCTTTTCATCGATTTTGAGACCAGCTAGCTCGGCAAGGACCTCTTCACCGATCATAAACTTTGGGATGGGATCGGTGACTTGAATACCTTTCGTGAAGTGCTTTTGTCTAGTGCGAATTCATGGTTCTCGGGCAAGAATTGACGATGTTTGTCAAACGAGGAATACTTGCCACCCTTGAGAAGCCAGGTGAACTGCACAGCTGCCTTGCATGTTGGGCAAGGGAACCTCCCATGAACACACCATCCGCTGAATATGCCATAAGCCAGAAGTCATGCATTGAATATAGGTACCACACGTGCATTGTAAAGTTTGTCTTTTAGTAGCTCGGTCGCATGCGTCGCACCCCATTTTCCCAAGCATCTTGCAATTCATCCCACACCGGTCGCATGAACACACCCATATTGTTGCGGGTGCTCGTATTATCAGCGTCAAGAACGGTGCTTGAGCTCAAACATGACACCGGGGAAGATTGAGAGGGATCACAAACACGGGCCAACAAATTATGCGGGGCCGCCAGTTGACCGTCACGGGTTCAACCCATCATTCTTGAACGCTACACGTACATTTCGAGCCTCCATAGCTTTTTCGGGATGCATATTATCGAAGTGCTTCCATGCATCACCATCCGATGGGTGTACCAACTTCTCGGGACTGTATCTTTTGCCCTTCTTGTGCCATGTCATTTGTTTCGCGGACTCCTCCGTCATGTACGGCCGTTGGAGCCTCGGCACGAAAGGAAGGTGTCGTAGGACCATCTCGGGGATCTTGACCTTGTTTCTTCCCGCCATCACTACATTCTACCTCCACATACCTAGAGGCTTTGCACTTTGGACAAGGCGTTGCTTCCTTGAGGTCTCCCCTAAAGAGGACGCACCCCTTTGGACAAGCATGGTACGAGTCATCACGGCATCTTCAGTCCACGAAGAAGTCTCTCGTGACTCGTGCGTGTTCTTCGCGGGGCGTGACCCTCACGGAAGCATTTTGCCAAGCCCGACAACGGGGTGTCGAAGCCGTCTCGACTAATGCTCAATTGGGACTTCAACGCTATAAGGCGTGAAATGCCATCCGACTTAAGTAAGCATTGTCTTCGTGAAGGGCTCTGCCGTGCGCCTCCATCATCTCGTAGAACGCCTTTGCGGTTTCCTCAGTTCCTCCTCCAATCCTCCATTGAAAGCGTGCATCATGAAAGTACGCCATCATGTGCGCCATCCAGGCATCTTGATCATACTCCTCGAGGAGGGGGGCCTCACCACGTCCTCTCTAATACGATCGACTTTGCCGTGGAAGATCCGGCGGCTATAGTTTGGGACGAATCCGTTGTTGTAAATATGTTTACCCATTTCAATCTTGACTCGCTTTTTCTTGTTCTTACATTTCTTTGCCGCGGACACGGCATCCGAACAGGACCCTTTAGCGGTGGGCCAAATGCATGTTCCAGAAAGCATCGGTCCCCCTAACCCATTCAAGACTCTTACTTGCGAAGCCCGTGTACATCCACTCACGGTTATCCATCCTCTGTCATACGCCCATGTCGGCCCGAGCCACATAAGCAAAGAATTGCATCTACACGGCGGCTCCTACCATCTAATAGGTGAGGGTAGGTTCTAATCCGAGGATGCGTGAACAAGGTTAGCATCCATGCCGAGGTCCGAAGCCGATCGAATTTCCCCCACACTCCCCACACGCGTTGGGGAGAGTGTGTATCCGGAGAACAACGGGAGGTGTCGAAATCTCCGGCTCGACGGAGCCGACATGGATGCTAACCTTGTTCACGCATCCACGGGCTGTCCAAAAACGTGGACAATCCGGAAACAGATACGGTCGCAGATATGCACGTGATGCGCATACCAACGCCTCGTATCTCTTTCGACGGAGACGCCTTAACGGGGGTCGCTATGTAAGACAACTACAAGGACGGGGACGGACGTGATTCATACCTACGGGTCGGTGGAGACGCGGTGCAGCAAGACCCGCACACGAGATCGACCACCGGGGTCGCTGAGTCCCTCCGACAGTCCTCCTACAAAACAAGGCCAAAAAAAAGTTAGTGTCCACTCAAAATTTGGCAAAGACCTCCCCGCGGGGAGATACCCAAAACTCCGCAAAAACATGGCACGAAGGCCACCAACCATCAATATGCGCACGAAGGCCGCCAACCACCAATATAACAACCACCAATATGGGCACGAAGGCCACCAAACTATTTACTAACTACTACTACTAACCCTACTAACTACTAGTACTAACCACTACTAGAAAGATAGGGCTTACCTTGGCCGTAGAAACGGCAAGAGCAACGGTCGGCGACGACGACGTCGATCACCACAGCAGCAACGGTCGGCGACGACGGCGTCGATCACCGCCGCAGCAGCACCGGTCGGCGACGACGGCGACGACCGGTCCGAGAGGCACTCTCTTCCTCCTCCTCCCCTTCCCCTTCTTCCTCCTCCCTCTTCTTCCCTTCCTCCCTCTTCTTCCTCCTCCCTCTTCCTCTTCTTCCCTTCCCTTCCTCCCTCTTCCTCTTTCTACCCTTCCCTTCCCTCCCTCTCTTCTCTCTTCTTCCTTCCCTTCCTCATCTGCACAAGGCCAGCCCCGCGGGTCCGGGCGAGGACGGGGCGGCGCGCGCCAGCGGCCGGGCGACGCCGGGCGGTCGGGCGGCGCTGACGGGCGGGCGGGCGAACGGCCGGCTCCGGCGCTGGGCGCTGGGGCCGGATCCGCCGATGGATATGGGCGGCACCGGCGGGCGGGGCATGCGGGTCGGCGGGGCGCGCCGGTATGCGCGGCGGCGGCGCGCCGGGTCCGCGGCCGGGGGGTGAGGTCCGGCGGGGGCGGGCGTCGGATCCGCGAGAACGGCGGCGCGGGGCGAGGTCCGCGGGGAATCGGCGGCGGCGGGCGCGCCGCGAAGCGTGGCCGGCGTGGGGAAGAATGATGAGGAAAATGGGTCCTCGGCCCAGATATTAGCCGGCTTTGCCGAGTGCCAGAAATGCGGCACTCGCAAAGCTCCCGCTATTTTTTTTTAAAAACCCTACTTTGCCGAGTGCCACGCATCCGGGCACTCGGCCAAACGCTTGTCTTTGCCGAGTGCCACGAGTCCGGGCACTCGGCAAAATCTTGTCTTTGCCGAGTGCCCCATACGGCTTTTCGGCAAACTATGCTTTTTGTTTTTCGTCCCATTTTTTTTTTTTTTTTGCTGCGTTGGGACACTAATTACATGTCATGTTCGAGAATTTGGGAGAATTTCACGCTGTTTGCTATATTTCATGATTTATTTTTATTTTCTTGCATTTTCTTGGCGACTCCAAATTTGAAACTGCAGGTACATGAAATAATGGGTCGATGGTCATTCAAAAAATGTTATTCACGATGTTTGGCGTATGTTTAGGCTAAATCGAGGGACTCGTTTTGAAATTTAACATTTATGTGCTTGGGAACATGACGAGTCACGTCTTGAAAGGTGTTTTTAAAATCTATAAATTCCAAAATGAGTTTAAAATTCACGAAACTTGGCGTGGTGTCTTGTCATCTCAAATTTTGGGGAAACTTTTCAAATTTTTTTCACAGCCTCCCCCATGAGATGACAAGACACCACGCCAAGTTTCGTGGAATTTTAAACTTCGCTTTGAATTTATAGATTTTAAAAAAACCCGCACGTGACTCGCCATGTTCCGCACATAAATGTTCAAATTTCAGGCGAGTCCCCTGGATTTAGCCTAAACATACGCCAAACATCGTGAATAACATTTTTTGAATGACCACGTCCATTATTTCATGTACCAGCTCAAATTTGGAGTCGCCAAGAAAATGCAAGAAAATAAAAATAATTCATGAAATATAGCAAAACAGCGTGAAATTCTCCCAAATTGTGAATATGACATGTAATTAGGGTACTAATGGCACAAAAAAAATATGGGACGAAAAATAAAAAAATTAACGGTTTGCCGAAAGTGCCTTATGTGGCAAGCCGGCAAAGAGAGTATTTGCCGAGTGCCCGAAGTTTGGCACTCGCAAAGCGCGGTCGCGTTGCCGAGTGCCTAACGTGAGACACTCGGCAAAGGTGACGGAGAGCGCGTCCGTTTGGTCCTGTTATCCTTTGCCGAAAGTGTATTATTTTTGCCGACGGCGGGCACTCGCAAAAAGTATTATTTTCCGAGTGCTGTGCTTCGCCGACGGCTAGGGCACTCGGCAAAGATGGTTTTGCCGAGTCTTTGAGATTGGCACTCGGC
>JADLZK010011739.1:0-253983 GCA_015847255.1 Hyparrhenia diplandra
GAGACACAACCATGTAGCCTCTTGCCTTGTGGTTGTACCCTACCAACTAGCTAGTACAAGTGGCAGGCAAGGCTAAGTGAGAATTGCAGTGTCTTTGCGGCAACTTCCGTGTTAGCTGAACATGCATTCAATCAAGTTGGATGCATGCTTCCTTCTCAAATAGCAGTTGTAGAGCTGCAAACACAAATATGAAACCATAATCCATCCCTTGCCACTCACCAGTTCATAATCTCTCCTAAGGCAATGCCAGCACTTTACATCTTACTATTCGGAGGGCTTCTTCTAATCTCTTCGGTCTACGCACCATGTTCGGCTGCAACTCCAAATGGGTGGATGCTCATTTGTTTTGGCAAGGGAATTGCTTCATGTAGCATTGACAATACTTCTGAAGATGTTTTTCTACCACTTGTGTTACTACTTAGTACAATACAACTACAATCATGATTAGTTTTGGGTTGGATGCACATGATGTTGCAAGATGGAAGCTTTTTCCTTCCTTGATATTACCTCAATATAACGGATGCATGCATGCTGCTTCTTTGCTCGATGCAAAAATCAATATATTGTTGACTCGTGCAGGCCGGCCCGGCGAGAACAGGTAGGGGTTCAGCCTTTCAGCGGTGATCGGAGAGAGATTTTTTGTGCCGGCGCCTCGGCGTGCCTCTGGCGTCTTGCTGGGCATCGCGATGGGGACACCACCGCCCGTGCGGTCCGCGATGGTGTCCGCGATGGTGAATCGATGATCCTCGCGCGGTCCACTAGATCTTGCACTAGTGTATCGAGGATTTGGCAAAGCATCAAAGGGAATTGTGATCCACGAACTCATCATATCCATTCCCATACATATTTGTTTGTAGCACTGTTCGTTTGCGGGGAGACACTTTGTAGCCCGACCCGGTACATTGTTTGTTGTGTCGGCGAGTTGGTCGTATGTCATGGGATCGGTTCTTCGATTACGTCCACCGGGGCGGCGTGCCCCTATCTCTTGACCCGATCCGGATGTTCGGCACCACTGCGGTGCCGGGCTTCTTTGGATTAGGAGGAGGATTGGAGTAAACGGAGGTCCTTTCAGCGAGGTCCATAAGTTTCTTGAAAAGCCTTTTCAGCCGTTGGGCGAAAATCCTAGTCATGAAAGCACGAAAAGTGTTCGAGGAAGGCATGATTGTGATTTGGCATAGTATGTGCCATCTCACTTTGGAGTATCTCTCTCATCTTCGAACATCTTCGGCATCTCCTCGATCAACTTGGCTGCGAGAAGAATCCTTGGCGAGATCATACTTACGAATCACCTCCTTGCTTTTATTCTTCGCCAAAAGGCGGCAAACACTTCTATAAATGCTGCTGGTTTGCTAGCTTGACTACGTCTAAATACTCTTACGGTAAATCCTCAGTCACATCAGTGTCTTCATTGTTGTTCATCAAGCGATTGTGGGTTCGAGTCCATCGGGCGTTGAAAAAGTGTGTTGGCACAAAATGCGCACCATGCCTAACACACAACCAGCGGGAGCGCTAGCTTCAAGCGGGGCCGAGGCGTCGAATCGGAAATGTGCGGTCGGTTTGACCTAAAAGCTAACAAGGGTAAACATTTGTCAAATCTTTGGAGCGCGTGATGGGTGAAACCGAGGCGAGTTCGAATATATGGCTTGAAGCCAATCCACAATGACATACAACTATGAGGCTGTCTATCAATAGTTGTAATGAAACATTCGGCTAAGATAGTGAATAAAGCATATAAAACATGATTGCGAATGAACATAAAGAAAACATGTTTGAAGAAGTGAAATCGGTCATCAATATTCATGTATAAACAAGATCATAAGCCCTAGACCGATCAAACCATCAAGCTGATAGATATAAGCGGGTAAATCAAAGATATAAATCTATACGAACAACATATGCATAGAATCGGAAAGCTTGATGCGGTCTGCGCTTACGTAACGTAAGTGCAATCAAGCTCTATTGAGGGTTTTGGCGTTGATGACCACTTAATTAGAGAACTAATGAGATTTATTGAGATGAGGCGAGAGAATCGAAGAAGAAGGATGTAAACGGGTTGATGGACTCCTAATTACAATGGATGGCTAAATTTGGACTCTCGAAGGTTTAAATTTGTTTATGTTTTGAATCACGAGTTTAGGAAAAAGCCGCACTATTAAGAGGATCCAAGGGCGGTTGGTTAGCTGTTGAACGGATGCTCATTTTCTCGGATCTACACCCTCAAACCCAGTCAAACCCGGCCCGGCAAAATCATGTTTTCTTCGCTTGGTTTGGCTAGGTCGGCGATGCCGACCTATTAAGATCGTCTACCGGCCTTAAAGGACGGCGGCTCCACCTCCATAAATACCCTTGAGGGCTCCTCCCAGCGGTCCACGGCTTCTTCCTCCTCGCATCGGGCCGTTTGCAAAGCAGGACCGGTGCTCATCTCTCTCTCCTCCATTGTTGCTCCTCAAGCTCCCAAGCTAATCCTTGATTTACACCATCAAAACTTGAAAAAGAAAAGGTAGCAAACTTCGATTGGAGAGCGGATCTATTGATTCCCCAACTCAAAGAGCATTTGGTTCACGTTTGGTCGGCGGCCCTAGGGTTTGTTACTCTTGGAGCTTGCTCCTAGCCCGGCTAGGCGTCGCCCTAGAGCTTGCCAACTTGTGTGGCATCCTAGGGAGGTTTGTAACCTCGATCTAAATCAAGAAAATCACCCCACATCTCTAGGGTTTGGTCGCTAGACTTGTGAGCGAGGGAAAAGGCTAGCCTTTGTGGTGAGCCAAGCCTTGTGTGGCAACCTCAACAACGTGGACTTAGGCCAACCTTTGTGGTGAAAGCTGAACTACAGGGGGATAAATCGGTGTCTTATGTGCTTCATTTACTATTCTTGCAAGTTCATATTGTTATCTAGGATTTGAGATCGATCTAGTGACTCTTGTCTTTATAGCTTGTTACAGTTTATCGATCTATGATTCATATTTGTGCGAAAGGTTGTAAGTGCCTTAGACTTAGAATCATCATCTCATATTTTGAATTACGTATTTTTCACTTTCGGTTGAGATCGCCGGTGGCGATCTGTAGGTCGTCGATGCCGACCTACGATCGATAAATTTCGAGTTGAGTTTTTACGGGCCTATTCACCCCCCTCTAGGCTTCCTACCGTCCGGAGATCCTACAGCGCCCAACTATCCCGAAACCGTCTAGCCTAGATCCAATCAAGCTAATCCACCGCATGATACCACTCTCTTGAGATCTAAACCACCCTTCACAATTAGATCAATCCACCACATGATACAATCTAATTGTGAAGGGCTAAAGCACACATTGTCAAACAAATCTATAACTAATCATTACTTATGAAAGCATAACCGTATTCGGCAAAATTACCGAATCGGGGTCCGTGAAAGAAGGAACAAGCAAACTAAGCGTATCTAAACCTATCGGAGTTAAGTCGAATTCTAGTCCTTTGGATGACTAGCTCTAAAACAACCCAAAAGCTTGCATCTCTTGCGACGATGCCCGGCTCATCAAGGCTCTTCTACATCTAACATGATTGAACCCGCAACATGTGACAACCTAGATTGATCTAACTTGGCTATTATAATGCACAAGATCTATTCAACATGACAAGATGGAGATAAGTCATGAAAACACGGCAAGGCGGACATAAGGCGTGAATAATACATGAATAGATCTCAAAAAGACAAAAGGAAGCCGAACCATATCAATCTAGATTGGGCAATATGAGTGTTACAAATACATAAAAGTATTACAAATCTCATGCAACACATGATAACTTAATGAATCTACTAGCTCTTGCCAAATCTAATAGAAATAGATAACTAGCTCGAGCTAGACCTTAGCCTATCGCATCGACTCATGATCTAACGAGAGAACCCTCTTGCTCCAAACTTAAATCCACGCATGATACTAGGCATGGTAACAAGACTACTTGCATCATAATCTAAATCCACCGCATGATACTAGACATGATACAAAGGTTGCGGGACTTACGGGCGGTCGGCAGTTGATGATTCCTCGAAGGCCGGCGACATGGCTAAAGGACTTCGATGTTGGCACGGGGGCGGTTTGTTGTATTGGTTGAGGAACATTGGCTGCGGTGGTCGAGGGTTTATATTTATACCCCCGAGCCTAACATGAGTCCTAGAACATTATGATGCGAGGAGGCTTAACCCTAACGAAATAGGAAATCTTGAGCTTCAAGTCTTCTCGGAGTTAATATGGCCTTTCTTGCCATAATCTCTTCTTCAATCGGTTATGTTCCTGTCAACTTCTCCTTGCCGAATTGAATCACAGCCGGAATAGCGACCCTTAATCGGTGAATTTCCGATTCTTAGAGCGAAGTTTGGTAAGTGCCCGACCGCATGGGCTGCTTGCCGAATGGTGTGTGCGCTCACCTCCTTACTAAATACCCTCTGTAAAGGTCATTATTAGCATCTTGCCTTTGGTCCACTCGTCATTCTCTTACTCTTACCAAAATCGGTGTTAACAATATCGATGTTCTATGGTGTATCTTGGGATGTTTAGTTAGTATACGTGTGATGTTCTATGTGTATCTTGTGATGTTCACATAGTAAGCATGTGATGATGTATTGTGTATTTATGGATGTTCCACAATTATTGTGTATTTTACTCAAGTTCACTATTTTTGCGTGTATTGATTTTTATTTTCGATGATTCAACCTTTGATGTTTGTAATTAGTAAATACGTGATGAATTTTGATTATTATATTTATATTTCGTTCTTCCATTTACATATTTATTTTGTTTCCTTTCATTGTGTAGAGTTTTCTATAATTTAGGTGTTATATTTCAAATCTACACTAAAACCTCTGAATAGTGTAGTGGTGTGTTCATGCTTTCATGAACCTCAGGAACCAAAAGGTCAAGGGTTAGAATCTTACATTCAGCCCATTTTTGCGTTCTTTTTGTTTCTGAACGCCACCTGGGCTACTCACAGTGCGCAGTGCGCTGGGCCAAAAGAAAGTGGGCCAAAAGCGTGGTGATCGCCTGGTCTGAACCGGCCTGGTTACCCTCGACGCCACCTGGGCTGCTCGCGTGGGCTGCGCACGGTACGCTGGGCCAAAGGGAAGTGGGCCGAAAGCGCGGTGGTAGGAACCGGCCTGGTTACCCGCCCTGGGTGACTGACGCTTCTGCGTCGCCCACGGTGAGCAGTAGGACCTCCCTTGCCTCCGCCACTGGTCGTGGCCATACAAAAAATATATTTATCATGAAAATACAAGTGAAACTATAGAGGTGGTCAAGCCGTTTACAAAGACTTACATCACCTTTATAAATAAGGGGAGTTACTACGGAAAAATTTCCCAAGGAGGACATGTTAATATATTGGCTGGAGGACACCTACGCGTGATTGTGGGTGTTGACAGACACCTGCGAAAGATGCATGTGTGCATTCATCTTGGCGATGCCACTCTGCTCGCCGTCAACAACTAGCTCCTTCATCTACAAGGAGGATGCTATGTGCGGCTAGTCTCTGCAATTGTGATTCCACAACAGCATGAAGCTAGGTGACGTACCGTGGCTAACGATGAGTGCATCCACATCCTTGGCATGTTATGTGGTCTAACGTATGGACCTCTTCATGATTCCCCAAGCATTATTTAAAGGCCTGCACTAGTGATAATCTACTAGAGGCCATGCTTTTGCTGAGCCACATAGCGTGATGACTTCTCGCACCAGTGATCACCTTGGTGTCGACCGGGCTCATAGCCGGGGACGATATATAGACTGCAACTTACAAGGATGATTGGTGTGCCACAGTGCAAAACAGTTGGAGTATGGATTAAAAATTACTTTTACGCATTATTTGATAATTAATTGTTTTGGGATTTCTTATTACAAGTGGAGTGCATGCACGTAGGCACCAAGCAGTGATGTCCATCACTATGCGGGTGGATCAAAATCCGTGGTGGTATTGATCCATAAAACGTTTGATGCCAATATTAGGAACGACCCTCAAATGTGTTTCTCATCAAGTAATTGTTTGTAAAAAGGAATATATCTATATGCAAATACTTCACAGCACATACATTACTCGTCAACATAAGACATCTCGATCATTGTTTATTATTATATATATTGAGTAGCAGTGCACTACTCAATAGATTCATCATAGACATGTGCACATATATATGAAATCAATCACAAAAGGATTGAACTTCATGTCACACTCACACACATTATTTATTTTTGCCTGCCTTGGATATATCAAGGCATAAAAGGTATAAAGATGTTGCTAGATGTGCTCACGAACTCGTGGTCTTTGGATCTCCTATAACCCTGTCCGTACCATTTCCGTCCGTCTCGAAGAGGAAAGAAATACTTGTGCTTCCTGATTCATGATCAATATTAGGGAGGTTGCCATCTTCAGAATCCCTTATGTTCATTGAATCAATATAATCTATATCAGTCCTTGTTGCGAGGTAGGTACGAAATTCACTAACTGGCATGCCCTGAATATTGACAAAATTATCATTGGCCCATTCATCAGGGTAGTTAGCCATGATCAGGTAGAGTTTGTCTCTCTGTTGAAGCTGTTATAATACAATAAAATTAATAATCGAGCAGACATAATCAATAGGAAAATAACATGTTGATGTCTTAGTCGAATGCACTATATGCCAACCGAGCATCAAACTTTTGAAAGTGCAAAAAGTCTAAATAAGCGCCTTCACCTATTGCTACTTGACTACTTTATCCCCTAACTTACAAACGAGATATTTAACCCCATCACCTTTGCAAAACCGTTCAAATAACACCCTATGGTTATTTTATAGGGTAGTTTAGCCATTTGGCATCTTTGAGGTGGACTTTTTATGTTGACTTGGGCGACAAACAATCAGCCCTGTTCCTCAATGGTAGGTCTTCACCCTTTTACTTCCCGTGGATGGTAGGCTAGCGGATGACCACCGTGACCGCCCTAGATAGCGCCACGATGGACACGGAGGTGCGGCTTCGCACATGACCACCGTGACCGCCCTAGATAGTGCCACGATGGACATGGAGGTGCGGCTTCTCCCGCCTCTCCGGCCATGCCTCGCCCCTGCACACCTCCATTCTTGGCGGGGCCCCGCCATATGCGGCTTTTGCCGGCGAGTGCCCTACCCTAGTGCAGCTTGCTTGTGTGGCCGACCGACGCCCTACCTCGATTCGCCCTTGTTTTGCTCCACCGGCATGCCCCACCCCCGGCCCTATATTAGGTGGGGCACGGAAAGTCAAGACAAGGCGGCCGCGTGCGCATGCGGCGGTGGCGGCAGCAGTTCGAGATTGGCAATGGTGTGTCATGGCATTGACATGGCTCCATAGGTTGATTACGCAAGCGGGGACGGCGGTGACAAGGAGTTGGAAAGATATTGAGAAAACGAGGCTTACCATAATTTTATTTGGGTGGGGTTACGCAAGGACTGACCAAAGGCGGCGATGAATTTCCAAAATGTGTTGACGACGGAGGCACGGCCCGACTCTCGCGATAATGTCATTAGCTAGGCGACTTCCACGGTACCGAGTGGTGCAAGGAATTGAACTATGAGGCTTTGAGCTAGCCAAATTTGATATGCGTAGGGGCTCAGTTTTTTGGCGTCCACGGTGTTTTGGTCATTGGAGTGGCGCACATGTGAGCTGCTTGACGGTTTGGTGGCGCAGTCGGTGAGGCGAGGATGCAAGCGACGGGAAGGGCGTTCATGTGCGCGCCAAGTAGCTTGGCATTGTTCGCGCCATGGGGAAAAACCAAGCATGTGACAGCGGGACGAGCGAGCATCGGCAGCCTTTGCAAAAGCATGAGCTCACCAAGAACCTTAATGTTGTGGGAACGCATCTTAGACAATTGTGCCTTTGCCATGGAGATGTTGAGGGAACGCATTGAACCAAGAAGCATGGGGATCTCGTGTGGCCATCTACGAGAATAGGGAGGTCGCGACCACCACCCGACAAATGTCGCGTGTGGAGCTCGCGGATGCTCCCCTAGAACTTCGTCCGATGTCACATGCGAGAGCTTCGTCCGGGTCACGTGTGGAGCTCCCGTCCGCCCAACGGAGCTCGGCGTGTAGAACTCGCTAAGCGGAGACTGGCCCAGTGGAGGTCACCTTTTACGAAGGGGTTGCCCGACATGGCCTCGTCGTCCCTGTGTGTAGTGGATGGTGGGGAGGCAGAAAAGGAGGAGCAGGGGATCTGGAGGAAATAAGGGTGAAGAATTTGATAGATCCAAGAAAAAATAATGTATTGTAGAAGATGGTTTCTTGACATAGTGTTCTAGATCATAAAAACCATCCAAAGTTTATGCACTAGGAGTGCCCTTACTCAGGCAAGCAATCAGGCCACCAAAATATTTAAAAGAAAATATTCATATATGCAACAACTAGCAAAAAGTATGTGCCTACCTGCAGATCGATGAGTATGTGGAGATGGTTTGTGCTCTACACATGTCTATGAATATATATACACACCGACTGTTTGTTGAGTTTGATTCTTCTCGGTAATAACAATGTTCCCTCCATTTTTTAAATGTCGTATTTAGTTTTAGAAGAAAGTTGCAACTAAGTGTGGCATTTTGGTCTGTATGCCTCGGTTTCTTCATAGCAATTAAGTCCGCATGCATGCAGCCAATGAACATGAAGTTCACATTTATGTCATGCTTATCAAATTGCACGGATAGAGACAGAGTCATGAGCTAAGTAAGAAGCATAATACTCACATTCCCCTTGGTCTATGCGCCCAGATCAAATATGACACTTAAGAAAACATGGAGGGATTTTGCATTTAGTGGAATGTTAGTTCGAAAATACCACCATATATCGCCTTTTTGCTGCGACTAATGATAGTTGCTAATGATAACGATGCGGGCCATTTCTGGTCCTTTTGCTTTGTAAATTGCATTGGGCAGCTGCTGAGTCTCCAATGTATAACTTTGATATCTTGTTTTTATAAAAATAATTACTAAAAGTGATATATGTATATTTTTATGAAAGTGTTTTTTTTAAGACAAATCTATTCATATGGATTTCACATTTCTAAACTCAACAATTTATATTCTCAATGTTTGACCCCATCCTTATATATTTGAAGTGTCTTTTTTAGTACGGAGTGAGTACAATAAACTTGCATTTATTTATATGTGTCTCAGCATAAATTATAATGCATACATATATCAAATTGACAAGCATTCCCTACACTGATATACAAATGGTTTCTGGCAACACCATTTTCACCACGAATCGTTTCCCCTTGTAATCTAGCTTAGCGGTTCTTTTGCTTTGTTTTGTTTTTTTTTTTTTTTCTGCTTCCCGCCCTCCCCCCTTCCAGCCTCTCTGGCTTGTAATTAACACCATGTAAATCTGTGATGTTTTTGCAATAAAGTACAGGCAACTCAAGGGTTGCCGTAGTTTTTTTAAAAAAAAAAAACCAGCGCTACCTTTAATGAAAGCACGATGGAAAAATATTCACCAATCACCAAGGATTTGTATATATTACTAGACAATGGTGAAAAACATTATTTTTATAAAAACAGTTCGGCAAGCAATATTTTTATTTATACCTACTAATAAAAAGAGAAAATTTCCCGTTCACCTTTTTTTTCTTCTGCCCTCTCCGTGGGCCTAAAGGCCTAAAGCCAGCTCGGATCCTTATCCCGCTCGATCGGTTACGACTCCCGCTCGGTTACGACTGAAATCCATCGTATATACATATACCGCTCGGTTACGGCTGAAGGAAACCCAAGTGGCTCATCGCCCTCGCTAACATGGTGGTCGTCGTTTATCTCATTGGCAGGTACCAGGTAGATATATCTAATTCAAAATATGCAAATATATATAAAAATATACATCGTTGGTGGTATGGAACCATCACCTATGGACGGCAGTGATTGTTGTTGTTGGCGCAGGTATATGCGATGCCGGTGTTTGACAGGATAGAGACGGTGTTGGTCAGGAAATTTGAGTTCCGTCAAGCCTCATGCTCCGTCTCATTGCCCGGAGTGTCTATATCGGTACTGAAACTCTGAATCAAAGTCTTTCAGTCTGAACTCAGAAGGTCTGCAAACAAGACTGATGAGATGCAACCTGTACTTGCAGGGTTCACAATGTTCGTAGCCATCACCTTCCCATTCTTCAGTGCTCAGCTTCTTTGGCGGATTTGTCTTCGCACCGACGATATATTTTGTAAGCTCTTATTATTCTCTTTTCTAAAAAAAAAGACATAGTTTTTGGCTTATATAATTATGGTTATGTCAGCGACCATTCATCTAGCTCGCAACCTCGCATGCGTGAAGGCGCGTGGACATCTCCCTATACTCCTACATGGCATCGGAAATTATTCTCCCTCATTCATTTTTTTCTTCCTTATAACCGCACGCCCAAGTCTCTCACAGCAGTCGGGCAAGGCCGGGGACGAGGGCGAGCGTATCTCAGCTACCGGGAGTGGGCGCACTGGGCACGGCGTCACCGGCTGTGGCTCCAGACGGCAAGGCCCTGAGTTCGTCGTCGACGGCGACATGAGCGAGCGGGCACGGTGACGGGAACAACAGCGACCGATCGACGCGCGCTGCCGGCTACCGGCCACGTGCGGGGCTGATCGTGCACCGGAAAACACTCATTGTCTAATAATAACAAGCCCAATTAAGACCCATATAACGGTAGACAGAAAAAGAGATAATTTTAACTACTTCCTTTCATAGACATGACCTGCCAACAGAGTTAAGACTAATGTTTGGACATAAATTTGGACTATAAAATATGTAACACTAATGTAGGAACTATATGCACAAATTTAAACTAATTGGCGAGACGTATGTTGTGCTATAGTAAATATGTGTTAATAACAGAATAATTATGCTTAATAAATATGTATCACCTATGTATTGGAACACATAATATGACATATTATGTGATACCTTACTATTATAGGTGGACATATAGTGAAATTTTAGATTTTGTGTATTTATTATTGAACGATAGCATATTAAACGCTCAAAACAGAACATATATAATAAAAACAATAAATATTAAAATTCTTCTTGTCTATTAGAGAAAATGATCGAGGAAGAAAAAATATATTTTTTTACCTATGCACCCGACGGGCATATTTCCTAGTAAATTATAATGCATACATATATCAAGTGGACAAGCATCATTTTTATAAAATCATTATTACTAGACCCTGGGGAAGAACCCAATCTGAAACTGCAGGGCTCTAATTGTGGCCGGTGAGGTTCACAACAGTTCAGGAGTTGTGATCTGGGCGATGTAAAATATATAATCAAATTCGTGGAGTTGCTTCCCACAATAAACATTATATTTTCAACTGCAGGTTTCAATTTCAATGCACCACATCGTCACCATCTATCACAACCATAATATAAAATGAATAGTATTACGAAAGACTGTACATCACAGTACATACAACAGTTAATATCCATGCCACGGTAAGGAGGAGAAAAGATGCAACGACAATGAATTTGTATTAAATTTGGTATGATGCACAACAAGGCATCATCAACGCAAACGAACCAGAGAAGTATGGTCAGTAGTCGTGAGCAACTACTGAGGGGTTGTGTTGTTAGCCACTATTCAAGCTGCTGTGGCGCTGGCGGGGTTGCGGGGAGTCTGGAGCGATGGCAAACTGGAGGGCGTGGCTCGTGGCCAACTGTAGGATGAAGGCCACCTCTGCTAGCTTCTTCCTGCCGACAAAGGAAGAGGCATCGGTAACTTGGATAGTGTATGGTACCATGCCAGCGACAAAAGTTTAGGACTAGTCGCTATAGATTGTTTTATCTAACCACCCAAAAAGTATTTGTTTGCAGCTGGTTCCAAAGGAAAACCAGCTAAAGTTCAATGTTATGGTGATCTTCTAATGCCAAAGAAATATTTGTTTGCAATTGGTTCAAAAGGAAACCCAGCTAAAGTTCAATGCTATCATGAGTTTTCTAGGCCAAATTAAAGAAGTATTTGCTTACAATTGGTACAAAAGGAAACCCAACTAAAGTGCAATGCTATCGTGAGTTTCCTAGGCCAAATTAAAGAAGTATTTGCTTACAATTGGTACAAAAGGAAACCCAGCTAAAGTTCAATGCTATGGCGATCTTCAAATGCCAAGGAAGTATTTGTTTGCAATTGGTTCAAAAGGAAACCCAGCTAAAGTTCAATGCTATCATGAGTTTCCTAGGCCAAATTAAAGAAGTATTTTCTTACAATTGGTACAAAAGGAAACCCCGCTAAAGTTCAATGCTATCGTGAGTTTCCTAGGCCCAATTAAAAAGTATTTGCTTACAATTGGTACAAAAGGAAACCCAGCTAAAGTGCAATGATATGCTGATCTTCCAATGCCAAAGATTTTTTTTTTTTTTGGTTCAAAAGGATGCATACATTATTACAAAGGGGGAACCTCACCGTAGCGTTCTTTGCGGGAATTAAAAAAAATGCAATAATCATAAGGGAAATTTTCATGATATCATGTCCGCTTGATAGGGATATATGAGCTTATTACAGATAGTTGAAATAACAATGTATTGAGTCTACACAGCTAATTTTTAAGACCAAAGTGCGAAGTTATTTGACTTGCTATATCTATACCGAGTATAACCCCCCTCCCTGGTCCTGTCCACCTGTTGCTTCACTCCCTGGCCTGCTCAAAGTTCCTGCAATGTGTCTCCCCTCCCTGGTCCTGTCCACCTGTTGCTTCACTCCCTGGTCTGGTCAGTGCTCCTCGCCCCTCGACGCAGCTTGGCCCTTCAGATCGGTGGTCACCGGATGACTCGACTCTCCGGCAGTGGGCGGCAAAGCGAACTATAGGGGAACAAAAATATGCCCATGGCACTAACATAGATCCATTCCCTGCTGTCACTGTTCACATTAACAGCAGATCGTTTTTTTTTCCTTTTGGGGAAGGGAGAGTGACATAACTCAGCATTCCATTTCCACATTGATGTCGATGTCAGTTTAGTTCTATGTATTCTACACAAACAACTCATATCAGCATTAGACTACAGGCTTAAGGTGTCCCAAGACCAAAAGCAGTAGATGCCATAGTGACTCAGTTCCAAAGTAGCAAAATGCAAATAAATAAATCCAGCGATGTCATGATATTATGATAATGAAAATCAAGCTAACTGGTAATGCAGATGAAGGTGAGACTATGCTAAACAATTCAATTGCAAAAAGAGTAGAATCTGGCATATCTAATTGAGACAAATGTTTGCATTTTCTATCATCCAACCACAAAAATTAATTGAATTATCATTTTGTCCTGTGCCACTCGAACAATACTATCATAGCTGTAAACAAAAATGGAAGGACATGATGCACAGGAAGGAGACGTGTCGGTGAAGGACAGGATGCACACGATGGAGAGCGCCGCCGCAACGGTGATAGCGGCCAGGAGGGCGGTAGGTGAAACCAGGTGGTGGGTTTGGGTACACCGGCGAGGAAGCACGGGCAGCAACGGTGGCAACTTGGTGCAGTTCCTAACTGAGGACTTCGATTCAACAGCCTGGCAAAAAGCACAGCTTCAGCATTAACCATTATGCCTGTAAAAAGGCCTAGAATTTGCAAAGAAAACCCTGACCTTTCTGAACTGTGTGTACACGTCTGGCAAGTTGTTGACTGAGAACGGCAGGTCATCGATGCAGTACATTGTTGCTCCCCAGATGAGCTGCAACGTGGGGTTCAGAGGTCTCTTAGGGGCAGATGCTCCTCCTTGAGCAATCTGAACTTGCTCCAAACCTTTGCTCACGAGGCGTTCGACAAAGAGCTCTTCACTATAGGTTTCCTTGTGAGCATAAATCTGGAGACACAGTGCTTACAGATTTAATCTAAGGTTCCTAACATAAATTTAGTACCTAAAGATCCAGAATTCAACTATACTACAATTGATTGAGATAAGATTGTGCAGAAGGGTACCTATTGTGTGTGCACTGACAGACTTTGCAATTGAAGGAAAGATCTCTTTAGGCTTGACATGCGGGACTTTTCCTCAGACTTTTCCTCAGGTCTCCTAAACACTCTATCAAGAACTGCACCCATAATGCTGAATAGGTGATTTAAGTTTCACCAAACACAAACAAATATATACACGTAAATAAATCACCAAAATTTTCTAATAAGGCAATGCTTGCTTGCAATTGGCTCTACGATGACAACAAATCACAAATCAACATACTCCTGAGCTAGCTCAAATCCCTGATGCAGCAGCTACAAACAAAATGCAGAATAGCTAGGTCAGACCAATATAAAATGAAACAAAAATATCAGTGACAAAACACAAACACAACTGAGTAGGGACAAACATGGATAAGTGGCTTCTATAGTTCTATAAAATTAAATTACCTCTGCATAATTCTTCTGATCCACAGCAAGCCGTTTAGTTGACAGCTCCTTTAGAGTTCAAAACAGGACCATAAACACACGATGTGAAGCAAGAACATCAGCGGACTGCAGCTATTGTGCCAATACAGAGAGAAGGTCTGGCCTGAATGCCAAGATGTGAGGAACCATTATAGCCTTGAATCGGAAATCGAACTATGTGCAAGATATCTGATAGTAATTGTTTCACAAATACATACCACTCCTTTAGGTAATCCAAGCGTGCAATCTTGGAGATTAATACGGCCAGCTGCAGTGCAATCTACATTACAGCATTAAGAAAAATACAGCCTCGTCAATAAGCATTATATGTGTCTACCATCTATGACTCAAACTGGATGCATATTATAGTGCACACCTGGCTATTTTCCTCACGCATGTTTAGCAAAAGATTTTTTCTGAAGGTAGTCCTTCTCCTCATTGCTAATTCCACTGCACCAAAGAAATTTTAATCTGGTAAGTGAGATGAGAGAAACTATTAACATGTCGTTGAAGAAGTGTGCCATTTATGCTATGCGACATCAAGTTTTCAAGGAGAAATTTCAGATGAAAGTGCAGCGTATGGATTACCAACAAATCTAAATAACTATTTACTCTACAAAGAGGTAAAAGTTAAAGCCCAGGGCTCCTCTTTACTAAGAATCGCGACGATGCCGCCAGTAGCGATTGATGCTGTTCTTAAAGTACACCGTAGGAAAAATAGAACGCAAGAGGCAGATCGTGGCCGTCACCTGGGCCAGAAGCATGACCGGGGCGCACCCCTGGGAGAGGAGCGGTAGCAGCCGTGCCCCGATGCCACCCGCGACCGAGGACCGCACGGGCGATCTCCATCTCCCCGAGCACCACCGCGGCGTCCTCCTCCATCGCCGGCCACCGGGATCTGGCGGCCCCGAGTTCCACCCGGCACTCCACCACGCAGGGCCGGATGGCTGCGAGCAGAAGTTCCAGAACCGGCACCCGCCACCAACGCCCCTCCTCCCGGCCACCAACGTCGCCAGCGGACCTCTTTCCTGCGGTGCCGATCTGAAGAGAGAGAGGAGTGCGACGACGGAGCGAGGGAGAGTGCGAACTCTCACTATCGTGGATGGGATGCCGAGGAGGAAAGGCGAGTGGGAGGGGAAGAGGACGGAGTCGCGAGGAGCAATGCAGGGTTTCAATGAGATAGAAGACGTGGGGAGGAGGACGCGAGGCAGGGGAAAAAGGAGCCGACGGCGTCGATCCAGTGCGACCTAGGGAGGAGACGGAGCGGAAGCAGCGGAAGCCGGAGAGAGGGAGGGGAATAGGCCACACGGCCCACACCGCGCGGAGGGTTTGCTATGTTTCAGATATCACTGGCATTGACCAATCAGAAGCCAGAGAATTCATTAAGGATTGCTAATGGGGAGCTCCTATATAGGAGTTATAGATAATGATTTCGAACCAATTTTTTTCATAACCAAACACATTATCATTTCAAGGTTGCATCAGATTAGGTGCGGCTCGTACAAGAAGAGGCTGCAAAGGATTGAGTCAGCACCCTGTTATTTGGACCGGACCGGACCGGCGGTCCAACCGGTAAAAGATCGAACCAGAGTCTCGGACGGTCCGGTTCACCTTAGAAGACCGGAATGCAATCGAACCGGAAAAAACCGGGTGAACCAGCCGGTTTTTGGCGGAGCCGGTGAACCGGCCGGTTCCATACGAACTGGACAGGTTTTGAAAATCCTGCATGCGGCAGCGTGCTCTGGCCTCTGGCTGGTGGGCAGAGGTGTGCATGCACCTGAGTGGAGCCGTGGTGGACCATGCAGCAGGGCCCCACCTAGCTGCTGTGAACTGTGGTGTGCATGCACCGCGTGGAGCGTAGTGATTTGTGATTAATTCTTTTCTTTTTTTTTACAACAATTGATGAGAGTATTGGACAAGGGACATCGTATGCATGTGTACTGGCTTTTTTTTCTTATACCAAGCTGATGTCTGCTTTCTTTTACTCCAAAGTTTTAAACTTATTACATATGAGCTTTAACGAGACAAATAATATATCCATCTTAGTTATTTCAACAGGCTCCTCGCAATAGTGCAATATATTACAACATCTAATACTCTATTATAATGATGAATATTTAAATTAGTATTGGAGCAACATTTTGCGTCAATTTCTAAGTGCTCCGTATATTCTTTTTTTTCATTCATATTTTCTACATAAAACAACTCTAGAGCTGGTTATATAATTGTGATTTTTTGTCATCTTATTTTTGCATTGACCAAATATATCTTTCTAATTATTTTTTGTATATTATTAAACTACACCGGTTCAAAGTATTTGTGACCGGTTCAATACATCCGGTCCAAAACAATTGGACCCGGCGGTTCAACCGGTTCTTAACGATCGGACTAGTGAACCATCGAACCCGAAGACCTCACCGGTTCGATCTCGGTCCGGTCCTAATAACTTGGGTCAGCACAAAGCACTGGATGAATGAAGCCTACAACGCTCACTGATAACATCATTTCCTTAACTTCGTTGTCTGAGATAGACGACAGTGCATGCCCTAGAAGCAACAGCGCCATATATTAACTGCAAAAACAAGTAGGATTTGAGGTAATCTACCTTGTTATACTCAAAATCTTTTACTTGACTGTATGATGGGTTTTTGGCATGATGTAATAGCCAGCATATTTTTTAGTAAATAGCATAAGAGATTATATGGGCCTATAAAATAATTTTATAATGACACGATATCTATGATATATGGCCAATATCTATTTATCGCCGAAAATGATTAGGGCCCTCAGCTCGTTGACGAAAGAGCCTCTGGTGGCATCAAGCAAGATTACCCCGGCCTGGGAGAGCAAAGACGTGATGATACTATTTGGGCAGATTAGTGCCGTCCGATCTATTAGCAGCCACTAATCTTGTTTATTGGCCTCCAATGAGCAGCCCATGCAATCTCTCCTTGCTGAAATTAGCCCGTGCACATGCGTGCGTATCTGTTTTATCCGCCTATATAAGAGGCCCTCGTTTTATCCGCCTATATAATATTTGCTTACAATTGGTACAAAGGGAAGCCCAGCTAAAGTTCGATGCTATCGTGATCTTCCTACGCCGTGTACGGGCTGGACTAGGAGGGCCATGGCCGCTCCGACGGGCTGTAGGGCTACGTGACGGATTTCGAGTTGCTGGTCGGGACTATAGATTTCCAAATGGGCCCAGTGAAATGGGCTGGCACGGGCCTGGTTCGTAAAAGCACGGCCCGACAACGACCGTGCCCGTGCCCGTACGTCTCAAGAACTTGATTGAGCTTTATAGTACAACAAAGTATTTTTTTTTTGAATATGGTTATAGTACAAGTAGCACTACGGACTAGTCTTGTGCAACCGATGTAAGCAGGACCTCCCAACCTGCGCAAGCTCGGCCGCTGAAATAAAGCTTCAGTTTCAGGTACTCACCGTTTAAATATTTACAAATATGTAAAGACTTAAGTTGTTGTAGTTCACCCATATGAGAGTTTATCCACCCCTTTAAATATTTACAAATATGTAAAGACTTTTATGCATTGAGAGTTTATCCACCCCTTTAATCTTGACATGTGTATGATCATATTTGTCAAGTATTATGGGTTGGGGCTTAGATGCATGCACGTATTACTTCATCACCACCGGAATAAATGTTTATGTTTTAAGAATTTAGTTTACTTTATGCCTCTTTGTCTAAGTTAAAGCATTGTCAAAGTAAACTTAATAATGTCGCTGAGATGTTATAATTCCCTGGTGTAACACATGGACTCTACATTTAATTTGTTTACCTAATGTTTCCTTTAATATAAATTTGTTTGAGATATGAAATCATTATTCTTGCTGCGTTTTTAAAGGAGTTGCTGCCCAAATTCTCTGTTCTTAGTAAAATATTAGTTCTGTAAAAAGTAGGTGTGTTACAAAGGTTCACTCAAAATCATAAGGAATGTTGTTACTTTGGTGTGCCCGTTCAAATCCAACATATTAGTTGCTACACAAATAATGCAAGTGCCGATTGGGAACATGAGGCTGATGATGTTACAAATGCTTTAATAGAAACTGCTAAAAAGAGTATCGCATTCACCTCTGTCAACGCCCTAATTAATGACTACTTATATTATGGTTTATAGAGAGTAGACACTGCCATATAGTCTCTTGCCTTGTGTTTGTACCCTACCAACTAGCTAGTGTCATGTCAAAAAAAAAAAAAAAAAAAAAGTGCAAGTGGCAGGCAGGCTAAGTGAGAATTGCTGAACATACATGTAGTTGGCATGCAGTGTCTTAGCTGCAACTTGCGTGTTAGCTGAACATGCATCCAATCCCTCCAAATAGCAGTTGTAGAGGTGCAAACACATATATGCAACCATCATCCATCCCTTGCCACTCACCAGTTCTCCTAATGCAATGCCAGCACTTTACATGTTACTATTAGTGGGTTTCTTCTAATCTCTTCCGGTCCCTGCACCATGCATGTTGGGCTGCAACTCCAAATGGGTAGAGGCTCTGTTGTTTGGCTTGGGGAGTTGCTTCATGTAAACGAGAATGGTGGCATTGACAATACTTCTTTTTTCGCGATCGGGCCGTTCACCCGTTTTTCATTATAAGAGGTGGAAAACCAAAGCAATCCAGATTACAAGTAAACAAGAAAGATTGAAAGAAGGTGATGTCGAGAGGACATCGCTAACGAGGCCGAGAGCCTAAACAAACTGCGAACTAACTAAGAAAAAGGTAAGCCAGAACTCGGCCATTAAACAAAAGAATGACTCGACCAAAGCGCTAGGCAAGGTGAGAGCGTCCTGAACCCCTGCCTCCACCCAAAGCTCGGCTTCTGCGACCGCCGCCGTGCTAGCTCACACGCCGTAGAAGAAACACTCCACGAAGACCCTCGCGTTCGCTCTTTCCACAAGATCCAGGCAACAAGAAGCGGTAGAGAGTCAAAAGACGCCTGCGTGAGCCCTGTCAATCCCGCCCATTGCCTTTGCATCCACCAGTCGCGACGCCCCTGCTCCAGGAAGGAGCTGGCGTTTGCAAACCGGCCGGGTTGAGCAACGGTACCAAAGCTGCCTCGCCATGACACAACCGGTGACTAAGTGGTCACAAGTCTCCGACTCTGTCCGCATAGCGGCGCATGCGTCGGAGTCCCGGGCCCGTGGCGATTACGCCCTTCGCCCGGTCCAAAGGCGGCGATGAAGAAGGAGCGGAAGAACAATCATTACGAGATGGAGCCTTGGTCGACCAAAGCTCCTTAAGCTCCTAACATGGTTGTTGCTCCGATGAAGAAAGCACGATACGCCAAGAAGAAGCCGAGTATGAACCCGATTTGTGACCACTTCCGGATGAACTTTGTCGGTTGCATGGGATCGAGCACAGCGTCGCGAACGGCATGCCAAACCTGTAATCTGCGGCACGGGACTGAGTAGTCGGTACACCAAGAATGTCGTCGATCCATTTCTTTGTTGTGCAAGGTGGCATACACCGTCTTCTTTTTCCCCTGCCTAGACACCGCGGTGGTGAGGATCACGGTGCCCATGAGCACAACCGGCCTACCGGCAACCATGAGTCATCCACATTCTCGCCCGGCGACCATCGCCGACACGCGGCGACGGTCATATCGGCGCAGCCATCGCCTCGACCATCCTCTCTTTAGTGTGCGGCAAGGCTGCCCAACAGGAGTCAAGGCCGTTCTTTCTAGCCATGCCCAACGCAACCGGTGCGGACCAAAGAAGTGTAAGTCGAGGGACGCCGAGGCCACCATATTCGGTTGGCGTGCAAACCACCGCCAAGCCACTTTGCATTTTCCTCCCGTCGTGGTGAGAGCCCGGCCCAAATGAAACCACGCCGGTACTTGTCGACTGGAGATACCCCATTTGGAGAGGTAGCATGAGATGGCCATGTGTGTCGGTATGGCGGACAACGTTACCTTAGTTAGCGAGGACACGGCCATGGCCGGTCAAGAGTCCGACCTTCCAAGTCGGAATCCTCGCCGCGACCGCGTCGACAATGTGTTGCTCCTCGACCCGACGTAGTCTCTTTAAGGACAAAGGCACTCCAAGATAGCGGCACGGGAAGCTCACGGCCGGGCACGGGAAGCGGGTGACGGTGCGGTTCGTCGTCCGTCCGTGCAGCGTATCGGCGAGCCGCACTTGGCGAAATTCGTTACCAAACCCGAAGCCCCGCAAAGCGAGTTCGCGGCGGTGAGTGATGCACAAAGAGGTCCTGCTCGGCGGGCACGGTGAGCAGCACCAAATCATCCGTGTATAGCGAAGCCCGATACTTGATTGCGTGGCCGGCGGCGGAGAAAGCATACCTGGCCGGGTCGGCCCTACCCGAGCGTTGCGTTGAGTACATCCATGGTGAGGACGAAGAGCATGGGTGAAATGGGATCACCCCTAACGCAATCCCGTGCATGAGCAATTCTTCTACCAATCCGACCATTGACCAAAACCCTTGTGCTTTCGCCGTGGAGAGGAACATGGCCACCCAATCAGATCCATCTTCTCGGAAAACCGATGAAAGTGAGGACCTCCAAAAGGAACCGCCACGCAACGGAATCAAAAGCCTTCGTGATGTCTACTTTGAGCGGGACCGCCGAGTGTCCCTTGTTGTGCAGCCACCCGCACGCTAAGTGTCTAGCCAGGCGAAAAAGTTGTCGTGGATGGACCGACCTTTTATGAACGGCGCTCTGGTTCAACGCGACCATATCTTGCAACCTCGGTGCCAACCACCTTGCCGGGCATTTGGCAAAAAATCTTGCTGAAGGCGTGCATTAGGCTTATAGGCCCCGTAGTCCTTGAGCAAGGTTGGTCGCCGCACTTTCTAAAGCGAGAATCATGAGTGCGTCGTTTAGGAGGTTGAAGCTCCTTGCATCCAAAGTGACCAAAGGGCGTGGAACGCGGCCATGATGTCGCCTTGACGACCGCCACGCTACCACCCAGAAGATGCCGATGAACCCGCCCGGTCGGGCTCGGTCGAGGGGATGTCCCATCGCCGCCACACCTCCTCCTCGGAGAAGCATGCATCGATGCCGGTGAAGGTCGGCCGCGGTAGGAGCCCTTGAAGAGCAATGGGTGTTCACGCGGAACGGCTTGCCCAAGATGGAGTTGAAGTAGTCGAAGATGGCATCTGCTTGGCCTTCCTCCGTGACCCGGTGTCCCGGTGGTGGATGGAACCAATGGAACTTTTGCGGTTCGGTGGCGGGCCCGAAGGTGAAAAAATTTCGTGTTTGCGTCGCCCTCGCCGAGGTAGCGGATCCTTGATCCGTCGCGGCGCGATGGTCCGGACGGCGACGCAAGGCCAAGGCACCTCATCTTGGCGCTGGAGGCGCATCGCCCTCTCGTCGTCGAGGCGGCCCGGATTCTGCGAGAACGTCGGCTGCGCGAACGAGCTCCCACGCGGCGAACAACTGCAGCCGCGACACTCCCAATCGATCGCGATGCTCTAGCTCTTAAAGCGCGGTCGCGGTGGTCGACGCAACTTATGTCTACCCGTCGACATGCATCCACATCAGGGGACGTCGATCTCCCGGGCCGCCTTGATAGCGTCGAGGCGGTGGGTAGCCTCACCCAAAAGGCCTTGAACTTGAATCGTTTGGCCGTGGTGACCGGCGAGTGAAGGTTGAGAAGCAACGGGCGTGGTGCCGCTGCGATCCGTGGGCGGTGCGAGCCGGTGGTCGGGTAGCCTTGGAAGCGAGCAAGCGTCGCGAAAGCCCTGTCCAACCGTTCGAGTCGGTCGGCGTCGCTCGTTACTCCAAGTGAAGCGGCGGCCATGCAAGTATAGTTCATCAAAGCGCCATGGCGTTTAGTGTCCGACGGAACCGCCGCATGGAAGCCAAATTTAGGTGGTCATTGCTTTTATCCTCGGCCTTGTAGATCGGGTTAAAGTCCCGGTCATGAGGAGGCGACCAGTGCGGAAGCACGGACCACCTGAAACTCTGCAAGGAAGACCGCTTGAGGTCATCAACAACCGGACCGTATACAACACAAAGCGACCAAGGCGTGGATGCGCGTTAACCGGTGCCGGTCGACGGTGATTGAGGTATGCGCAAGTCGATTCGTGGCGGACCGGGAATCACGCGACCAAGCAACCACGATGCCTCCCGGCTGGGAGGAAGGCAGAAGACATAATCAAAGCCCATTCCCATTAGATCATGCGACCGGGCATTACACGGAACCTCGACCTTAGTTTCTACCGGACCTAGGATGGATACATGTTCTTGACACACAAACTCACGCACAACATCCCTACACGCACGCGAGTTTAAGCCGCGCACATTCCAAACGAATAGGTTTTGCCCTATCATGATAATCGGCGTTCAAGCAACCTTTGTTTGGCCGTGCCTAAGCGTCGCCGGCGTTCTCAAGCGCCGCTTCTTGCCACGCAAGGCTAAAGCGGCCATGGCCTCCTTGTTGAGCTCCCCATGGGTCCCGTCAAGGCCGCATGAAGCTCCTCGAGCGACACGGAATCCTCGTGCTTTCGGCCTCGACACGGACGCCGTCTTCTTGAGGAGCACCTTTCTTGCATGTGCCTCCGGCATCGGGTGCCTCTTGGCGGCCATCCTCGCGCTTTGCGCTTTGGGCACGGCTACGAGTCGGACTGCGCGGGACGCGTTTTCCTTAGCACGGGCGTAGAGAGCAGCGGGGGTCGAGCTGTTTCTTGAAAGTGGCGGCGAAGTCTGAACCGTGAAGGCGATCAATGCCGGATCGGGCTCGGCGGGGACGAAGACATCGGGAGTTGGGGTAGGAGGCTCACACTGGCGCCTTGGCCGTGGCGACCCATTGTGGAGACATCTTTGGGCGAGTGTTGAGCTCGATCCCGCCATTTCGACCCACCGGTCTGTTTGCTTGGGCGCGATAATTTCCTTGTCCACAAGTAGCGACACGGCCGGGCTCGGCCAAGCCCGGCTCGAGTTGACACACTCGGCCCACCAGTCTTGGTTTGCATCGGCGGGTGCAGCTTGGCTGCTCAAGCCGGCTGGAAGCAGTGAGGAGCGACCATGATGAAGCGGCCGAGCGAACCCAAGGCATGCACTCCCGGGCTCTCGTTGGCGACGGTGTGGAGAGAGGCTAGGTGGTGTATCGGTAGACCATGGGAGGCATGCACCGGCGTGCCTCTTGGCGGCCGACATGGGGCGTGGGCGCGTAGAAATCCTCGACGAGGTCCCCTGGCAGCCTGCGGTGGCGACGAGGAAATCCCCGGAAGCGATCCTTGGCGTGCGAGGAGCGAGTGCAGCTCCCAACGGTCGACCGTTGCCTCGGGCTGCGATGCACATCACCCGGCGGCCCGACCATGCACTCATCGACCGTTGCTTCCGCCGGGCTTTGCAAGCTGTTGCGGCATCTTCGAACGGTGGAAAACTCGGCGGTAGAGAGGCGACCGACCAAAGTCGTCACCCTTAGATTCGGACAAGGGCCCACCGGTGGTAGCGGGCATGCAATGCACCCAACTTTGAAGAGGCGGCCCTTGGAAACATGCCGCCCGGCCATCCCGGGATGGTAACGGTGGTGCCTAGGGTCGGTTGGTGGGCATCACGCCTCGGCAGGGGGCGGGCAGTTGTCCTCGTTGAGCCCCCGGTGGAGGTTGCGCGACCGCACCACCATCGCCGTTTGTTGCCATCATCTTCGTCGTTGTCTCCGTTCCACCGCCGCCGCCGCCACCGGAGCCCGGCGAGCTTGGCGGGTCGACCCGGTCTTGCACGGGCGATGACTTTGGCCGCCGAGGTAGCGTGAAGTCCGGAGCGAATATTTGGACAGCCGTGTGGCATCGAGGACGGCTCGGGAATTGGGCCACCGCGCTGCGGCGGGATGAAGCTTGGGTGAAGACACCAAGCCATGACGAACAGCTCGCGGTCATCCTCCTCCGGCGGTGTGTCGCGAAGTCGGTGAGCTCAATGCCGAGATAGCTTGACTGCCCGTGCATCGCCCGTGCGGCCCGGATGTCCGGGCGTGGAGGGGGTGGCCGACGAAGAGCGACGACGACCGCGGTACTTGAAGCGCGCAAAGACGAGCAAGGAAGTCCGGCGCCAAGGACTCCGGATGAACTGCGGCGGTGGACCTGGAGTTGGTACGCACGCGTTCGGTCGGCGTGGCTGCGGGCGCCGCGGCGAAGTCCTCCGGCTCATGTAGGCGAGCGTCGGCGTCGTTTGTAGAGATTCCGAAGCAGCTATGGAGGTAGGTGTACCAGGCGAGACACACCGAATGGGCCAAGGGTGCCGCAGAAGCGGTGCCCGGGACGAGGGCGTGCTCGGCTCCTCCTCGCGTGCACACCGCGTCTGGGTGCGCGGGACAACGACGGTGAGTGCGCCCGCTGCGGCGGGTTGTGCCGACCCGAAGTGGTCCCTCGGGTCTCTGTGGCGGCGGTGGAGCGGTGGCGGTGGAGGTGGCGGGAGGTCGTGGCGGGCCGGTGCCGTGGCCGCCCGGGCGCGGCCGGCGACCGGTGGAGGCCCGGAACTGCGAAGCGAGAGCGGCGGAGGCACGGTTCTTGTGACGCTGAGTGCGGCGATGGTGCGGTCGCCGGTAGCCTCCGGGTCGGCGGCGCGTTTGCCAGCCGGAAGGGGCGATCCCGCCGCCGGTGACCCTCGGACCGGCAGCGGAGACACCGCGTCGCGACTCACTGGAAATTGCCTTGTGGCCGGCGGGGGAGACAATTGAAGCACATACCTACAAGGTCCGGGGGCCGGCTGGAAGCCCTCGGCGTGAGCTAACGCTTGGTCCCGGCGCGCGCTACGGACTGGAAGAAGCCGTCGGCGTCGCGAGGGCCACGCTCAGCGCGGGGGTGGGATTGCCGGCGGAGAGGCCCGCGGAGGCGCGGCGGCGGAGTGTCGACCAGCTGCCCGGGCATCGTGTGAGGCCACGGCAGCCGCCATGAAGCTCCCAGCCGCCGAGGCGGCGGCATTGGCTCGGAGGGCAGCAGCGCGCTGGTCCTTGCCCTTGCCGGCGGCGGCGGGCGGAGGAGGTCCTCGTCGGAGAGGTCGTCCTCGGTGTCGGAGAAGGAGAGCTTGCCATCCGCGTCGAAGGCGAGCCGGGGCCGAAGGCCTCCTCGACCTCCTCGCCCGGGACTTGCGGAAGATGGTTCCCGGCCATGGCAGGGGAGGAGCAGCGGCAGCGTGAGTTGCTAGACGGCGCTAATGGGCAGCGCCGCCTGCTGGGACGGTGGGCCCGGGGCACTGGGTGGCAGCCGGCGGGTGGGAGCGAAGCGGAGCCCTAGGCTAGAGCGTCAGTTGTGCTAGCATCTTGGACTTCAATTGACAATACTTCTCAAGATGTTTTTTTGTACCATTAGGCTTGGCACCAAATTAAGGGTTTGCAAAGTTTAAGTGAAAAAACAAAAAAAAAAACGAGAAACTCATGCAGAGTTATTGTTACTTGTTACTACTTACAATACAACTACAGGCATGATTAGTTGTTGGATACATGATGTTGCAAGAACAAGATGCAAGATTTCTTCCATCCTTTATTATTACCGACCTCCAATATAACGGATGCCCGCTGCTTAGAGCAAAATCAATCTATTGTTGTCTCGATCGCACTGAGAGCAGAGCAGTGCTCGGAGAGAGATTTTTGTGCCGACGCCCTCTGTCGTCTTGCTTTGCTGTCACGACGGCGGCGACGACGACGACGATGGGACAGCGCACCGTACTGTACCACCTCGCTTGACCTGGTGGTCCGGTCACCGGCGGCCGGGTCCTTCATGCCATGCATGTCTGTCCCGTCCCGTCCTGCACAGCGACGGCGACCCCGTAGCCTGTGGTGCAGGGCAACGACCGACCGAGTCCACGATACTGTTTGCGCTTGGTTAATTGGGACAGCCCCCGTTTGGTTAGGCCACGGATTATTCAGATCTTACAGCACTGAGGAAAAAAATGGAGGCTCCCTAAACTTTGCGAAATATGTTGTTGGAGCCTCCAATATATTCCGAAACAGTAAATTTTATTGGAGGCTCTTCAAACTTGTCTTAGAGTTGTCATCTAGTTTCCGGTGTTTTCAAATTTGCATTTTAGTTCCCTAAACTTTGCATTGTCCTGTGTTCTCATTCAAGTTTCTGCAACTCTGATCAGAAAAATAGTTTAACATCAGTAGAATACTAACTACAAACTAAAACAATTAAATGGACTATCAAGGTAGTATATTTCACAACTGATGAATTATTTAACAAAACTTACTTAATTAGTATTATTGATTGTAGATGTTTACTGTATTTTTTCATAAACTTGGTCAAATTAAAGTCAGCTGAGAGTTTATTTGACTTGGAACAAAACAAAAAGGCGACTTACATTACACGATGGAAGTGTAGGATGTACTTATTTGTCCTGCAAGTGCATGCCTTGTCCTACTCAATGGTCTTGACAAAATTGACTAGTTGTACTGCCGTAGTGCTCTTTATCACAACTTTTTTTCTTTATATATATATATATATACATACATAGCCTCATCTCTCCTCCTCACAACATCTTATCGCCACACACTAGCAACTATGCATTATATATGATACAAACTTGATCATCTCTCTGCAATCTCCTGTTGATTGGCATAACATTAGCATACTCCAGCCATGCCTCCCCTCTACGTGACACTGCTGTGTGTCATCATCATCTTCTTTTCTTCGCTGCATGCTCCAAGCTCTGCTGCAACGGGCGATCGGCGACACTCTCACGGCAGGCCAAGCGCTTGCCGGAGACAAGCTTCGTCTCCAGAAATGGCAAGTTCGCGCTGGCTTCTTCCAGTTCAAGCAAAGACTAAACGGCAGCCGCATCGCCGGTGAGTCGCCCACCACCACTGTCGCCACCTCCCTGGCTGGTATCTTGGCATATGGTTCAACAAGATCCCTGTCTTCACCCCCCGTCTGGGTCGCTAATAGAGACCCATCATCGAGTCCGAGCTCAAGGTAGCCCAGCTCAAAATCTCAAGAGATGGCAACCTAGTCGTCACCTTGAACAAGAACAACAACACTAGCACCAATTCCACAGTATGGTCCACTGCTCTTTGTTAATAGCAAAAACAGCACTGCAATCAGTGCCGTTCTCATGGGCTCTCGAAACCTTGTCCTTGTGCCAAAAAACACATCGGTGCAGTCCCGTTGTGGCGAGCTTTTGAGTCTGCCGACCCAGCCAGAGCGTCGGTCTTCCCGGTGCCAAGATTGGCGGAACAAGAAGACCGGTGCGAACCGGCATCTGGTATCTCAAAGAAGAGCCCGACGATCCAGATTTTGGCTCGTACTCAATTGAAGTAGACATCAATGGGCAGATGCGCCTCACAGGTCTCAAACCCCCTATGTAATGTACTGGTCACGGCCAAGGAGGAAAACTAGGAGAGCTTGTACAAGTTCTCAATGGTACGATGGACTCGGATCCACGGACCAAGGGCTTGCTTAAACCCACATTTGTAGAGAAACGATGAAGAGGTGTACTTCTCCTACACCTTGATCAATGAATCGGCTTCGTGTTCGATCCCAATAGATGTCTTTGGCCAGCTTCAAAGCTGAACATTTGGTCGAAGCCAAACAATCTTGGGAAGCTGTATATGCTCAGACCTTCTGATTTCTGCATGGCCTCTGGCGTCGTGGACCATTCCGCGATCACCGCAGCGGCAATTCAGGCCCAAACTACTGCGATTTGTATGGAGACCTTCTCTCTCAAGTCACCACGGGATTGGAAACTAGGGGATCAAACGGGGAGGGTGTGCTAGAAATACCCCCTTAGATTGCAAAAGTAGCAACAAGAGCAAGACAAGTACAACAGATGTGTTCCATCCAATACCTCGTGTTACTTCATTGCCCTATGATGCTCGGGTAATAGAAGGTGCTGCCACACAAAGCAATTGTGCGAAGCTTGTCTTAATGACTGCTCTTGCTTTGCTTATTCCTACAGACAATAGTAAATGCTCTGTTTGGCTTGGGGAATTGCGTAATGTGGATGTGAATCGGGGCGATGGCAATGGTATTAGTTCACGGGATGTTCTTTACCTTCGTCTTCTTTGCAAGAGATTTTCAGAGTCTACGAAGGAAAAAAGCAAAAAGAATACCAAGCCTGTTATTTACGCAACCATTGTTGGTGGTCTTGTGTTAGTAGTGCTCATGCTGTTGTTCTTCGTGATTTGGAGGAATAAATTCAAGATATCCGGTCGCGGCATTACAGTCCTTTGGAGGTGGTGGTGGAATTGTAGCCTTTAGATACATTGATCTGAGTCGTGCTACAAAAAATTTCTCGAGAAAAGGCTGGGAGGAGGTGGATTTGGTTCTGTTTACAAAGGAGTGTTAAGTGACTTGACTACAATCGCAGTGAAGAGGCTCGATGGTGCCCGGCAAGGAGACAAGCGGTTTCGAGCTGAGGTGAGCTCAATTGGAATGATTCGGCATGTCAATCTAGTCAAATTGATTGGTTTTGTTGTGAAAATGATAAGAGGCTACTTGTGTATGAGCACATGGTAAATGGGTCCCTTGATGCCCATCTATTTAAGAGCAACGGTCCCATCTTGAATTGGAGCACAAAGGTATCAAATAGCCACTGGAGTTGCTAGAGGATTGTGCTACTTGCACCAAAGTTGCCGTGAATGCATCATACAACTGCGATATTAAGCCTGAAAACATACTTCTCGATGCATCTTTTCGTTCCTAAAATTGCAGATTTTGGGATGGCAGCATTTGTAGGAAGAGATTTTAGCGAGTTCTGACTACATTTAGAGGAACTGCAGGGTATCTCGCCCCAGAGTGGCTTAGTGGAATTCTATTACGCCCAAAGTTGATGTTTACAGCTTTGGTATGGTATTGTTGGAGCTCATATCGGGCAAGAGGAACACTCCGTAAGTAAGCAGTAAGAGTAGTCGGAATGTTTTTATTTCCCAGTGGAAGCAATTAGCAAGCTTCATGAGGGAGACCTACAAAGTTTAGTCGATCCGCAATTACAAGGCAACATTGATTTGGAAGAGGTTGAAAGGATTTGCAAAATTGCATTTTGGTGCATCAAGATAATGAATGTGATCGACCAACAATGGGCTTAAGTGGTCTGGGTTCTTGAGGGTCTCCATGTGCTTGATATGCCCCCAATGCCAAGACTACTTGCAGCTATAACTGAACGCCATCATGATGCTTCACTGTAATAATTCGATAATAGCTTGGAAGTTGATGCTTTATTTTTTCTTTTGTTTCACAAGTTCTAGAGTTGTATTGTAGAGACGAAGGAATACAAGAAAGATATTATTTGTTTTCTTCTGTTTCACAAGTTCTAGAGTTGTATTGTCGAGCCGAAGGAATACAAGAAAGATATTATTTTTCTAAAGGCGACGAGCACTTGTATGTGATTATTATGCTATTGAAACATTATGTTTTTGAGCATCGTAACCACCTCAAATGAAAAAAACTCAAAATTAAAAAATTTATATAGTTCATCGATTTCTACACTTTTCATATAAAAAGGAAGCGGATGCCCCCGCCCCCTGTTGGCGCCGCCGCGCTGGCTTCGGCCGCCCGGACAGCCGCCCGTCACCGCCGTCACCCCGTCGTGTACCCACTGAAGGAGGCCACCACCATGTCCCCTAGCTACATCGACACCGACCCGCTTGTGCTCGGGCCTTGTGGGGGCGCGGAGCCTCGACTTGGGCTGACCCCGAGGCTTGATGAACTCGTGGCCTCTAGCGGCGCTTCAGTCCACCTCTTTGGAGCTCTGAAAGTGCTGGCCGGCGCCCCTCGCCTCAGGGGATCTTTGAGGGTTCGGCCGCCGGCGGTGTTGGCGGACCCCTCTTCGCCACCACCCTACGATGCAGCCCGGCTCCTCAGCTGCTGATATCTGCGGAGGATGCTGGTGGCACCGCGGGAGAACCAACCTCTCCTGGTCGGCCACCCTTGCGGCGCTGGCGCATGTGGTACATGTTGGGTTGCAGCTGTGCGTGTCTGACGGCGGCGGCGCTACTCCGGCAACTACCCGGCGCTGTCGTTGCGATCGTGGCGTGGGGGTAGGTGTTGGTAATGCACACAGAGCACAACGGAGGGCGCTAATCCGGCAACTACCGCTCCTATCGTCGGAGCACACACGGCGGCCTCGGCGGCGGAGTTCTTCGACTCCCTCGGGGTCCCTTTGGAGCCGCCCCCTCATCGACTTCGCCGCACTATGTGTCCACGTAGCGTCTTGCGGCCCGGTGGGGCAACGAGAGACCCCGGCGGAGGCGGCCGTCTTGCTGCCAAGTCCGCCCTATCGGGATCCTAGGCCGGAGCGGCAGGCTCGTCACATCTTGCTCAACAATTGGGAGGGGCAGGCGGGAGGCGCCAACTCGCGCGGACTCCAGACCCCAAGATTCGGAGAGGTTCCACGGCCACTTCCGGGGCCCAGATCCGCTTCCGCACCACAAGCGTGAGGTCGTGGACATGCTCATCCCCTACCGACGACTGCGCAGGAGGGCGCCCCTCCACCGCGCGCCGCTGACCGCCACCACCCTTTCGTCGCACATTTGTTTCATTCTAATATTCTAAGTATGACACTTTCGAAGCTCCACCGTTGAAAGCTGGTGACTTTTTGTTAGTGTTTTGCCTCTTCGCCCTCCCCTGGTAGCTCGCCATGAGGGGCGTCTAGGTTGTATTGAAACTATCTCACTTCTTTTTAAAGTAGTACGGGCATAAGCTCGCTTTTCGGAAAAAAAAAAAAAAAAATATTATTATTATTTAAATGTTAAGCCTTGTCACACCACTCCCGTTGGCATTGCAAAAACATTATTGTCACGCCAATAGTTACATATTTTAGTTAACTCCACCTATAATCAAATTTGCACCATTTTTGTATAGTTAACTCCACCTATAAGCCCGTCAGTAATGGTTAGCTATTTGGCTATCTAGATGTGACATGGCAAGGAAAAAGTAGGAGAGAGTAGTCACGGCTACATGCAAATAGCTAGACTATTTCACGTAGCCCAAAAAATGTGAGGAGAGAAGCATGTAGGTCCAATAATATAAAATAATCTTTATTGTTGTCTCTCACCTCCACATCAGCCGACTACATAGCTAGCACTAGCTATTACCATTACGGACGTCCCGATAAGCTTTGTCCAAACTTATCGGTGGCTAGCTGTTGTACTTCTACCCTTCTACCCAAGCTAGTGACCAAGTCGATTGTTGAACTCTTTTTTAGCGATCACCATCTTTTGGTAAGTGTGTATGCGTGTGCTGTGTTTTGTCTACATCGATGTGCATGTGCTGGACTGGAACATGCACGCATTGGAGAGATTTTGTGCCGCTCCGGTCCGACGGGCGAAAAGCCTCTGGCCCTTGCTGAGACACGTACCACGCGACAGCTCCAGCACTGGTACCTGATGCCATTTCCACAGCGTGCGTGCTGCCGTGTTGTCCAGGGCACAAAGACTGTTGACTAACTATGATAACGCTCTCACGCTCTCCTTTTTGTCAAGGCTCTTAACTAAATTTGACTAGCTGCATCGATGGAGAGAATTGGAGATTCTTCGTGTACCTCCTTGGCCACTTGGTATGCATATGTGTCGAGTACTGCAGTGTATACGCATACATATAGGCTCCTCTTCGTTCTCCGATCCGAACAGCACTGAATCGTGTGTATATATCAGCACACACAACACTATGCAAACATTACACATACCCCGTGCAGTCATGCCTCCCCTCTTCCTAATACATCAGGTGGTGGCGCTCGTCTTCCTCTGTTGTGCACTGCACGTTCCATGCTCTGCTGGCGACACTCTGGCGGCAGGCCAAGCTCTTGCCACCGGCGACAGGCTTGTCTCAAGAAACGGCAAGTTCGCGCTTGGCTTCTTCCAGTTCCAGCAAAGCCTAGGCGACGGACACACCACCGGTGAGTCCATTGACAATACCACCACCACCACCATCTCCTCTCCCGGCTGGTATCTTGGCATATGGTTCAATAAGATCCCTGTTTTCACCCCTGTTTGGGTTGCTAATAGGGAGAGGGCCATCAGTGAATCTGAGCTCCACATAACACAGTTCCAAATCTATCTATACTATAAATGAGTGAAGGAATTAGAAATCTATCGTCACCTTAAATCTTGTTACCCACCTGAGAATGACATGTGGGCTCACAACAGGAAGATGACAGGAACATATGGAACATCCACGTTCCCAGCGTTGCGGACAACTCTCGTTGGCGTTTTTTTCACTCGCAAGAAGTTTACCCACCCTCGCGTACCCACACCCGCGCGCCAACCGCTCTCCGTCCCTCCCCCATGGCGCGCATGTCGACCTCTCCGCACTTTTCTCGCGGTATCTTCCCCCTCCCGGCGCCGCCAACCACTCCTTCCCTAGAATGTCCATCCTTCCGCTCGGTCCCATTAGCGTCTCCGATCAAATCCACGATCCTCTCTGTCCGCTCGCATCCACCCCACCACAGTGCGCTGCCGTCTTCCCCATAACGCAACTACGCAAGCCCGATGTGCCGCCGTCACTTTGCGAACGCGGACAGGTGAAGGCGGATGAGGCGTGGCGTGTGGTGGCGTGCGGTGGAGATCTGTGTTCATAAGATGCTGCCAGGGGACTATCCTCGCCGTCATCTCGATCCCTGCCGCCGATGCGCGGCAGAAACCCGCCGAGGCCGGTCGGGACGGCGGAAGCCGGCAGGCGCAAGCGTCCCTCCCGATCCGGCTTCGAACTCCACTGCCATGGTGTCCAGTCATGGAGGAGGAGGTAGGCATGGGGGCGGCGGCGGCGGCAGGGGTGTAACAGCAGCGTCGTGAGGGAGCGGTTCGCCGGGGTGCATGCGTGCAGGGGTGGCGTGCGGTTACTGGAAGGGGTGGAGCGGTTTGGCTGCCCTTCCCAATCCAGGTGAGTTCCATCTTTGTGTTCCCATTTCCCATCCCAAATGCTAGGTACTGTGAATTGTTTTTTCCCGTGCAAAATATCTGATCATTAGCCTTTTTCTATATATATACCAATGAATGGATCTTCTACATTGATTTTCGAGACGGAACTTCCTCTGTTGAGCAGATTCATTCACTAATCATTTGAGTGTCTGATCTAATCCTTCTCGGGGGTAGACTGAACTGAACGCCCTACGCAAGCACATTTGGTAGATAATGTAGGGTGTGTTCCTCTTCTCGATTTGTTTAACCATTATTTAGTAATTTGTTTTCTTAATATTAAATATTAATATTAATACTTGTATTTTAGTGGTTACAGACAGTTCGGTCCAGGCTGCAGGCTATTGACTTTGGTGGCAAAAATGCAATCAGTAAGTAATCACAAACATTCGTATACAGTAGTTAGGATCTTGCTTGAGTTGCGCTGAGGGTGCCTCGCCTCCGGCTCTTGACTGGTTGTTATTTGTTTGGATTTTGATCCTCTTAATGCGAAAAAAAAATCTTGTTAGTTGTATTTGAAGAGCAGATGCAGGAGGTTTCTATTCTCACTGTGTGTGAATCATGAATTCATGATCAAGTCATAGCATTCTAATTTTGTTTTGCTTTTGTTCGCAACAGATCAAAGGATCCTGTATTGTCATGTAATGCTTAGAAGCACATAGGTTGTGCAGGTATATTTTGCAGCTCTCTCTGAATATCCTTACTGTTTGGAATGCAGGCTAACAATTTGTTTTCTAAGCTTCGGTGGGTGTAGTATTTGCTTGAATTCTTCATGGCATTGAAAATCAGTTTGGGAGACTCTGTAAAAAATCAAGTACATTTCAGATAACATGGTAACAGTGTGCAAGTACTTGCATAAAGAATGTCAGACTATTGCCTGGTGCTTCTCTCCATTTGTAGTTCATAATTAAAAGGAATTAATGTTGCAAGAAACACCGTCATGCAAAGTTTATTGGCATCTCTGTCACCTTTTCTCTCCTCCACGTCAGTATTTGCATGGCTATAAGCCAATTGTTGCACTTGATTTAACACATCTTATTTCCTTCTTAACTCACGAGCAATCTCCTACAGCACCCTTGGCTTCTATTAGGTGTGAATCCATTCGGCATCAGACGCCTCACCGCTAGCTCAACATGTGTTACTTGCATTTTCCTATAAAGTGACCTTTGTGCTATAGTATCCTTGGTATACAGATTCTCTTGCTAATCTGTTTTTAAACTATTTCAAACAATAGCTCGATAGGTCAGCATCAATTCCTTTTTAGCAAAGAATGTCAGACTATTGCCTGGTGCTTCTCTCGATTTATAGTTCATAATTCAAAGGAATTATTGTTGCAAGAAACACTGCCCTGCAAAAGTTTATTGGCATCTCTGTCATCTTTTCTCTCGTCCACGTCAGTATTTTCTTGGCTATAAGCCAATTATTGCACTTGATTTAACACATCTTATTTCCTTCTCAACTCACGAGCAATCTCCTACAGCACCCTTTGGCTTCTATTAGGTGTGAATCCATCCGGCATCAGGCGCCTCACCGCTAGCTCACTGCAGTTGGTTCTGGCTCTCATAGGTGGGCATGCATGCATGCTCTGTGTAACTGTGTTTGTGCAGCTTGTGACCGCGAGATTAAGCAGCCCATGAAGTTAAGCCTTTAGACAAGGAATCTTCTTCTGAATATATTGTTTCACATGGTGACATAGAAGGCCATGTGAGATAGGTTTCACGTGCAATTTATTTGTCATATTTACAATAGTGTGCTTACCACTTGTCCATAAATCCATCAATGACAAATAGGTAATCTTGAGGCCACTTTTCAACATATTGGAACAAGATAACTGAAGCTGTACATTACAACTGCTCTATATCAGTTTCAGTTCTGGGATATGCATGTATATTGATGAAATAGTCAACTCATCAGGTTTGGTAAAGTGCAGAAAAGGTTTACTTACTAGACTTGCAGGTTTTGGAAAGTGCAGGGCAACACCCAAGACAAAATGCCTGCAATATTTTGTTATTGCACCTACCAGCTAAAATATGTTCTTCCAATGTAGGATCATATTGGTTTACTATTCTTTTGAAAATTAGTGTTGTACACACATGAATAATTATGGATGCTGCGCAATCTCATTCTTTTGCTATGTTCTCCCCTTAAACTTGATAGTTCGCATAGAGCTCAAGTTTTTTTTTTTCTATCAGTGGAATTAAATATCTATAACTGAACTTGTAAGGACTCCTGTGGACATGTGAAAGTTATAGTCTTCTATATTAGACCTTGTACAGATAGATGCTTGGATTCTTTACCTTTTTATTGGTTTGCAGGTTTTATGGACTTTAGGATGGTAGGTGATGACTCCCGAAAAGTGTGTTCCGATCCGTACGGTGCTTAGCCAAGGCGGGCTACATATTCCACTTCTTGCTGCAGCTTAATAAGCATGCTAAGGTCTTAGTGCTTAGGAATGTCGCATAGACTTCTTCAACTTATGCTGTGTTTTTCTTTCAATTTTTCTTTTTGATGCATAGCTGGCTTCAAAATGAATGAACTCAAACATCAATAGGAGTACATTTAAAGCACAAACTTTATGATTGGAGCTTGTTTCAATTAACTTTCAGCATAATTTTGTAACGAAATATTTGTCGTATGTATATCCATTGAACTTATTAGTCATGATATAGTGATTTTTCTCTCACAACAAAATAGCATCCCTGGATTATTTGCCATATATAGAAACCACCAATCCAACAGCCCGATTGTTCTTATTATTGAAAGAATATTATGATTTCAACCTTGGGAACCCTTTTAAATTTCCACACCATGACAAGCACGTGCGTGCCGCACGTGCCTATCCACTAGTCTCAATAAATGGCAACCTTGTTATCACCAGTCTGGATCTGTAATCTGGAACAGTACTAGTGTTGTTAGCAGCAAGCAACAGTAACATATATATTATTGTTCTCAAGAACACTGGAAACCTTGTCCTTGTACCAAACACCTCATCTGATGGAGCACCCATGTGGCAAAGTTTTGACTACCCAACAGATGTCGTGCTTCCTGGTGCCAAGATAGGTCGAAACAAGGTCACTGGTTTTAGCCATCAGCTCATCTCAAAGAAGAGCCTAATTGATCCCGGTCTTGGCTCATACTCCCTTAACATAGACACTAACGGGGTGTTGCAACTCAAAACACGCGAACACCCCATTGTGACATATTGGTCTTGGCCGTCAGGAAAATTAGGGGTACTTGTATCGATATTGAGTGCAACGATAGAAGTGGATCCACGGGCCAAGGGCTTGCTTAAACCCACATATGTAGACAATGAAAAAGAGGTGTACTTCACATATAGCATAATGAATGAATCAACCTCCACCTTCTTTCCAATAGACACCTCTGGGCAACTTAAGGCGATGCTTTGGTGAGAAGCCAGTCAAAACTGGGGAAACAATATATGCTCAACCTTCTGATTTTTTGCGTTACTTATGCGGTTTGTGGTCCTTTCACCATCTGCAATGGCAATTCAGTGCCATCACGCTGTGACTGTATGGAGACCTTCTCTCTGAAGTCAAGTCAAGAATGGGAGCTTGGTGATCGAACAGGAGGGTGTGTAAGAAATACTCCCTTAGATTGCAAAACCAACAACAAAAGCAATACAAGTTCAACAGATGTATTCCGCCCTATACCTCATGTTACGTTGCCCTATGATCCACAGGGAGTAGAAGATGTCACCACACAAAGCGATTGCGCAGAAACTTGTCTCCATGACTGCTCCTGCACTGCTTATTCCTTTTCCTATAGTTACAGTAAATGCTCTATCTGGCATGGGGAGTTACTTAATGTAAATCAAGATGATGGTTATGATATTAGTTCTCAAGATGTCCTTTACCTCCGCCTTGCAGCAAAGGGATTTTTCAAAGTGTTGCGAAAAACAATAAAAGAATACCAAGAGTTGTTATTGTCGCATGCATAGTTGGTTTTGGGTTAATAATGTTCATGGGTTTTTTGATTATTTGGAGGAACAGATTGAAGTGGTGCTATGATGATCCATTACACGACGATGACATCCAAGGTAGTGGTGAAGGAATTGTTGCCTTTAAATACACTAGTCTATGTCGTGCCACTAAAAATTTCTCTGAGAGGCTAGGAGGAGGTGGGTTTGGTTCTGTATTCAAGGGAGTCTTAAGTGACTCGACTCACGTGCACTTGTGAAAAAGATTCAATGGTGACCGCCAAGGAGAGAAGCAATTTCGAGCTGAGGTGAGCTCAATTGGGATGATCCAACATATCAATCTAGTCAAATTGATTGGTTTCTGTGCTGAAGGTGATGAGAGGCTGCTTGTGTACGAACATATGTCAAATGAGTCTCTTGCCTCCCATCTATTTAAGAGCGGTGCTTCTTTTCTAAATTGGAGCACCGGGTATCAAATAGCCATAGGAGTTGCTAAAGGATTGAACTACTTGCATCATAGTTGCCACAAATGCATCATACATTGTGATATTAAGCCAGAAAACATACTTCTTGACACATCATTTATTCCTAAGATTTCAGACTTTGGGATGTCGGCAATCGTCGAGAAGGGATTTTTAGCCGTGTTTTGACCACATTCGGAGGAACAACGGGGGTATCGGCCCCTGAATGGCTTAGTGGTGTACCTATTACACCTAAAGTTGATGTTTATAGCTTTGGTATGGTACTTTTGGAGATCATATCAGGAAGAAGGAATTCCCGAGAAGTACACTCTATGATTATCATGATGCCTATTTCGGTGCGAGCCATCAACAAACTTCATGAGGGGTGACATAAGGAGTTTGGTGGACCCACAGTTGCAAGTTGATTTTGATTTAGCAGGGGTTGAAAGGGTATGCAAAGTTGCATGCTGGTGCATCAAGATGATGAGGTTGATCGACCAACAATGGCTGAAGTTATCCATTTTCTTGAGGGTCTAAAAGAGCTTGATATGCCCCCAATGCGGGGACGACTTGTAGCTATAGGAGAACGTTATGATAATAAAGCGATTCATGGTCAATGGTCAATTTTTATATTTTCCTATGTTCAAAAATTCAAAAATTGTATTATGGAGTTGTAAAGGGCAACCTTGGAACTGTGGATGGTTCCTATGGTTTTCGGATGTAGAGAAATAGGGGTATGATTTTTTTTATGGGAGAGAGTGAACATTTATCCTTAACTGAAAGGAATATGTTGATCCTACTTAGTACTTACTGCATAGTTTCTATAGTGACATGTCACATCTTTGCTGGTTGTGTGTGGTGGCCTCGTTATCAAGGTAATCAAGGGATGATGCTTTTCATACTCGGATGTCAAAGTAGACAATACATTCTTTTTACTTTTTTTTTTGAGTTGTCAGTGTTTTGTCACTGGCTATATGATTATGGTGTGTTGTTTTTTAGTGAAATCATGGTGTATCGTGTGCGTGAGGAAAATAAATTGTGTCACAAGGCAAAAGGATTTTGATATATGTTTAGGCTATTGTGAGGAGAAAACAACCTATATCCTATGATGGTTGAATGGTTTGCATTGCGTTTTGCGTTGGTTGGGCAATGAATTATTGGTTCTCTAATTGAGGGCTCCCTACCAAACTTTAGCCCTATTTGGTAGTTCTCCGCCTCCTCCTAAAAGGGCCTCGGTTCTGGTTCTCCTCCTAAAAAGCGTCCTCGGCTCGATTCCTCAGTTTTTCGAGACCACGCCGTTCTTGGCGTATTTCATTAGCGAGGAGAAAGTTTAAAAACAAAGTACAGAAAACAAGGTCCGGTAACCTCCAGTTACCCAAGCACCACGAGGGACTTCTCAGTGGAGTAGCGTTTTTTGTTTAAAAGCGGCTCATGTGGCAATTTTATAATAAATTGTATTAGGTTTGTGAGGAGAAACCATGGGAAGCTTTTTTTTCTCTTTTGCTCTGGCTAATATAAAAAATGTCTCTGGCTCATCCGATGCCATGTGTATCATGCAGTTGCCGAGGCGACGTGCATTACGTATCACCCTCATTACAGGATGCACCGGGTAACGTATTTATCTATGAACACATTGTTTTGTTTAGATATCGGAGCAAAGTTCCAGTCTGTATCATCGGAGAATGTTATACAACTGAGAATCCAAACAATTTGGAGCCATGAAGAGCTCAACACTTACATCCAGGAACACACTGTTAGACGCCAGCTAGCCGACCTAAAAAGGACGGTGACTTAATTAGCGTCAACACATCCCTTTGCCGTGTGTTGTTTGGCACACGGGGATGGGATGGGCCAAATGGATTGAATAGGACGATGAAAGCATTGACGAGACATGACAGGACTGCATTTCGTTGAAGCCAGTAGCCTCGTGCTTGACTTGATGACCGGCCGCGCTGCAAGCCATAGATTCCGTGTGCTTGGAGGGAGGGAGACCGAGACAAACAATGGACCTTCGTACGTAGCGGACTAGCAGTAGCATACTGTACTTCTACATCACTACACAACAACACCTAACTGGTACACATGTACTATATGGGACCTAACTGCTACACATGGTCGAAGAAGTTGACTCAAAGGAGACTAGCAGGGGATTATTGCCCGACACCGAGAATATTCCCGGCCGACTTGATGAAGGAAACGAAGAAGAAAAAAACGGCAGCAAAATTTGAGACCACAATAAGTTGCAGCGTCTGAATGTACGTGTCTTGATTGTCTCTAATGCCAACTGCCAACTGCACCGACACCGAGAGCATGGCAAAATGCCCTCGTGTGAATAAAAATGAGAGCTGCTGGAGAGCGAGTCCCACGTTTTTACCACTGAGAACAAGAAACTTCTCACGCAGCTCTCAAAAAAACCCCGAACACTGACCCTACCCATATACGACGGCATCGCGTCCCCGTGAGGCGAGATGGTTACAGATAGACGAGGATAATTTTATTAACCCTCAAGCCTGAAATATTCATCTCTACGGAGGATCGAACTCAGGACCTGACGGCCGGGCCGCTGAAACTCCGTGACCATTTTTTTACAAGAACCTGACCAAATTAATGTCCTTCCTTTGGTCCTACGCGTGAAAACAAGCAGCAGGCCGGGGACATTTCTGCCGGCATATATGCATGGGCAGGAGACGCTGTACGTGGCCCTTGCTGTGCCGCGCAACGATGACGATGACCCAGCCGCAGCAGCCAGTTATTAGTGTCGTGCATGCACTGGCCTACCGCTAGCTACCGGGAGATATGATCGACGATGGAGATGGTCACCGCCGGCCGGGTCTTTGACGCCGACGGCCAGCCACCAGTCGCCGCCGGACAGTGCATGCCAGGCCACCCTACAGGGACGACTGCTACTCATCATGTGGTATTCATGTAAGTCGTCGTAACGAATTAACGCGCTATTACATGTATTGATCCAATCCACAAGACGTACTGTGTTGATCGATCGATTATGACAGCTCACCAGATAACTATTTGACCCGCCCACCTCTGTCCTTCTCCTTCCTAGCTACTGCTGCTACTAGTCAACTCATATACCTGCATGCATATCTCAACCAAAATGTTTGGACTAGAAATTGAATTCCCCACCTCTCCCAATGAAACTAAGTTTTATTTATGGACTGAATTTATTTGTTGCTACGTGCATTTTAATATGATATCAAAGCTGCAGGTCCGAGTTTGAATCCTAATAATAAGCAAAATAAAACAAAATAATTGTTGCCCACGCTATTCCTACGTACGTCTAAATAATGACTGAGGGACCTGGTCTTTGTGTCGGCGCAAGTGTTTTAGTATATGTGAATTATCATAGTGTTGGAGTATACGATGAATTGTCCACATGGTCTCCCTAACAATTTAAGCTTTTGGGTTGCATGCCAAACGGACTCTTACTGACCGACGAGTTCGACACAAGGGGGTCTATGCTACCTCTGTGATCAGTGGAATCGATCGACCACATCATTGAGAGGATGTCCTTTCTCCACGGAAGTATGGTTCTTCGTCCTCCAGGCACTTCACATACATCTGCCCCACCAGTGGCGCCTTCTGTACTGACCTGGTGGCGACGCGTGAACTTTGTGGCTAAACGAGAACGATGGAAAAGGAGTGGACTCCCTCTTCGCCCTGGTATCCTGGCTGCTGTTGTTTTTCGAGATCGGGCGAGATTATTCTAGGATTCATCTGCAACAGTCATCGAGGTGTTGAAAACTCGTTAAGCGGAAGCCAATCAGTGGATCAGGGCCGACACAAAAGGGTTGGAGGTGCTGCCGCGCGCAAGGATAGTCTGATGCAGCCACACGCTATGGATTAGGAATGTTAATCGCCAAAATGTAATCCTTGCTGAAAAACTAAAGCCGGGAGCGAAACTCATGTAATTCGATCGCTTTCCTTCTTTCTAATACAATGATATGCAATCTCGTGCATATTCCAGAAAAAATACTAACACTAATTAATGTGGGATGGCCTCACAAAAAAATTGGGACGAAAAATTAAAAAAAAAAAAAAAATTATTCCCCGCCTTCTCTGCCACTTGGGGAAGAGACCCTTCCCCGAGCCAAGCCCACGGCACTCGGGGAAGAGGTTGGCTTTCGCCGAGTGCCCTTTCCCGGCACACAGGGAAGATTTTTTAAAAAAGTTTTGGCGGCTTGGGCGGGATGGGCCTTCAAGTAACATTTTTCTTCCCGAGTGTCGCTCTTCCCCGAGTGTTGCTATCGTGGCAGAGTCCCTTTGCGGAGTGACGTTCGTTACCGAGTGCCGGACACTCAGCGGCTCTCGGGAAAGCCTCTTTTCCCGAGTGGAATATTTTCCGAGAGCAACACTCGGGGAAGATTGGCTTCCCGAGTGCCCAATCTTTGACTTTCGGGAAGTCTGCAACACTCGGGGAAATTTTGCCTCTCGTGACTCGAGTTACTAATTCTGCTATTGAATTCAGCTCACCATCTCTAGTTTTTTTTAGAGCATATTCTTAGCACGTATTTTATTAAGAGGTTTAGTTTTCTTTATGCACAATACGTAGCTGTGTTGCCCAGGACAGCAGCATATCGATCAGCACACACACGCCACTATCACTATGTGTATATATGATAGTATATTCATGTGTGCTCGATCTAGTCCTAGTCCTCTCTTGCCATCATCGTGCACGTACCTCCAGTTGCCTCGCGTGCTCCTCTGGCCATCATGCTGCCTCCCAACTCTCTCTACGTAGCACTAGCTACTGCGCTCATCTTCTTCTCTTCGCTGCACACTCCAGCTGCTGCTGCTACTGACGGCGACACTCTCGCGGCGAGGCAAGGTGCTCGCCGCCCGGTGACAAGCTTGTCTCCCATAGCGGCAAGTTTGGCGCTTCGGCTTCTTCCAGTTCCGCCAAACCCTGCCAGGCGGCAGCACACGGCGGCGGCACCAACAGGACCGTCTCCTCCGGTTGGTACCTTGGCGTGCTGGTTCAACAAGATCCCGGTCTTAACCCGGTGCGGATCGCCAACGGGGAGAGACCCATCACTGAATCCGAGCTCAAGGTAGCCCAGCTCAGAATCACAAAAGCCGGCAACAAGCTCATCATCACCAACAACACCGCACTGATGATGAATCCACCACAATCTGGTCCTCTGCTGTTACCAACAGCACCACAAGCGCCAGCAGCGTCCATGCTGTCCTCATGAACACCGGCAACCTTGCCCTCCTACCAGAAACCCAATCCACTGCAGCACCCACCAGCTCCTTCTTGTGGCAAAGCTTTGACTACCCCCACCGGCGTCGGCCTTCCGGCGCCAAGATTGGCTGGAACAAGCTCACACGGCATCAGCCGCCGGTTCATCTACCATCCAAGAAGAGCGGTCGATCCGAGCGGCGCCGTCACGCGGCATCAACATCGGCGCCAGCGGGTTCATGCAGCTCACTCGCGAGAACCCCTTCATGCAGTATTGGTCATGGACGCCCGGGAGACTAGAGGAGCTCGTGACGCTGGCGGCGGCTCTGATCAACTTGAACCGAAGACCAAGGGACTGCGATACCGGACTACGTCGACACCACCGACGAGGTGTACTTCACCTACAGCATCACCAACGAGTCGGCCTCCGTGTTCGTCCCCATCGACATCACCGGCCAGCTCAAGCTCATGCTCGGTCGGAAGCCAATCAGACTTGGGGAGAACATCTACTCCCAGCCTTCTGATTTTCGTCCGCGTGCGCCGTCACGTGGACCTTTCACGGTCTGCAATGGCAATTCAGGTCCATCTCCATCCTCGTTTTGTGGCTGCATGGAGACATTCTCTCTGACATCGCCTCAGGATTGGGAGCTTGGGGATCTGGCAGGGAGGGTGTGCAAGAACAACTCCCTTGGACTGCAAAACTGCTAGCAAATGAAGCGAGTACATCATCGGGTTCCACAGATGTGTTCCACTCTATAGCTAATGTTCAACTGCCCAATGATCCCCAAACAGTAGAAGGCGCTGCCGCGACAAAGCGTGTGCTGAAGCTTGTCTTGGCAAGCTGCAATTGCACCGCTTATTCCTATAGCAATGGTAAATGCTCATGCGGCATGGAAACCTGCTTAATGTAGCCTGCGGAACAGCCTTTGCTATTAATTCTCAAGATGTTCTTTACCTTCGCCTTGCAAAAAGTGATTTTCAGTGCGAACAAGACCAACAAGAAAACACCAACTGTTGTTATTGCTGCAAGTGTTGTTGGTTCTGGATTAGTAGTGCTCATGCTAATGTTTATAATTTGGAGGAGCAGTTCGGGTGGTTCAATGCTCCGCGGCATCCAAGATGGTGGTGGAATTATAGCCTTTAAATACAGCGATTTGTGTCGTGCTACTAAAATTTCAGTGAGAGGATTGGAGGAGGTGGTTTTGGTTACGTGTTCAAGGGAGTGCTAAGTGACTTCGACCGCTATCGCGTTGAAAAGACTTGATGATGCCCGTCAAGGAGAGAAGCAATTCGGGCTGAGGTGAGCTCGATTGGAATGATCAAACATATTAATCTTGTCAAATTGATTGGTTTACTCGCTGCTTGAAGGTGATAAGAGGCTACTTGTGTATGAGCATGTGGTAAATGGATCCCTTGATGCCCATCGTTTTGAGTAATCATGCTGTCCTGAATTGGACCAAAAGGTACAAAATAGCCATGGGAGTTGCTAGAGGGTTGTGCTACTTGCACCAGAGTTGCCGCGAATGCATCATACACTTTGTGATATCAAGCGGAGAACATACTTCTCGATGCATCGGCCGCTCCTAAAATTGCAGACTTTGGGATGGCAGTTGTTGTAGGGAGGGATTTTAGCGAGAGTCCCGACTACATTTAGAGGAATAGAGGGTATCTCGCCCGAGTGGCTTAGTGGAGTTCCTATCACACGAAAGTCGATGTTTATAGCTTTGGTATGGTGGTTTTGGAAATCATATCTGGAAAAAGGAACCTTGTAGGAAGTTTTTGATGAAGAGCGATTACCCCGTTGTGTATTTCGGTGCGGGGCATCGGGAAGCTTCATGAGGGGAGACCTGCGAGTTTGGTGGATTCAAATTCTGGGGAAGATCTGAATTTGGAAGAGGCTGAAAGGCTGTGCAAAGTTGCATTTTGGTGCATCAAGACAACGAATGTGATCGGCCAACAATGGTTGGCGTTGTTCGGGTTCTCGAGGGTCTCCAAGAGATTGATATGCCTCAATGCCAAGACTACTTGCAGCTATAACAGAACGCCCTAATGCGGAGTGAATGTAATAATCCATAGATACTTTGCAGTACTTTTTTTTTGGTTTCAGAAAATGTGGTAGTTGTATGACAGGGCTTTTTAAGAATAAAGAGCAAGCTTTCGATTTTGAATCTTTGTTTCCTCTTTGTTCATTTATGCTGATTATAGTAAAATATATGGCAAAAAGCGGTGATGTATGTTTGTTTTATTGATGGATAATTGGATGTATGCCACTAGCTCACTACTGACTACTTACCTTAGAGATATGCTGCTTCTTTTAGGATGTCTGCTAGCTGAGTTGCTCTGTTCTGTTATTTAGGACAGAGCTTTTGGGAATAGTTTCTCTCTCTGTCTCTCTCTCTCTCTCACTAAGAGATAATATTTCAGAGATGTCAAAATAAAGGACACTAGCTTGGGTTTTCTATTTTGTGGGTTTTCTCCTTTTTCAAAAAAAAGGAGAGACCAAAAGTCTGCTCTAAAAATATATTAAAAAAAAGAAGAGGCAAAAAAGTGCAAAAACAAGATTTAAGAGACAAAAAGAAAGAAAGAAAAAGAAGAAAGAAACACAAAGATCTCTAGGCATGAACTAATTAGGAAAAAAACATCTCCACTTTTGCACGATGGATAACCAGGGCAATGCAAAAGACATCCTCGAAGATGAATTTGTAATAACGAGCTCTAGAAGCAGCTGGGAACTGCAAGCTGAACTTTGAAGTGCTCCAGGATCTGAAAAGGCTCTGAACAAAGAGGCTAGAAGCGCCCAATGCAAACGGTCTTGACACTTGAGCCTGAGCAAATCAGAGGAGACCCTGAGCCTGAGCACATCAGACAAGAATTCTACTCGCCAGTGCGTGGCATGAATGGAATGAGCTCCATCTCCATCTCATCTGCATGTATTGGGCGAGCCGGTGGCGGTGGAGGAAAGAGGAATCAGTTCCATCTGCATCATGATGTGAAGCCTCGTGATTGAGCATGAGCAAGGCTGGCAGCACTGCAAGCCTGGAGCTTGGTCAAAGTAAGCTGACGGACTGACGGAGACTAGAATATACAGGGGCGGCTAAGCCCCTGTACTTTTTCTATGGTCAGACAACCTAAGATCTGAAACTTAAGTGGTTCTATAGGATTCAATGGCGTTGACAATCATTAGTATAATTGTTTCCTCAAAACGTTATCATTATTATATTGACTTTGAGAAATACTAGAACCCAGCTCCACGAATATGTAGAGCATTCCTTTTATTTGAAATGCCATATATTTCTACAGAAAATGCTAACCAGAGTATCATCTTGATGCCAGTTTTGGGTTAATTATATATTAAAGGAGTACATACACCTCTCCTGGCCTTGTGGTTTGTACAACTGACAGCCAGGTCAGGTGGCTGGCGCTGATCTCTGAAGAAAAAAAAAAAAAAGGTTAGTGCTGCAGGCAGTTGGACCTGCAGCTTCGTTGCTGTTCCATCCACGTTACCTGAACATACGCAATCGATGCTGTACTTTATTCCATGCATCCACTTTCTATATAATCTCTCTTCTTCCTCCTCGGAGTAGCAGTCCATCCATCCATCCATACATATTTTCTACAGCCATAGCCATGGCACTCCTGCACATGTTACTCGGAGGGCTTCTCCTGTGCTCCTTGCACACCACCTGCTTGGCAGCAACTGCGAAGAGCGCGATACTCTTGCGGCGGGGCGAGGTCCTTGCCATAGGGCGAAGCTCGTCTCAAGCAGCGGCTGAAGTTTGCTTCGGCTTCTTCCAGTTCCAGCATCAGCAAGTCCCAGCAGCAGGCAGCATCGAGTAAGTCCCCAGCACCGTCACCACCAACACCTCCTCCCCTGGCTGGTACCTCGGCATATGGTTCAACAAGATCCCAATCCTCACCACTGTTTGGGTTGCTAATAGGGAGAGACCTATCACTGACACCGAGCTCAAGCTAGCACAACTCAAAATCTTAAGAGATGGCAACCTCGCTATCATCCTAAACAACACCAGTGCTGCGTCGATCATAGTCTGGTCCACTGCTGCTGACATTGTTATCAATAGCACAAGCAACACCAGTGCCATTCTCATGAGCAATGGAAACCTTGCCCTCATACCAAAACCAAACACAACAGCATCTAACCCAAGCAGTAACACCGTTGTGGCGAGCTTCGACTACCAACGGATGTCGGGCTTCCTGGTGCCAAGGTAGGACGAAACAAGGTCCGCGAGGGGTTTAGCCGGCAGTTCATCTCAAAGAAGAGCCTGATCGATCCTGGTCTCGGCTCATACTCCGTCGAAATAGATGCCGACGGGGTGTTGCTACTCAGAAACCGCAAGCCCCCCTTTGTAGTGTACTGGACCTGGCCATCTGGAAAACTAGGGGAGCTTGTATCGGCCTTGAATGCGCTGTTAGAAATGGATCCACGGACTAGAGGTTTGCTTAAGCCCACATTTGTCGATAACAAAGAAGAGGTGTCCTTCACATACACCTTCTTTGGATGAATCATCTTCCATATTTGTTCCAATAAGCATCACCGGTCAACTAGAGCTGAATGTTTGGTGTAAAGTTACGAGTCTTGGCGGATTTGTATATGCCGACCCGATTTACGCACACCATATCTTTGTGTGTGGACCTTTCCGCGTCCGCAATGGCAATGCTAGTCCATTCTGTGGTTGTATGAAGGGCTTCTCTCGGAGGTAAGCCTCATGATTGGGAGCTTGATGATCGAGCGAGGAGAGGGTGTGCAAGAAATACGCCGTTAGGACTGCATTGGTAGCAACACAAGCACGGCTAGGTCCAACGATGTGTTCCACCCTATTGCTCATGTCACATTGCCCTATGATCCCCGGAGATTACAAGATGCTACAGCGCATAAAGCAATTGCGCGAAAAGCTTGCCTCGAGATTGCTCCCTGCCTTTGCTTATGCCTATAACAATAGCATATGCTCTATGTGGCATGGAGATTTGCTTAATGTAAATCAAGGCGATGGTAATGGTATAAATTCTCATGATGTTCTTTACATTCGCCTTTGCTGCAAGAGATTATCAAAGTATGATGAGAAACAATAGAAGAATACCAAGACTTGTTATTGTTGCAAGTTCTATTGGTTTTGGGTTACTAATGCTCATCTTTGCTTTGTTGATGATTTGGAGGAACAGATCCAAGTGGTGCAATGCTTCGTTACACAACATCCATGTTAGTGGTGGGGGATCATAGCCTTTAGATACAATGATTTGTGCCGTGCTACTAAAAATTTCTCCGAGAGGCTAGGAGGAGGTGGTTTTGGTTACGTATTCAAGGGAGTGTTAAATGACTCAACTATCATAGCTTGTCAAAAGGCTTGATGGTGCTTTCGTCGGGGATTGAAGCAATTCAGAGCTGAGGTGAGCTCAATCGGATTGATCCAACATATCAACCTAGTGAAATTGATTGGTTTCTGCTGTGGTGGTGACAAGAGACTACTTGTCTATGAACACATGCCAAATGGATCTCTTGATGGCCATCTGTTTAAAAGCAATTCTCGGTCCTTCATTTGGAATACCGGGTATCAAATAGCCATAGGAGTTGCGGAGGATTGCTCTACTTGCATAAGAGTTGTCATGAATGCATCATACATTGTGATATCAAGCCAGAAAACATACTTCTCGATGCATCATTTGTTCCTAAAATTGCAGACTTTGGGATGGCAGCATTTGTAGGAAGGGATTATAGCCGAGTTTTAACTACATTCGGAGAGGCTTTGCAGGTATCTCCCCTCGAGTGGCTTAGTGGAGTTGCTATTACACGAAAGTTGATGTCTACGGTTTCGGTATGGTACGATGGAAATCATATCAGGAGCGAGGAACTCACCACAAGTACAAACCGGTAATAGTTGCCATGTTTCTTATTTCCTGTGCAAGCCATCAACAAGCTTCATGAGGGGAGACTGCAGAGTTTGGTGGACCCAGAATTACAAGGTGACTTCAACTTACAAGAGGTCGAAAGGGTTTGCAAAGTTGCATGTTGGTGCATCAAGATAATGACCTCGATCGGCCAACAATGGATGAAGTAGTCCGAGTTCTTGCTGGCCTCCAGGAGTTTGATGTACCCCCCAATGCCGAGATTGCTTGCCGCTATATAACGCACTATCGCGGATGCATCTTCAATGTAATAATACTTTTGTAGCTGATGAACTCGTTGTAATGTCACTGTGATTGTATATTTCCTCAAAAAACTGTGTCAGCATATTCAGCTTAGGACCTCAAGCATTTTACACATCCTAATGCAATCAGTGAATATTACTTTTTTTTTTTGCGATGCAGTGAATATTACTTATCTAGCTTGCCTTATCAAATCATATGTACATTCAAGCTTCGTAGCAATGAATGCATCAGTTGAAAACAGCAGTAATAATAGTACTAGGAGGAAAAAGCAGAATCAAAGTATCAGGCATATCATCTTGTTGACAGCCTGCTAGGCTGGAGTGCACACTTATGTGCTTGTATTCCGATGTTCATGTAAAAACTCTTCGTTCGTGCTTCATGTCCTTGAGGGGACATGAGTGCTTTTGAAATGAGAAAAGGTGGGAAGCTCTCCACCCCGTTTAAATTTCAAAAAAAGAGAGTATCAGGCATATTAGGCAAGGGCAAGTAACATTCAGAGCTCCACAAGTTTGGCATATAAAATCAAACAATGAAACCCATAAAATACTTGAGATCCAAGTGGATGGCATGGAATGTGGCGTACCTTGTTAGCTGGGTTGGAAATTTTTTCAAACACCTTGCAGGCATCACGCACAACAGGCGCTTCAAAGGCTCGGATGCAATCTCGCCGCGTCTAGGCACCGGAAGCAGCACACCTGAGCCACAACCCAATGGGGCGTCTCGCTGCCCGTGCCTCGGGGCTAGCAGCCTCGGGCAGTAGACGGCGGCAGGTCTCGTCCTCTTGTAAAAAGATCGCCCGGGGTAGGCAACGAACGGTAGCAATTCAAAGGGACAACTTGTATTTTCGCATTTGGACTGAGCTTTGCTCCCTCTTGGAGGCCCGGCCCGCCCTCGTTTGGTTACGGGCCATGAATACATACCCCGGCCCATCTCCATCTCCCTCGACACCTGCCGGCGCACCACACACCACCACCGTCTTGGTCCCACCCGTCGGCCGTCAGTGGAGAGATTTCCGGCCTCCTTCCCCGCGACAACCTAGGTGAGGTGAACGCCGAGCCGATCGAAGCCATGGCGGCGGCGCCCTTCATCTACTGCCCCCTCCGCCGACGGCAACAGCGATGCGTCCTCCTCCATCTCTTGAATGCTCCTCCGTCCACCACTCTCATTTCCGATGGCGTTTCAATTGCTCACATTCTCGATCGCGCTCTGTGTTGTACAGCTGAAGCCGCTCTCCTCAGGGCCGCCAAGGAGGGGGACCTCCCCAGCGTCAAAGGTACCCCAACTAGCCACCGTATTCGCTCCTATTTGCAAAGTTTGTTCGTGCTGCCGTGCGGACTCAAATGTACCCTAGCAAGTCCAGTTCAATTTGGTGGGTGTTGGCTTGTCAGATGTTTGAGTTGTGTTCATGGCTTCATATGCTTGCGTGTCTTTGGAGATTTGTTTTAAATGGAATTAGTGTGCTGTTTGTGTTTGCTCTCATCTTATCATGACCTAACAAACAGTGGGCTTTGGATTGGTGGTTCAGTGGATGACAAATTTTCTGTGTTGCCTAATGAATGCAACAACATTACCCTTAGTTCGTTGATTGTAATAACTCGAATCCTTGATCAGTATGGGATGCACCATTTCCTCAATTATGCTCCGGTTCCATCCTCTTCAATTTGCACCTTCTCATGTACTCAGAAGCCTTTGCAATATGCGTCTTGCAGAATGCCTTGTGTTTGCTGCAACTTGCTCTGTTATCTTCACATTATCGATTTTTATTTTCTTCATTTGCTTTGGGAAAACGGGCACTATAAAGACTCTTGGCATTGGAATTGGCAACCGACAAGTAGTCCTTTTATTTTTACCACATAGGTCTTCGAAATATGTGTGGCTTGCCAAATATAGCACGCATGTGTTTGCTGTATGTGTGTCTTGCAGAATGTTGCGTGCTTGCTGCATCTTGCTTAGTTACCTTCGCATTAGTGAGTTTTTGGCTCGACATTATATGCTGCTTATTTGATTCCTTAGTCGTTATTTCTTCTTGTATATGCTTGGGCAAAAGGTATCATAAAGACCCTTGGGATAGGGATTGCCAACCGAGCAAATGCCTTTTCTATTACTCGAGAGCATGGTTTTGGGGTCTTTGCATTGCGCGGCGGCATGCAGGACATCGGACGTTTGCAAGTACCTGGTCGAGGAACTTGGGGTGATCCTAATATCACTTTGGAGATGAAGGTCCTTCCCTAACTCTTCAACCCTTTCGAGACCGCCATTTGTATATGTATTACTTTTGTTACTTGGCTGTATGAGATATGCAAACTGTGTTTTTGTGCCTTTGATTGCAGGTGTGACACCGGTTATGCTTTTACGCTTACTACGGCAATGTTTCAACTGTGAAGTATTTACTTGGTCATGGTGGTGAGCTAATGAAATCGATGACAAAGGATGGATTTGCTCTACACCATCTTTGCCTCCAGGTTTCTCTCCACTACATATGCACATACCAGTTCGTTTTTGTATTATTAAGTATGCTAATGTGGAGGGAACAATTCAACTGCAATAGAATTGTCGAAGTTCTTTTAACTTGAAATCTGATAGTTTCATCTTTCATGTGGCTAGCTGATCGCTAGTTGTTTTCTTTTGTTATGTTACTCTTGGCAAAAAGTTGGTTGGTTCAATCGTACCATGATATGTGCACGCCGCATAGTGCTACGATTATGTCATTATTACTCGCAGCCCACTCGTTATGTTTATTACTACTTTTTCTACTCTGTTTATTCTGTTCTCATGACTTATGGGATTGTTTTTTCACACTTTGTAGGATCCCGTAATGTAACGAGTTCCTTTTTTCGAAAAGGGATACACATTGCCGACATGGATTTTGGCCATGGGACACCACTACATCTTCTTTGCCGCAGCCGGCAGGATAAGACTCTAAAGATTCTGTTGGATCACCATGCAAATGTATGTGGTCCTCTTCTTCTTATAACGAATATATCTAAAAACAAATTTTTAAACACTTAAACATGGATGTTTGGTAGTTGTCTGGCCAACAAGGCAATATGGTGAAATGATCAACTATGAACAATACATATCTTTCAAACCCTTCACTCATGGTGTATGTTCTATCCAATGAAAGTTAATATCTTCATCGTTGCATAGCTATCATCATATGAATGTTACATGCATTAGAAGCGAGAGGTACTGACTGATTTGTCTCTCTAGTTCTACTTATTTTGTCATGACCATAGATTTTGGGTTTCCTTGTTACTCAAGAGACGAATGAGAAATGCTCCTAATCTTCTTTCAGCCCAACAACATATTCGGTGACATTGGCACTCCGCGATCGCGAGCTCTTGTAAAACCGTAGGCGAAGTGCATGAAGCTTCTAATCAAGGCTAGTATCTTTCTTGAGTTGTTTATTCAACTACTGTTGTGTCAATCTTTTGCTTACTCAAATCAGCTGTGCCAATTTTTTTTTTTTTCGATGTACGGTGTTTTTTTTACAAAGTGCTGATGTTAATGGAAAAAGGTACGTTACATCTCCTGGCGGTCGCTATAGGAGGAGGCTATACCAACTTCATTGATTCTTCGTTGAAGGTTGGAGCCGACCCTAACTTTCCGGATGATGTCAGTTTTATATGTTTTATATTTCTATAAATGTTGTCCCGATTATTGTTGGCATTTGTTAAGTGCTAAAAGAATATGAAGGATTCTGCAAGCGCCCATAGAGAACACCTACCATTGTAGCTTTTCCTAGGATGAGTATTCTAGAGTATCGTATCCACGGGAAGCTTTGGCTAAAGAATTCTAATAAGTCACAATCATGTATCCACTAACTTAACAAACCACTAGACTATAGTGAGGGGGTAATTGTTAAAGGATAAATAAATATCAAAGCATAGAATAATAACCTACCTAAGATGTCAAAAAGAATAACTAAACTAAACAAGTGGTCAAAGAGAGAGATTAAGGTTCCTGGGTACTTCTCTATTACTTAGGTTCTATGATAGCAATTACACCATAACACGCCGGGACATCGAACACTAGCCACGAGAAAGAGATGAGAAGGGGGCTAGGAAGCTTCGACTACGGTCCTACAAACACCAACCCGAACGTGGTGGAATACGCTGGCCATCGTGGGCTGTCACCACCTGGGGCTACCACAAACTATCGTGGGGTTGGGTGCAATCTCAGGTAACCTATAGCCTAGGCGCCAAGTCTATACTATAAATTACTACTCTAGCTACCATGAATAACTAGAGTCCTCAATACGAGCGGAGATCCCATGCAATAGCATAACAACTATACTTAACCATATATGTAAAACATGGAAGTAAATAGAGAAGATAAATATGTGAATCATAAGTCTTGTAGAGAAGATACAAAGACATACCATACTCTCGAAGACATCTCGAGAACAAGAGCATAGCTCCACTCTCCTTTACTCTTGATTAGATCTAAGTTAGATCTAATCTAGTTCTAATTACATGTCTAATCTACTTCTAATTACATGACTAATCTTCTTCTAATTCACTAATTCCAGAGAGAGGTTATCCTTACATTGGGACACCTCTACAACTGAGAGATAATGAATAGAATGAGATAGAATGAATTAGGGTTTTTATTTGGGGTCGGGGGTCTTCTTTATATAGGCCTTGGCGATGAATGATAGCCCTTGGATCAAACCGACCTTGGCAGCAGCGGTGTAGATACAACCTCAATGTCGGTTACAAACCGACCTACGAAGATGGGTTGGATCGGGCTTAGGACACTGGCCGCCAGGGCCCTTGTGGCACAACGAGTTCAGATTTTGTGGGTGCGTATATCTCGTCAATAGCTTCGTAATGACTGGAATTTTGCGGGAAACGGAGTCGGGATGGGAAAGTTATGACCGTTTTAGTGAACTCTGCTCTGCAACTGATATCTTTTGATTCTGGACTCTGAATATAGCAAACAATATATCCGTTTCGATCGTCTCGACGAGCTCTTTGCAATGGTGCTATCTTGGAATATATTTGTAACATGTTTATGCTTCATATGTTTTACAAACTCTAGGCTTTTCCTGTTTAGTCCCTGAAAATATACAAATCACCAAAACTTGTGGAACTATGTTAGCCAAGCCCCTAGTCTATGTTGATATTCATTTTGTGCCCTTATTTTATGTTTTAGTTGACTATTAATATTATGCTATAACAGGTGTCAACAAGTTCCCCAAGCTTACCCTTTGCTAGTCCCTAGCAAAGCCAAACTTAGCAATGGATCAGGAGTTGCTACAACGCTTTCACACCTCAAAAGTACACATGCTTTCAAACAAAATTTCTCCTCTATGTTAGAAAAAACTTTTTTTTCAACCTTTAACTTACTCATATTACCTTTAACCATGGAGCTTATAGCTTTTCTTAGGATCTTGAGCAATTGAAAGATAGAACAATCAAGTCAAGCACCATATCTCAAACTCTTTGTTTAACCTTCATTATTCGAGTTTTTGCAGGTTTTCAAAATAAAACTCAAAGTTCCCAGTATGACTCTCTCTAATCTGTCATTTGTGGTATTTGTGGATCCTCACTTAGGCAATAATGTTGTGTTGCCTTTCTCTCATAGTATGTGGTATTTTTAAAAATAAGGCAAAGTAGGACACTATACCTTCTTTCTCTCTCACCCTAAATCTAAGGTTTTATATCCGGAGCTCATAGGTAGGAGAAATTAAATTCTACTTACTAAGCATATATTGTAAATTCAAGCAATGGATCCAAAGTTACGAGTCACACCGATCAAGTGGTGCATGTGTATAAGGGAATGAATATGGTGGTAAGTGATGGTGGGGAATGTAATGGTTGAGGGGAAATCTTACTTTTGCTCCTTGAGGAATCTTCTCTCTTTTGGAACTTGAAAACTTTTGAGAGAACTTGGGTTGTATCTTTTTTTTCTTTCTTTCTTTTTTTTTTTAAGAGAGGTGGGTTCTACTCACCCTCGAACTTATGTCCATTTTTCTCTCTCTTTTATTATTTTAGAGATGTGAGCTCTACTCGCTCTCGAACACTTGTTCATTTTCATCTCTTTTTGTTTAGGGAGGTAGGCTCTACTGCCCGTAGGACTTTTGTCCATTTTTCATCTCCCTTTCTTTTTTTTTTTTTTTTTTTTCTTAGGGAGGTAGGCTCTACTCGCCAGTAGGACACTTTGTCTATTTTTCATCTCCCTTTTCTTTTTTCTTTTTCTTTTTTTTTAATACAACCCAAATCTCTTTTGAAATAACTTTTTTGAGAGATAAACAAATGTAATGGAGCTTTTTGTAAGATATTGGCTAGCAATGTGTGAGTGAATGGGTGTAGGGAATATTTTTGGTTGTTCTCTCCCAGGGTAGGAATAAAACATTTTTTTGTGGATATTTGGTGGATGCTTTGTGGATGCGCGTACTTTCGAGTAGAAGTAGCATAAATGCAAGTAGGGTAGAGTGGAGTGGAATAGAGTGTGGTGGAGTGGAGTGTGCATGATCAGCATGACAAGTTTCTAAGGGTTGACAAAGATTGAACAAACTCAATGCAAAAGCAAGCAGCCTATATATATATATCAAAGGGTTTTCTTAATCTATGGAGCATGTATATATACGGCTGTGGTAGGAGGTTTAACACTCTTGTCACACAGGAACTTATCATGTGCACTTTTAATTTTCAAAAGATAAATCTCCAGAAATCTAGTATCACTAGGAGTAAGATAAATAGCAGCTCAGACTCTCATATATCATATCCGTCAATCACCTAGACTTTAGAGCAAACATTTGCTACCCACAGGGTTTCAGGTTCAAAGCAAATCTCAAGTCAAAGCGGTTGTATTTAAAAAGCTCGAGAGAAATTAAGCTTGAAAGGTAGGTACTTGAAAGAGATTACGACGGAGCAACTATTCATCATCTCTAAGGCTAGAGATTATCTTCAGAGTTTATTTTATTCTCACACTCTAATTAAGACTCTTTAATAAAGACTATATAGACTCTATTTATTTGGTTTCCTTAGTTATGCATCTTTTTATATCTTTCTAATAAAACAAACATATCTAGCTAGTAGTAAATAATTAAGATAAAGGGATACTTATTCTGGATACATGGGGTTGCACTCCCCATTTTGGATGTTGACATAGTCTTCGATGTTCTTGATAGTTGGAAATAGAGATAGATAGTGATGGTGGTTGATTGATCTTCTTTAATCTTTGGACACCATATGTGTCATGTCTCTCTTCCTTGGGATCCTCTTTGAACTCAAATAGACAACAAAACTAGTGGAACTTGATTAAAGCGTTAGGGGTTAGCCACATTGCTTTTTGTCTAAATGGGAAATCTTTTGCCAGAAACATTAAATATTTTTAGGGTTTTCTATGCAAATAAGGATGACGATGCATGCATATTTATTTTATTTATATGCCACCACAGTAAATATCCTTGTGGGTTGTTATACACCACAAAATTACTTACATGGGGCTTAAAATTTTTCAAAGTATATGCAACAAACAAATATTTATTTTCTTTTCTAATGCAAGGCTAGCGCTATAATCCACTCTGGGCACGGAAAACCGAAAAACCGAACCGAATCGAGAAAACGAAAACCGAAGCCCAGAAAAGTTCGGTTCTGTTCGGTTCACTGGATCCCGAGAACAAAAAAACCGAGGTACTTTCGGTTCCTTACCTCGATAAGCCGAATATACGAAGAGTACCCGAATTCACGATGAAACTCCACTCGTCGACTCGCCCAGACTTCATGAAATTGCAATCGCCAAAGGCCCAACATCAGCCCACGAAGGAACCTAGGCCCTCCCCACTCCACTCGCACACTTCCTCCAGCCTTGGCCGCCGCTCGACCCCGACGCCTCTCGCGGTCAGCGACTCATTTGCCGCGGCCCGCCCGCCTCCGATCCGTCCTTACCCCGCCTCCGCCCGCCGCCTCGATCGATCCGCCCGTCCAGGACCCCGCGCCGTCGCGGCGCCCCTCTCCTCCATGCGGATGCCCGATCCACGGCCTCCGCGGACGGCGCTCTTTGCGGCTCGGCGTCGATCTCGTGGCTCCCCGCCGATCCCACACGTCGACCACGGGCCCCTCGGCGCCTCGTGCTCACCCCGGCCGCGGCGGCGGTGGCGTTTCTTAACGCGACACGATAAATCGCTAGCGCGCGGAATTGTCATTGTAGCTTTCACCGGAAGTATTAGGAGGTATCGTATTTTCCACGAGGAGCGGTTGCGCTCTAATCTTTTGAGCAGGGCTACCCTAGGATAACTTATGGATAGTGAGGTATCTTTAATGGCTTAGGTTTCGTGCGAGGGATTTTCGCTCTTGTTAAGTTGCCGGGCACCGCCCACGCTCAAAAACGTTGTCAGAGCAATTAGCTCTCGACGACCAGCGAGCGTGGGGGATTTCAAGGGACGGACAAGGCTTGTCACGACCAAGCCGCCCTACCCCCTCAACCGTGGGATGCACCAGCAAAAGGTAGGAGAACGCTAGCCCAAACACTGCGTTTGCACTACCATCCACAACTCTTGGGTCGATCGAGTTCCCGGTCAAAGAGTTCCTTCTCCAAGAGTTACGACCCGAAGGTACGACTACCAATCCCGCAAGTCTATAACAGCTAAGAAAATATACTTGAAGAACAATAAGCCAAAAGATAATCACAAGCTTTTTCTTACCAAAGTGTAAGTAGCTTGCGGAGGAGGTACAAGCGAGCTGGTGCCGACAAGTCCGCACTTCGTCCTCCTAGGAACCGCGGAACACCGAGGGGCGATCCGGAGACTCGGTGTAGAGAGAACCAAGATCTCTAGCCTTTCCTCTCTCACTCCCCATTAGAAATTAGGGGGGGAAGAAGAAGAAGAAGAATAGAACTCTCCCTCTCTATTACATTGTGGCTCCTCCTTGTGTTGTATGGAATTGATCTATTTGATCTATGTTGAATGAGGGGTAGAGGGCCTCCTTTTATAGGTAGAGGAGAGGGGCTCTTTGGAAAATTCTTCTCCCACATGGAAAGAGCCAAAACCGTCATTGGACACCTTCCTTCTTTCGCAAACCGACTAGCGCACGCGTCGGTTTCACCGGTTTTGGAAGGTAACAAACCGCCTCACCGAAGGGCGGGCGCGAACCGCCTCGGCCGTTGGTGCGGCGCACCTTAGGTCTTGCAAGCGCACCCTATCTGGGCGGTTGGCCCGGGCTTTCGTGGGTGTCGTCTTTCGATCTGAAAAGTTGTAGGGTGGACTGCGCCCGGCCTGGTTTTGATGTTTCTTTGCGATTCTTGTTTGGGCTTGCCATTTGCTCCTTTGGGCCTTTTTCTATTTATTGATTTTATTTCTTTTTCTTTGTCTTTTTGGCCCAAAGTGATCATCCATGAGTTTGTACCCGCAAGTCCAAATAAACACCAAAACTTTGGAATACGTTAGTTGAAAATCCTATTTCTAGGTTGTTTTGGTGTTGTGTTGACGGTATTAATTAGTCGTTGGTTACCGTCAACGGCGACCATGCGACAGCGGCCACTTGCGGCGGCGCCGCCCGCCCCCCCCCGGCGTCTTAGGTGTGGCGCAGGCTAGCGCGGTGACGGCGGCGGCATGGGCAGCGGGGGAGAGCAAGCACGGCGACGACGTCGAGAGAGGGAGCAGAAGGCGGCGAAGAAGCGGCGGCGATGGCGTGGATTACGGCGATGGTGGTGGTGTTCGGTAATTTCGGTATTTACCGAACCAGACGAAAATACCGATACGAACTTCCTCGATTCGGTATTTCGAGGAACCGATCGGTCACCAAGTTTGTGAGGAACCGAATTGGTAAGGGTACCGAGGTACGAACCGATCGGTTCGGTACTACCGAACGCCCAGGGTGAGCTATAATGTAAATATGCTAAAGGAAAACAATTATGCAATGCAATAAAGTAAATATGGATAGCTACCGATCTTACCTTTTTTCGGCGAGGGGTTCGGTGTTTTAAGTCCTCCTCGAGCGAGACTTCTTACCTTGTTGTTTCCTTGAGCGTATTACGATCTTGGCGGTTGTGCTCCTTGAGATGGTGAAGGACAACGTCACCCATGTTCTTAACTGATCTTATGAGTTGGGTGAAGCGTGGCGACATCTTGTTTAGTGTGCATGCTTGTAGGACATTCACTTGTTGAATTTTAGAGAAACTAATAGGCTTCTCCACCTTTTTGCTCAAAAGTGTGTCACGCTTGCAAAGTCAAGGTAGAGATCAAGTGCATGGGCTCTGTTGGTGGGAAAACACCAACCGTAACCAAAACTTCATTCATTCTTGTCTAACCATAGGCACATCAAACAAGATAGAGTTGATTTATTAAACGCTTTTCTTCAACCTAACTTGGGTGACAAGATCGAGAAGATTGAGCATGATTGTTTGTGATTAAAACATTCAACAGATCGAATCAAGCTTATTGACTCTTGGAAGGGTTTTCTTATCTAAACATCAAAGGCATGATTATGATTATGTTCTTCCAAAACAAGGTAAGCAATATTCGACTTACAAGATGAGGACTAAGAGATCAAGAGAGTGGTGGTAGGAACACTTAAAGAAACAAAACATGTTGAGCTAATGAAGTTGGATCAGGCAAAGTTGTTACTCTAGCATATTTATTTCTTTATTTATGAACAAACCATATTTTTAGGAAAAGCTTAAGTAATGACAACTTACCTCAAGGTGTTACCTTATTATTGGAATGTGACAACATCGTAACACCTTGTGGTGGTCCTTCGCCTTTCGAAGCTTTCCTTATTTGGCCTCTTGTGTATCCTTGTTTCTTCACTTGTCTACGGGACTGCACCGTCCTTTCTTTCTTGTCTTTAAATTGTTCTTAGACCTTTTTGCTCCTCTCATGATTTTATTCTGTAATATTAGTTGACAAATGGATACCCGAAGGAATACAAGTAATTGTAAACAAAGGGTAGAAGCGTCATGGAGCTTAAGGTTGCTTTTATGCGAGAAGAAGTTTTGATTGGATATTTTATATGCTCACCATTACTTTCTCTCTAATTGGAAATTTTTATGATATCTTAAGTTTGATTTTTATGCATGACATCTATTAACCATTCAAACTTAGAGAGACAAAGTAATAGTGAGTAGAGGGATTGCAAACCAGCATGTCGAGTGATGGAAGCTTGAGAGGAGGAGTAATGTCGGATGATCTTTAGAGGAGTCGACCTTCCACCCCCATGCTCGAGCCTTCTGTCACTCGACACTTTAAGTGTGAATCTTTGAACCGTCTCTAATCGTGTGTTGCAATCACCATGTCCTTAGACTTTGTTCATCCTTTGTTCTGCAAGTTTAGTGACCAAGAATACCCAAGGGAACTTGTCCCTAGGAACATGTTTCTTTTAGCATGAGCCTTCATGTGCTCGAAATATTATTATTATTATTATTATTATTATTATTATTATTATTATTATTATTATTATTTTTTAGAACATAAGACAAAAGTTGGATACAAAAATGAGATTTATATTCACCTACTGTCTTTGATGTTCTTTTAGTCTGTTGTTTTGTCTATCCACTTCTTTCGAGTGATAGCTTTTCTAGATCGTGTTGTATGACACTCTTCTTTATTGAATAGACATAGCACAAATTCTTTCTGCAAAATATTAGTGGACACGACCGAAGGAATACAACATGGTTGAATCGGGGGTTGTTGTCCAAAGTTCATAAGATCTCATCTATGCTAATGAAAAAAGATGGTTCTTTGATTACTCTTATACGCGATTTTATTTTTCATGTATTATACACATTTTGTTTGTGGCTGCACTCTAGCATGTGGATCAAGGCAAAGGTAACTTGTAGCAAAAGATAGAGTGAATGGTATTTGTTACTTAACAGTTCTTCCATGAATGAGCCATATCTTTTGCACAAGGTTGGAGTTCATCATATGCCTTGCTTCATCTCTAATATGAGTTCATCTCTTAACTTACCCGAATTGGATTTGAAAGTCCTCTGCATGGGTTAGTCTAACAAAATAACCAATGTCTACGCAAAGCAATTCTTAGTTCAATAACCAAACTAGACTCCATGTCTAATTCAATTAAGGAAGACATTTTAACCTAAGCACCACGCTTAATTTTAAAGCCTTTAGAAACACCCAATTGTAGCACTTCCAAACCAAAGCATACTATAGCAAACAAGGGTGACATGAAAGCATTATAGAGATTTATCCAATTAGAGATGAAAAGAGCATGATCAAAGTGAGGATTTTTTTTTTTTTAAAAAAAAATGCAAACATGGATGGATGCAAGGAATTAAACATGCAATGGATCTACTATGAAAGAACATAAACTAAGCGGAGTGAATGCATGAGTTGATCAAGTAAACATGCAATGCAATGCGAGGAAATTAAATGATAACTACTCAATCAATTTATAGTCCATGAGTAAGACTTTCTCACCTTTTAATTATACTTACCACGACGTGCGGCTTCTATGTACATCACTTGAGATATATTCATTGAATTCTTGTGACGGCGACTTCTTCTTCAATCTATACATGGTTAGAATAATATATATTTAAATACATACCTTGAGATAGCAGGGTTCCAATGTGTGAGGAATCTTGAATGATCGGTACCCTGGGTTCTTCAATCTTTTCTTTTCTCGTGGAATCTTGTCGGAAGATCCTTAGCGACATCTTTTTTGTCTGTCTATTCCACAATTCAACAGAACAAGGATAATCCTACTAATGCTAGTGATATATTAAATTAGCAGACATCATGATCATCATTAGAATCTTTAGGCCAATTGCTGCCCGCAACAGCGGCGTCAAAAGCTTGTTGGCATTTGTTAAGTGCTAAAAGAATATGAAGGATTCTACAAGCGCACGTAACACCTACCATTGTAGCTTTTCCCTAGGATGAGTATTCTAGAGTATCGTATCCACGGGGAAGCTTTGGCTAAAGAATTCTAATAAGTCACAATCATGTATCCACTAACTTAACAAAACCACTAGACTATAGTGAGGGGGTAATTGTTAAAGGATAAATAAATATCAAAGCATAGAATAATAACCTACCTAAGATGTCAAAGAATAACTAAACTAAACAAGTGGTCAAAGAGAGAGATTATAAGGTTCCTGAGTACTTCTCTATTACTTAGGTTCTATGATAGCAATTACACCATAACACTTCGGGACATCAGAACACTAGCCACGAGAAAGAGATGAGAAGGGGCTAGGAAGCTCGACCACGGTCCTACAAACACCAACCCGAACGTGGTGGAATACATTCGGCCATCGTGGCTGTCACCACACAGGGCTACCACAAACTATCAGTGGGGTTGGGTGCAATCTCAGGTAACCTATAGCCTAGACACCAAGTCTATACTATAAATTACTACTCTAGCTACCATGAATAACTAGAGTCCTCAATACGAGCGGAGATCCCATGCAATAGCATAACAACTATACTTAACCATATATGTAAAACATGGAAGTAAATAGAGAAGATAAATATGTGAATCATAAGTCTTGTAGAGAAGATACAAAGACATACCATACTCTGAAGACATCTCCAGAACAAGAGCATAGCTCCACTCTCCTTTACTCTTGATTAGATCTAATCTAGTTCTAATTACATGTCTAATCTACTTCTAATTACATGACTAATCTTCTTCTAATTCACTAATCCCGAGAGAGGTTATCCTTACATTGGGACACCTCTACAAGCGAGAGATAATGAATAGAATGAGATAGAATGAATTAGGGTTTTCTGGCTGGGGTCGGGGGTCTTCTTATATAGGCCTTGGCGATGAATGATAGCCCTTGGATCAAACCGACCTTGGCAACGGTGTAGATACAACCTCAATGTCGGTTACAAACCGACCTACGAAGATGGGTTGGATCGGGCTTAGGACACTGGCCGCCAGGCCCTTGTGGCACAACGAGTTCAGATTTTGTGGGTGCGTATATCTCGTCAATAGCTTCGTAATGACTGGAATTTTGCGAGGAAACGGAGTCCGGATGGGAAAGTTATGACCGTTTTAGTGAACTCGCTCAGAATCGATATCTTTTGATTACGGACTCTAAATATAGCAAACAATATATCCATTTCGATCGTCTCGACGAGCTCTTTCCAATGGTGCTATCTTGGAATATATTTGTAACATGTTTATGCTTCATATGTTTTACAAACTCTAGGCTTTTCCTGTTTAGTCCCTAAAAATATACAAATCACCAAAACTTGTGGATCTATGTTAGTCAAGCCCCTAGTCTATGTTGATATTCATTTTGTGCCCTTATTTTATGTTTTAGTTGACTATTAATATTATGCTATAACAGGTGTCAACAATTATGCTATCCTTAGTTTATATCATCGGATTTACCAAAGCATGCTTTCCACCTGGCATCATCATATGCTATCCTTAGTTTATATCATCGCATTTACCAAAGCATGCTTTCCACCTGGCATCAGCATATACCAAATGATGTGGTTACTTCTTGTATAATTGGTCTAGAATGGAGACATGCAACATAGGAGAGAACTAGAAATTCTTGTTACTCATTTGGTCTTTACTCTTGTTCTTGTTCTATTACATCTATCTGAGCCCTTTCCGACAGAGTACTTTTTTTTGGGTTCATATTGATCTTTGCACTAGTTGTTAATAGTGTATTTTTAACAGCACCACACATTGTAGTAGATGCCATGCTATGCCAGGCATGTATGTTTGCATGTTGAGACTTGAGAGTATATATTTGTTGGGTTAAAATCTTTCTTGAAACTTCTTGTTCCAAAATTCTATGTATCCTGGTTCTTTCTTTGTTTCCACGCACCTTTTGGGTTACTTGTTGAATTTAGTCCTTAATTTTTTTTTTTGCAAAATGACAATTCTCCCCTCATGTTGCAGTTGGGTAGGTTGCCAATAGAGCTTGCTGCGATAAGTGATTGTAGAGAAGAAGTTGAAATGCTATTTCCCTTGACTTCACCAATTCCTAATGTACCAAACTGGAGTATTGATGGAGTAATCTCATATGCAAAATTGAAATATATGATGCCAGTGGTATGTTACTTATAGTTAGAATGCTCTTGTCATACAATAATCTGTGATACTCTTTTATTCCTGCTTTTGAGGCTACTTTTTGAATCTTTAATCATGAATCGTTCCCTTTGAATCTCTTAATGTTTAAGTATGACCCCTTATAAGGTCTTCCCTTTCAAGTTTATGTATAAAAATAGAACCTCTTTTATTTTATTATAAATAAAACCACTCAATATATTCTACGTTCTGCCCCGTATGTCACTTTATTTGGACAAGAAGTTGAACACTCATCTGCATTACCAAAAGTTTTCCCCATTTCAGATTCAGAATATTACATACGTATTGTGTCTCTGTGCATGGTGAATATAGGAGGTTAAGAGCTTTAAGTGTATATGCAAGAGCAAGCGATCTAGCTCCCAATCTATGCAGATTTTAGAGATCAAGATGTTTAAGTTTCTTTGATTTTGGAAATCATCATAGACAAATGTCATTCTAGGATTCAAATTTTCAATCAGGGTAGCATTTAACTTTTGTTGTTTGATTGTTTAGGATGGAGCACTGATTGAAGGAAGAAAAGCTGCGTTCAAGTCACAGGCAAATATGGCATTCAAGAGAAAGGAGTATGAGTTCGCATCGAAAATGTATAGTTTGGTAAGTCTTTGCGCACTATCTGGAAGGGTTACAGATTGTCTTATTTTTGTTAAAAAGGGACTGACTGCAAAATGTTATTGGTGCTCAGTGTTTGATAACTCAGTAGTGAAAGTAGATGTTGAAGCCACCCCCACCACACCCCCCACCCCCAAACACACACACACACAACGCACACAGAAGAACGTACTTGCATGTTTTTCAATATGATAAGTTCAGAATGTTTAGGAGAACCTAAGGGATTGATAAATGATAACCTCTTGAATGCACCAAAAAAATACCTAGACAGATTGCATATGAAACTGAAACAATGATACTACAAATTGCATTATGGCCATGAAAGAATGCACAGAGTAGGCTGACGATGATGGATTGCACTGGAAGGATGACTGCATCCACAGGAAACAATCCTAAACACCTGATGACAAGGTCACATGCTGACTTACTCTGAGTACTTGAGCCGTGTGCTGATGCTCGAGTACAATGCAGTTATTATGTGTTTCAATGTAGTTATGAGTAGTTTTGATAGAGGAACTAAAATTGGTACCACTCGAGGCCTTACATAATGAAGAATGCCTTGAAGTACACATTCTAAACTCTTTGAAATAGAATGAATCTGGTTCTAACATGCAGTGCATTCAGATTTTAGGTGTCCAATTGGGAATAACAGATTGCCCTCTCCTAGATGCTTGGATTAGGTACTAATGACATTACTTCAAACTTTGTTCATCTTTTCAAAGGGCTGCAACATACTACGCGGTCGAAGAAGTCTGTAGACAGGCTACATATCTATTTTCATGTTCAAAGTCTATACTCTAGATGCAACTGTTAAAATCTAGTTTATGGAACTGTTAAAATATACCTTCCATTTTATCAGTTTAAGCTTGGTATGACCTTGTCCTATAACCTGTCATCTTTTACCACAGATTCTAGATGATGCACCAGATGCAACGCTATATTCAAACAGGAGCCTCTGCAAGCTGCTAATGGGTGATGGTGAAGGTGCTCTCTCAGATGCTTATCAGTGCAGGATGATGCGACCAGACTGGGCAAAAGCTTGCTATCGTCAGGCTGCAGCTCACATGCTACTCAAAGTGAGATACACATCTGCTCCCTATTCTGCATATTTACCTTGCAATTAGCTGAACAATTCTTTTGTCTCTTGTTCTTGTATGGATGTGCTATGTCCAGGAGTACAAGCAAGCTCATGACGCTCTCCTAGATGCTCAAAAATTAGATCCTGGGAGTGACGAGATCGAGAGAGAGCTATGGTAACCTGCAACCCTTTTTATTTTTTTGCTCTTTTGGCTGTATTTTAAAAGAAATGTAGTAGCTTGACAAATCGCTCATCATGTGAATCACAAGCAGTTGCATAGATCAGCAAACCCAACGGTTTGTTTACTCAATATTTTTATTCAACGGTTGATGAGTAGTTGACACTGTTTTCATTCATTTGGTTTGTGCAGGAAGGCTAGGGAGTTGATGAAGACCAGAACCGAAGCATAACCATCCGAGTATCTTACTTCAGCATGTGCTTAGTTAGGAACCGTCTGTTTAGCAAGTGGACATTGTGCTAAATGTCTGATGAACTAACTGTAAGACGGCAAGGGAGAATTTACAGTGGTAAGTCAACCGACGAGGAAGTCTGGAAAGTTTAATGAATTGTCCAAGTAGGGAACTCGAACATGCTACCTGAGAAAAAGAGATGTTTGACTTGAGAAGATGCAATGCAAGGCATACCATCTGCATTTCCCTTCTGTTTCAGTCAAGCAATGTATATACTGAATACTATGCTAATGACACTTACCGGAACCAGGGACAATAGTCCAGCATTTGATTCTGCTGCTGAACATAAAGACAACTTGACAAGCAAGATTGGAAACGTCATTAGGAGGCTCCATTTAGTTGTTTTTGGTGTGAAACATAGCTTGTACTCCCTTGTTTAGTTCACATCCATATGCCAAAATAAACATCCATATGCAATGCACCAATACTCCCTTGTTTACGGAGATGTATAGCAATTACGACAATGATTAGCTCGATCGGCCACAGCTAATCGTGTCAAGATGACCAAATCTGCATCCGCCATTCACTGCATTCAGAGGCGATCGATTCAACGCCCTATAAATACCGATGCAAGATTAGCTAGGATGCTCACAGCACAAGCAGGAAGTAGTGCAGTGGTAGTGCTCCTACCGTACTAGACAGCTACCAACCAATTGTTATGGCGGCGAGCAAGAACGTCGCGTCGCCGGCGGCCGCAACAGCGGCGCTGATGGTGATGCTGAGGCCGCCCACGGCGCTGGCGGCGCGCCATTTGCCGGTGACGATGAGCCACCAGAGCTTGATTAACTTGACTCCGCAGCCCTTCGGCCCCCACCCCCCTCCGCCGCCTCCGCCACATACTGCCGTGGACAACGACGAGTTCTCAGTGTTGAGGAAGGTTCCCAGGGGACCTGGCCACAGGCCCAAACACCTGTCTCCGCCGCCGCCCGTGATCGGCGGCCACCACTACTGCGGACGCTAGCTCTCGCTCGTGCCGGCCACAGAGCAGGAAGTGCGCCATTTGCCGGTGACAACGAGCCAAATAGCCCTCTGATTCCGCCGTTTGGGCGGCATGGCCGCCCAGTGATCAGCCATCCTCCTCCGCCACCGGCCGACGAGCGCGTCACGGACGACGACAACAAAGACCCGATCTACAGGAAATAACCATGGACTTGGTATATTAATGTGAGGTGTTTCTAATGCATGCATCGTCGTAGGACGTACCATTGTTTTTCTGGGTACTTAATTTGATGGCTGGGAACAGCCTGAGCATCTAAATAATTGGTAAATCAGTGTTATATCAGAAATTCTGAGCTTTTTTCAAATCACCCCATTTACTTTTATACTTTCTAGATTTGCATTGCAAATAATCCTCATTTCTCGTTATTCTTCCTCTTGTCCTTCCAACTCTAGATCGAGAGCTGTGATAAAAAGTTGTTGGAGAGAGAGTTTCTGAATCTTACAAAAAAAAAAAGATTACATTTGGGTTTTGTAAACTCTTAGAGATGCTCTAAAGGCTCTAAGAGAGTATTCGAGCTCGCAAAATCAAATTTCTAGCCTAAAGAGTAGAAACCGGCTGGCCTTACACTACTACTGAGAATTGATTTTGGGAGGTGTTCAGTTTTGATTTTCCGTGGCGGGCATTTAGAAAACCGCCACGGAAAATAGGTGGCCTCGGCAGCCCTCCGGCCGGGGCAAAAAAACCGCCCGCGTTTGTCGATTAACCGTGGCGGTCTTTTGTAAAAATAACCGCCACGGTTAATCCCCATTAACCGTGGCGGTTTAATTACAATGCCCGCCACGGAAAAGGCTGGGCTATAAATACAGCCCCAACCTTCTTCCCCCCACGGATTTTCGCCATTATTTAGGGTTTTGAGCTTCAAAACCCTAAAAAAACACTATTTCGGGGGAAAGGTTTTGCCCTTGGATTGATTAAAGTTTGGCACCGCAAAAGGGTATTTCTCCTCTTTCTCCCTCTCTCTCTCTCTTTCTCTCCCTCTCTCCCTCTCTCTCTCTCTCTCTTTCTCTCCCTCTCTCTCCCTCTCTTTATTGCATATGCATGGTCCTCCCTCTCTTTGAGATCTAATTGAATGTGGTGTGTGCTCTCTCTCTCTCCCCCTCCCTCCCCTTATCTCTCTCCCCCCTCTCTCTCTCCCCTTTCTTTTTGAGATCTATTTTTGGTCTCTCCCTCTCTCTCTCTCCCTATATCTCTCTCCCCCTCTCCCTCTCTATTTTGAGATCTATAGTTGGTCCCTCTCTCTCTCTCTCTCAAGCTAGCTCCTCTCCCCTCTATCCTCTCCTTCTCTCTCTCCCTCCCCCCTCTCTCTCTCTCCCTCCCTCTCTCCCTCTTTCTTCCTCCCCTCTCTCTCCCTCTCATTTGAGTGTACGTGCTCTCTTTCCCCTCTCTCTCTCTCTCTCTCTCTCTCGTATTCCTCTTTTTTGCACTTAGTTAACTCTATCTAATCATCGATACCTCAATCTCTAATCATCGATCGCTTTCTTTGCTCTTGTTAATTAATTTGAGCAGGCCGTTATGGCGCCGAACAGGGATTGGATGTACAGGCCGCGGATAAGTTTGGATTTCGTTGATGATGTGCGGAAGAAGTTTATGCCCGTCGCGCAGAAGCATCGAATCAGTCAGGGTTCGGAAGAAATGGTGTGCCCGTGCTATCAATGCAAGCATATGTTCTTACACAAGGATGATGTCATGGTGGAGCACTTGATGCGGTTTGGTTTCATCAGGGAGCCGAGGTACACCGAGGATGCTGATCTTTTCGAGGATATTGCTAACCTCAAAGATGAAGATGACATGTTGTTTGGCAATCCAAGATGGCTTGAAAATTTTAGACAGATGAAGCAGGCGGCAATTGACCCTCTCTACAAAGATGACGGCAAATGTCCGAAGCATTGCACGGTGCTACGTTTTAACCTAACGATGTTGATCTTTGAAGGCTCGCCACGGGTGGTCGACACACGAGCTTCAATGACACGTTACGGGTCCTCGGTGACTTTTTTTTACCCGAGGGGAATAAGGTGCCCGCCAATACCTATCGGGCGAAGAAGTTGATTCGTCCTGTGGCGATGAAGCTTAGGAAGTTTCATGCGTGCCCTAACCATTGTATTCTATAGCGGGGTAACTATGTGGACTTGCACAACTGTCCGCGATGTGGCGTGAGTCGTTACAAGAGGAATACTGGCTGTCGTGCCATCGATGAGGAGGGACCATCGAGAGGGCCCAAGAAGCAGAAGACTGGCAAGAAGAAGCCGATGCCACCTCCCGAGGACGAGGAAGAAGAGGGTTACACCCGCAGAAAGATCCCTGCCCTATCGGTGTGGTATCTACCCATGCTCGATCGCCTGCGTGCAATTTTTAGGAACCCAGAGGATGCCAAGCTGATGTCCTGGCATGCATCAGCGGAATGCACGAAGGGCGATGGCAAGCTGCGACACCCCTCGGATGCCAAAACGTGGAAACGCATGCAATGACATGTTCCCGGAGTTTAGGGACGAGCCTAGGAACGTAAGGTTCGCATTGAGTACTGACGGGATGAATCCGTTCGGAGACCTCGTGAGTACGCACAACACTTGGCGGTCACCCTCACCATATACAACCCGCCTCCCTACGAGTGTCCGGCGCGCAAATATCTTTCTATCGGCCATGCTAATTTCCGGACCAAAGCAGCCAAGCAATGATATAGATGTGCTCATTGAGCCAAGAATGGAGGAAATGACGAAACCGTGGAAAGGGGTCAAGATTATGGATGCGTCCCGAAGAAGAAGAAGTTCACTCTAAAGGCCATGATAATGGTCACCATCGAGTGATTATCCTGCTCTCTTTTTCATTGTCGGGGCAGATTAAGGGGAAGACAGCTTTTGCACGATTTGCATTGAGAATACCGCTCCATTTACCTTAGTGGATCCCAAAAGACGGTGTACATGAAGCATCGTAAATTCCTCTGCAAAGAACACTGGTACCGGGATACTTCGATGGATGAGTACTTTGACGGCGAGCCAGAGGCTGAAACGGAGGAGCCGGAAAGGGTAAAGTACGGGCCAAAGGTGTTTGAAATGGTGAAGGACATAAACCACGAAGTTCGAAAGAAGAAGAAAGCCGGTGGGCCAAAGGCAAAGAAGAAGGAAGCGGAACAAAAAGGCAATGGAAGAAGAAGAAGAAGAAGAAGAAGAAGAAGAAGAAGCGTAACCCAATCGGCACCGCCCAAAGTCCCATTCAAGAAGCGATCGATTTTCTTCAAGTACCCGCCATCTTTGGAAGATGCTCCATACACCTCATGCCATCGATAACATGCATCTACGTAAGAATGTCTTCGAGAGCTTGGTCGGGATTTTCCTAGACATAAGAAGACTAAGACGAAGGGCGGTGTCAAGTCATGTCGGGATCTTGCCGACAAGGGCATCGAGGCCCGAACTTCACTCGACACCCTCGGGGAATAGCGGAAAAGTCGACCTTCCGACCCACGAGCTACAATCGATACGGGATGAAAAGAGGGATTTTTGCAAATGGCTCGGGGATGTCAAAGTGCCGACTAGTTTTACGTTCCAACATCAAGAGCATTGTATCGATGAAAGACCTCACACCGCCAAACTTCAAGGCCCATGACTGCCATGTCATCCGACGGTGTTCCTTCCAATTGTGATTAGGTGCATCGCCCGAGTTCTTGAAGATGGTCATTACACGCCTCGTGCTACTTTTTTAATCGCATCACGAGAGAAGGTCATCGTTGAAAAGGACCTCCCGCCTTTGAAAGAGTTCATCGCGGAGACTATGTGCCAGTTCGAGATGTGCTTACCACCGTCTTTCTTCGATATTATGCCACACCTCATGATACACATGGTCGATCAGATAGAAGAACTGGGGCCTCTCTACCTGCACGAGATGTGGACGAACGAGCGGTTCATGTCCTCTCTTAACAGATCCGTCCTTAACCGTGCATACCCAGAGGGCTCTATGATCGAGGCATACACAACACAGGAGGCTGTTAACTGCTGCACTAGGTACATCCGGGATGGAAATGCAATCGGCCTACCCGAACACCCGCACGAAGGCAGAACCGCGGGGATGGGCTGCGCGGGGAGGAAAGTACGAACCGATATAGACCAAGAAACAATTGAAGAAGCCCATGACAGCGCTCTGAACCAGTTAGTATCAATGGAAACGTGGGTTGAGAAGCATCCGGAGGAAATTCGCAAAGACGGCTGGGCGGCCGCACGGAGGGGTGGGTACCGAGACAACACCGGATGAATTTCACAACGTGGATCCGAAACGGGGATACCCCTAAACGCGGAGAGTGAAGAATCGATGCTTGCATATGGCCCATCTAGCCAAATCATCACATGGCAAGGTTATGACATCAATGGATATAGGTTCCACACGAAAGAAAAGGACAACAAGAGCGCATCACAAAACATCGGCGTTCGGTATGAGGGCATTGACATGTCCACTAGGAAACTCAAGACATACTATGGGCAAATCCAAGAGATTTGGGAACTTGATTATGGCGAGAGGTACGGATACCCATTTCGGTGCCGTGGTGGGTTAAGCCAACGGCGGTTGACGTGGGCGAATTTGGGTTAACCACCGCTCATTTCGAAAAGTACTGCAGATGATGAGTGGGTACTCACAAGTCGCGTGGCCCAGGTAGCCTACTACCCGGTGCCCAAATCGCAGGGCAAAAAGCACCTACATGTGGTCGTGGGAGGGAAGCAAAGGATCGTGGGAGCCGATGGAGTGCAGAGTCCTGAAGAGTACAACAACTACGCAGAGTTTACACTCTTTACCGATCATCCAAACAAGATCAAGGAAGTCGAGACACGCGTGTGGGGGGATGTCATCAGGACCAAGACAAAGCCCTGGTGCCGCACGGACGGTCAGAAGAAGAAAGGCGAGTGGCAGCCCCGGCAAAAAAATAAGTCGATCCTTTTGTAATAGAACCAAATATGTATGTCACGACATTTATGTAATGGAACCAAATATGTAATGGATCGCCGCACTTTCTCAAAACTGACTCCCCGACTCGATCTACTACATCTTAAAATGACTCCAAACTTGTCAATTAAAGATTGTATTTTTAAATCGTGCAAGAACTATTCAAAATTCAAGTTTCACATTTTTCATGGGTACACATACTCATAGGAAGGCCACACAAAAAATTCAGAATTTTTAATCAACATTTGAATTGATATTAATTTTTCAAATTCATGTTTTGAATTTATTTTGCATGGCGGTTATTTTACAATGCCCGCCACGCAAAATCATTTTTTGCGTGGCGGGCATTGTAAAATAACCGCCATGCAAAATGGTGGCCTATATATAGGTGGGGCGGCCCGAGAACGCGGCTAAGTCCGCCTCGCTCGCTCACTTTCTTCCCGAAGGGCTACCGAAATTTTTTGTGGGTTCCTTCCGCCGAGCGCCCGGCGCCGTCGTGCCGTCGGCGCCTCCGCCTCCCCTCCGCCCTCCCCTCTCGCCCTCCGCCATCCGCCTCCACCCTCCCACTCCGCCCTCCCCGTCCTCCGCCGCCGGGAGCTCTTCCCCGTCCTTTCCGTCCCGCCGCCTCCGGGTCGCCTCTTCCCCATCCTCCTCAACCGCCGCCGGGAGCTCTTCCCCATCCTCCGCCGTCGCCTCCGGGTGGCCTCTTCCCCATGCTCCTCCGCCGCCGCCGGGAGCTCTTCCCCGTCCTCCTCCGCCGCCGCCGGGATCTGTTCCCCGTCCTCCGCCGCCGGGAGCTCTTCTCTGTCCTCCGCTGCCGGGGCTAGGAAACCCTAGCCGCCAGGGTCTCTGAGATCCGCCGCCGCCGGGAGCTCTTCCTCCGTCCTTCCCCGTCTGCTGCCACTGGGAGCTCATCCCCGTCCGCCGTCTGTGAGGTTTTTGCAGCCTGTGATGCTACTGTGATGCCTTTTTTTGCTGCTGGGGATGCTACTGTGATGCCATTTTTTGTTGCTGCCTGTGATACAATTTTTTTGCTGCCTATGATGCTACTGTGATGCCAAATTGAGATAGAAGGGCGAGCACATGCCACTTTGCCCTGTGATGTTGACTACGACCAAATTGAGATGAACTTGCTCTTTGTCTTGCTCTTGTCTTCTTTGTTTAGTTCAAAATTTAGTTGAAAAATGGACCTGTCTTGCTACTATCTTGTTGTTTACTTCAAATTTAGGAGCATTTGACATGAATTTGGGAGCCTATTGTCGAATTTGGGAGGTCGTATACCTGCTGGTCATATACATGTTGTTGTTTGTTATGATTTGGGAGCCTATTGTCGAATTTGACATGAATATAGTGGCTTTCTACCCCTCCTATACACTTGTCTCCCATGTTGTAGCTAGCTGCTGGTCCTAGCTAACAAACAATTATGAGCATTTGACATGAATTTGGGAGCCTGTTGTCGAAATTATGCTTTTCTCTACACTTGTCCTATGTCGAAATGTGGGAGCTGCTGGTCCTATACACTTGTTAATTAAGCATATGCTTTTCTCTATAGTGGTTTGCTATGATTTTGGGTCCTAGCTACACACACAATTATGTTTGCTTCACTATTTTGATTTGTGGTGGCTCTCTGTCTACCTCTTTTCTACCTCTACTCTCTATACTTATATGATGATCGAACTATTTGTATACTTAGTCTTGAGGCAGTGGCATATGCGATGATGTGAATCTTTTAAAGCTGAGGCAGCGGCGATGATGAAATGTCCCCATACTCGTGAGCGGCTAAATGAGGATGGCTTGTATAACATAAACAAGCAACCAGTTTAGACGCGATGTGATAAGGATAGTTGTGTACTTCTGAGCCAACTATCCATTAGAATCATGAAGGGCTTATGGTACTGGAGAAATAAGCTAGACATGAAGGACTATACGTGGGATGACCTTGCCACAAACGAGCTTATGGGAACTACGGGATTTGGAGAAATAAGCTAGACATGAAGGACTATACGTGGGATGGCCCTTCTTTCGATTAGATGTCGATTTGTAAATACTTTGTAACCTAAACTTGATTGATCAATCGATCGTTCGATCGAGTTTGTAAATCGTGATGGTGATCACTTTTAAACTCTAAGTGCTTTAATTGAATGTCCATGTTAGTTGAATGTCGAATTGTGATGCATGTTCAAGATTTATGTCAATATTCTCTTACTTCATTATTTAATATGTGGTTTAAATCATAATTTATAATTTTATAATATTTTTGAATTATTTTTTTATTAATCCTAAATTAATTAACCGTGGCGGTCTTTTAACAAAAACCGTCATGGTTAATACATTAACCATGGCGGGCACATAAAGATGACCGCCATGGTTAATCTATTAACCGTGGCGGGTTTTTGTTAAACGACCGCCACGGTTAATAGATTTTTCATGGCGGGCAAGGAGACCGCCACGGTTAATCGTTCGATTAACCGTGACTCTAGCTTCGTGGCGGTTCCTATGCCCGCCACGGAAAATCTAAAATGTCCGCCACGGAAGTTCATTCCTGTAGTAGTGTTATTATTAAAAAAATCTTTTAGCCGAGGCAAATCCATGCTCAATGAAAAAAAATATATAAAATTTAGTATTCTTGTTAGCACACTCATGACTCGTGAGCTACCTGTGTAAGGTTCGAGACCTAAAACATAGCAATTAATTCTTTTTTTTTGCTTCAAGGTCGCTGTTTGTTTAGATTGATTCATAAGGTCACTATTTTTAGGGCAGTAGCAATACTGAGAGTGCACCGTGCACGCTATATATAGAAAGCCCCCGTCCGAGGATGCAGTGTGCGACAGATCCAAGAACCACCATTCGATCCATAGAAGCTCAGCCATCCACTGGTAGTTGCTCTACTAGCTCCGACAATGGCGGTGCAAAAGGCCTCCACGACGACACCGGAGATCGCCGCGCTCCTCCTCCTGCTGCGGGGCGATGATGCTGTCTTCGACGGCGTCGGCGGCGCGCCCATTGGGTGGAAGCATCGTCGTCGATCTACCCCAACCTTTCTCCGACCCTCCTCCGAGGCCTTGGGGTCCCATGGTCAGCTATCCTCCGCCGAGAGAACATGGGGCAAGCGTCGCCGTCTCCTCCTCCTCCGCATCCGGCGGCCTCCGTGGCGTTGCCACCCTACATTATTCAGGTGCCCTCCGGCCGCCCTGGTGGATTTCCCTACCACCACCATGCGCCACCGCCGAAGACATACTGGCCGTCGGCGCCTAGTAATTATTGATTGATTAATTAATTCGTACGAATGTTAGCACGAGGTAGACCGGATTGAATTTGTTGATGAGGCAGAATATTTTTAAAAGTTTTATTAATTAATGGAGTTAATTTCTTCATCTATCTTCTCCCAGTATTAGACATTAATAATAATAATATATATCCTATGTTCTTCAATAACTGTAGTTTGTTCAGTTTTGTATCATCAGTTTTGTATCATATGGATTGGATCATTTGGAATTCAGTTGGTTAGGTTCTTGTGGTTGAACCTACCAACCTAGGTTCAAGTCCTCAACATGGCACGGGTCCCTCGCATTTTGCTGGATTTATTCCAGAATTTAACGGTGCTATGCTTTCACTGGTAGCTAGGCGACGTTCCGGTCGATAGCAAGACGCATGTGGTGACTGGCCCATTCCTCTGCCTAGTTGCTCGTAGGGTAGGATTCTGCCTAGGTGCTCGTAGGGTAGGATTTGTATACGGGTGTTCATAGGGTTGAGTGTACTGTGTGCATGTTGTGAGCGTCTACATTGTGCTGTGTAATCTAAAAAAGACTCTGGTCTATGAAACTTTAGTATTATGGTTCTGAAGAAAGGCCCAACTGCTCCTGCTTTGGAAGTTGGGCACTGAAGTCAGGAGGGGGAGGCTCCAGCCATCGTTGAGGAGATGGTCAAGGACGCCTTCAGGGGTGGTATGCCGCCGGCTAAGCGGCGCCGCTTCAAAATGCTTCTTGAGGGACGGTTTGACCTCTCCGCCATGAACCTCAACACTGAGGGCCTCACCGAGGAGGTCGTCTAGCCATGCCTACGGGCGGGTGGTTTTGTCGCAAACCCGATTCTTTTGTAATCCCCTGCTATTGTATCCAGTAGTTGTTAAGGTTCGCCTCGGTAATTGTTTGATTACCGTGACATCTTGTTATTTGAACTTTATTCTGCTTAATGAAAACGCAAGAACGGCGTGGTCTCAAAAAAAAAAAAAAAATGGTTCTTAAGAAGTTTTGGGAAGTGTTTTAAGATTGACATGACTATATTTATTTTTAATTTAGATTGAGATGGTAAGACATGGAATTTAATGAAATTGAATTTGTATTGTGGAGAATGAATAGCAGTTAGAGGACTTTGAAATTGTCTTAGCTGATTATATGCTAAGGTTTGCTGTCACCAACTTTAGGAATGCCTGGGAAAATATATGGACCCATAAAGTGAGCGTGTATATGAGTATGGACTTGGGGTTAGAGAGAGTTCGGCTGATTTATTTCCTGTTGGGCTGCAACCGTGTGTGGTGAGCTTGCAATCTTTTATAATTCCCCTTGTCACAATATTTATGATTAAACATTGAGTCGAATTCCTTTGAAACTATGGCATTGAAAATGAAAAGGCTTGTATACTTTGGAAGTAGTTTTGGGTGAACAAACTAATATCATGGATTTATAATGCCCCTATCATTTTCATGTACAGCGACTCTCATTGAGAGAATATGAGTGGCGGAAATCTGAAAGGGACCTATAATTACAATTGGCTCAATTATAACATATTGATATATGAGTTATACAAAAGTAGTAGTTAATGTAGAGTCGATGTTTTATGTAATGTCTCAAAGGTAGAGAGATGTAATCATAATAAGGACTAGCTAAGAAACGAAAAAACTGGTAAAACACAAATATGCACTAAACAAATTCCAAAATCAGTCTTCTATTTGAATGTACTTCTTAAAAATTAAGCAAGCTATAAATGCAAGCTAAGCATGTTAGAAGTGCAATAGAAGTCTTCGATTTTGAGGTAACTTTGATACATATAAGAAACTATAAATGCAAGCCAAACATATGTGAGGGACAATAAAAGCATTCCACTAATTCAACCTAGGCTCGACTATATATATACAGGGCCCAACTTCCATCCAACACAATACCTTCCCATGCAGTTAGATCCACAAAGAGAGATGGAAAATTTCACAAGCTAGCCATGGCTGGCAGCAAAAATAGTATCATCGGGGCCACTGCATCACCAATTGTGGTCATGGTGGCATTGACACTACTGGCCACACTTTTGATGATACAGGCAGATGTGCACAGCCATACCAGGACTCGACAATGCCACCTGACACGATTGGGGATTTGCTACCACGGGGAGAGTACCACCCTCCGGGCCTAGCCATCCACCACCATTGATGGCAATGCCACCACGGTGGAAGAAACTACCACCACCATGGAGGAGAACACCACCCTTTGGACTGAGCAAGCCACGGGGGCCTAGCCCTTCGCCTGGTCGTCCTCTGCCACCATCATGGGAAACACCACCGGTCGAACCTAGGAAGCCTCCTCCCACAGTGACGATGACACCAATTGTGGTTGGGGATTTGCTGCCACGGGGGCCTAGCCCTTCGCATGGTCATTCGCCGCCATCCATGGAGGAAATGATCGACCATGGTAAGCATGCGCTCGATGTGAATGAGAAACTTGTTGGTAATGGAGGGATGAATACTCAAGGATGACGTGATGTAACTTCTAAGCAAGAACATAAATAATAAGAGCACTCTAGGTTATTCATTTTTCTTGAGTTCATGCATATTGTCTCGGAAAAATTCTCTTTGCAACCCGAATGTCACATTTGCTTCAAAGATGAAGTGGTGTACAATACACCACCACCATCTTTATCTTTGGTGTTAAGATATGATCCAGACAACTAAAATATAGCAACTTTTTTTCCTCATATCACTATTTATTTTATATGGATCACAGAAGTAAGATCCCTACTTTTTGCAAAAAAAGGCACCCTGGCTGCAGCGGCGGTCCGGCTCGTGATGGCGCCTTCCTGGCAAATCCATCCCACACCCACGTACAGTCGTTGGTGTATTGAAAACACATTGCACCGGATCCATCTATTGAGTGCACGCTTATATAGAATAATAGAAAGCCCCTGGCTCTGCACGAAGAGCGTTGCAACAGATCCAAGAACCGGATCCAACTCCTTTGCTAGCGCCAACAATGGCCGCCAAAAAAGGCCTCCACGGCACCGGCAATCACCGAACTCCTACTACTGCCGGTGCTGCTGCTGTGCTGACACCACACGCGCCCGTTGGGTGGAAGCATCGTCCTCCAACTCCAACACTTCCCGACCTTCCTTCGCCGCACAAGAAGACGGGACAAGCGTCGTACGTGGTCTCCTCCTCCTCCGCATCAGGTGGCCTCAGTGGCGGAGCCGCCGTGCATCATTCAGGTGCCCTCCGGCCAGCCGCCCAGGATTTCTCTGCCACCGCTGGAGAAATACTGGCCCTCAGTGCCAAGTAATTATTCAAGCTATTATTTTCACATATCCTTTGTAGAACACGACGGAACTTCTTGGTATATGCCATGATACGAGTGCTATCTTTGTTCCCGGCCATACTATCTTCGATTTATATAAAAAGGTGAAACAAAAATCATTAGTTCAATTTCCTTGGGGATTGGAAGGGGTAATTGAGTTCAATTCCGATCCCCCATGATACCTCCAATTCGAAGGGAATAGTAGAATCCAAACAAACCTTTACCGATCGACCATTTTTAACACTATAAGTAGCCTCAAGAAAAGCCGATTCTATGACTAATTTAGTCATAATCCAAATATAGTATAGACGAGAAACTTGATATATGAAAAAATAACATTGCTAGCTACAAGTCTATAAAAATGTTTTACTTTTTTAACTCCCATTAATTACCACAATTATGATTGAACTTTGACGTAAATTCCTTAAAAAATATGGCACTGAAAATAATAAGGTTTGTATACTGCGGAAGTACCGTTTTTTTGGTGAATACACTAATATCATTAATTAATTTTATAGTGCCACTACATTTTCATGTACATACTCTGTATTTCGATTTTCAGAGCTTGAGAAAGTATGGGTGACAAAAATCTTAAGGGACTTATATTACAATTGGTTGAATAATAACATATATTGATTATATCGAGTTATAAAAGTAGTTATAAATGAAGAGTTAATGTTGTGTCTTTAAGCTAGAAGACATTTAATAAGGACTAATTAACACAAAAGCAGGCAAAAGCACAAAAAATGCACTGAACACATTTCGAAAATTGGTCTTCTTTGTGACCATACTTTTGAAAAGTTCAGGAAGACATAATTGCAAGCTAAACATATTGAGCCGTGTAATAGAAATCTCCCATCTGAGCATATATGAAAACTTAATAAATATAGGAAACTCTAAATACAAGCCAAACATATGTGAGGGGCCTTAAAAGCATTCTACTAATCATATTGATCATACTTTTGAAAAGTTAAGGAAGACACAATTGCAAGCTAAACATATTCAGCCGTGTAATAGAAGTCTTCCATAGCATATATGAAAACTTAATAAATATAGGAAACTCTAAATGCAAGCCAAAACATATGTGAGGGCATTAAAAGCATTCTACGAATCATATTGATCATACTTTTGAAAAGTTAAGGAAGACATAATTGCAAGCTAAACATATTGAGCCGTGTAATAGAAGTCTTCCATCTCAGCATATATGAAAACTTGATAAATATATGAAACTCTAATTAAATGCAAGCCAAACATATGTGAGGGCCTTAAAAGCATTCTAATAATGAGATTGATCGTATTTTTGAAAAATTAAGGAAGACATAATTGCAAGCTAAACATATTGAGTCGTGTGATAGAAGTCTTCCATCTCAAGATATATATATGAAAACTTGATAAATATATGAAACTCTAATTAAATGCAAGCCAAACATATGTGAGGGCCTTCAAAGCATTCTAATAATGAGATTGATCGTATTTTTTGAAAAATTAATAAGGAAGATATAATTGCAAGCTAAACATATTCAGTGGTGTAATAAAAGTCTTCCATCCGAGCATATATTAAAACTTGATAAATATAGGAAACTCTAAATGCAAGCCACACATATGAGAGGGCTTTAAAAGCATTCTACTAATCAGATTGATTTCCATATGCATGCCTTATTTACATGCTACGCTCAACTATATATACATAGGGTTCAAGCTTTCCATCCACCCCAATATACGCTCCTATGCGCAAAGATCCATAAAAAGACAAGAGGAAGAAAATCACAAGCTAGCCATGGCTAGCAGCAAGAATACTATCGTCGGGGCCACCGCATCATCAATTGTGGTCATGGTGGTGCGACACTACGGGCCACACTTTTGACAACGATGGCAGATGCACAACCATACTCGGCAATGCCACCTAGCGTGGTGGGGATTTGCTACCACAGGAAGAGTACCACCCTCGGCCCTAGCCATCCGCCACCCATCGGACCTAGGGAAGCCTTTGGGGCCTAGCCCTTCACCCGGCCATCCGTTGCCACCATCGTGGAAAATACCACCCGTCGGACCTAGGAAGCCTCGGGGCCTAGCCCTTCACCTGGCCATCCGCTACATCCGCCCGCCCACGGCGATGCCACCATCATGGGAAATACCCACTGTCGGACCTAGGAAGCCTCGGGGAGCCTAGCCCTTCACCCAGGCATCCGCTACATCCGCCGCCCGGTGGCGATGCCACCATCATGGAAAATATCACCGGTCGGACCTAGGAAGCCTCGGGGGCCTAGCCCTTCACCTAGGCGTCCGCTACATCCGCCGCCATCCATGGAGGAAACGATTGACCATGGTAAGATGGGATCGATGTGAACGATAAACTTATTAGTAATGGAGGGATGAGTACTCAAGGATGATGCGATGTAACTTCTATGCAAGAACATAAATAATAAGAGCACTGGGTTGTTTATTTTTCTTGAGTTCATGCATATTGTTTCCAAAAGATTCTCTTCGCAACCCCGAATGTCACATTTACTTCAAAGATGAAGTGGCCTACAATACCCCTGTGGACACCACCATCTCGACCTTATGTTCTAAGATCCTCTATTTTTTTGGAACAAAGTGACAACAAACAAACAAAACCTATCACTAAGGGCATACATAATGGTATTAGCTATATAGTCACTAATGGGAGGTGAGAGACCAAAAAAAGACTATTTTATACACGTTCATATTTTCTACGTACTATTGGACTCACATGCTCATCGCTCGTGTTCTTAGGATACATGAAATAGATCAGTTGTTTACATGCCGCTAGTGACTACTCTCTCTTACTTTTGTTCTTGTCACGTCGGATCTCAGTAGCTAATAAATAGCTAGCTATCGGGACATCCTAACAAACCGACAAGAATGTGTAGTTTGATTTCTTTGACTAATGACAAGATTGACAAAAGAAATTAAAACATATGGATCAAAGTGCAAACCGAGATTGGAGAGTATAGCGAGAAAAACTCATACATACCAATCAAACAAAGCTTTCATGAAGGGAAGGAACATCACAAGTGGGGTGATGTTGTTGCATGAAATCTTACATGAAACCAAAAGGAAAAACCATGTTGGAGTCATTCTTAAATTAGACTTGAAAAAGCATACGATAAAGTGCAATGGAGCTTTCTATTTGAATGTTTGGCTGCTAGAGGGTTTTGTACTAAGTGGTGTGGGTGGATAAGACAGGTGGTAACTGGTGGCAATTTGTAAGTGTTAGACTTAATAACCTCATTGGACCATACATCAAGAGTTACAAAGGAGTTAGGCAGGGTGACCCCTTGTCACCAATCCTGTTTAACTTTGTAGCAGATGGGCTAACAAGAATGATTCTTAAAGCCCAAAAGTCTAAATTGGTGTGTGGTTTAGTGGATCACATTTTTGATAACGGTATTGCTATATTACAGTACGCTGATGATACTATCATATGCCTTAAACATGATATGGAGGGCGCTAGAAATCTCAAATGGTTCTTTGTCTTGCTATGAGCTTATGGCTGGTCTCAAAATCAACTTTCTTAAAAGTGAAGTGTTAACCATAAATGATGAAGATAATTGGGCCGCAAAATATGCAGAAATTTTTACTTGTCGGTGGGGACTTTTCCAATTAAGTACTTGGGGTTCCAGTGAGTCCTGGCAGATTGCACATCATTGATTGGGTCCCCTTGATTGAAAAAAGTCAGAAAAAGCTTCAAACCTGGAAAGGGAATACTATGTCTTTAGCTGGGAGGAAGGAATTGATTCAATCAGGCCTCACAAGCACTCCTATCTATCAGTTATCTCTGTATCTTGCACCTAAGGCTATTGTGTCAGGTTTGGAGAAGGTGAGTAGAAGTTTCTTTTGGCAAGGGGGTGGTGGAAAGAAGAAGTACTATCTCATTAAATGGACCAGAATCTGTAAACACAAGAAAAAAGGGGGTTTGGGTATCAAGGACATTAGAAAGATGAATATCAGTTTGTTATGTAAATGGCTATGGAAGTTAGATACCGAAAAAAGTGGAATGTGGCAAGAAATTGTTAGGTATAAATATCTAAGGAAAGATCTTCTTACTAATATTAAGCATAAGCAAACTGATTCTGCTGCTTGGTCTGATTTGCTGAAAATCAGGAAAATTTATCTCCAAGGGAGAAAGATTGAGGTTCATAATGGTAAAAACACTTTATTCTGGAAAGATGTATGGCTTTTTGATAAACCAATCATGTTACTCTTCCCTGACGTGTTTAATATGTGCATACAGCAGGATGCTAGAGTCTCTCAAGTTTTAAATGACCCTACATCTATATCCTTTTCTAGATGGTTAACTGATGATGATAAGCAGAACTGGCTGCATATTCTTGATAAAATTATGAGAATCAAAATTAGTGAAGAATCTGACAAGGTGGTGTGGAATCTAGGATCAAAGAGAAAATTTTCAGTAAAGTCTGTATACAATGCTATGTGTGCTAATGATGCAGGTGTATATCACAAAACAATCTGGAAAAGTAAAATTCCAGAAAAAATAAAAATATTCCTTTGGCTGATCATTAACAATGCTATATTAACCAGAGACAATATGAAGAAGAGAAAGTGGCTCGGTGATGTCACTTGCTGCTTCTGTAATCTGGAAGAGACAACTGATCATTTACTTTTTCAGTGTAGCTCTGCTAAAGTGATATGGGCAACCTTTGCCATCTGTTTTGGTGCCTCAGATATCCCAAAGAATCTTTCACAAGCCTGGAGATGGTGTGATAGATGGATGCCTAACAATAGAAAATTCCACACTCTGGGAATTGCAGCAATCTGTTGGGCCATTTGGCTAGCTAGAAACAAGTGTTGCTTTGATAAAGTCAAACCGGCATCACCACTTTCTATAATTTGTCATGCTTGTGCCCTCATGTGCTACTGGGCGGGTCTATATGCAGGTATCGACAAGGAAGCCATACAAGATGCAGTTACTAAGACCATGCAATTCGCAATCCAACTCCTCAACAAGAAGCAGAAGAAGGAGCAAAGTGAACTGGAGGACAAGGAACCTGAAGATCAGAATTGATGCTGAAACTACAATTGCAATTCTTTTATCTGTCGTATGGTGGCAGCAGGAATCTGGTGTTGGAGTGCCTGAAAACTTTTGTATCTGTTATCATTAATACTTTGTTACTGTGATCAGCTCTATTGGTGGAGTTAGTTCCATCCATGGTCAGATAGGGCCTCTTTATCATTAGGTCTGTTGGTAGTACTTGTAAGCTGCTACTTCTGTTACTGTCTAAACTCCTCCGTGTATTTCCGTTACTTGTAATGGAAATGGGGTTTCCTAAAAAAAAAAAAAAGTGCAAACTGAGATGTTACATTTTATTTTCATTGTCTAATGAAAACAACAACCCACCTTTGTACTACTCCTTCCATTCCAAATTATAAGTCACTTTGATTTTTCTTTTACATCTATTTTTTTTACGCATATAAATACAGTAATATGTTTTAGATACATAGCAAAATGGATAAACAAAAACGTCAAAGTGACTTATAATTTGGAACAAAGGAGCATGTTTTAATTTCTCGGGGGTTGGTTGATGACATGTTGTACACTTATATCTTGGTATACATGACAAATAGAAGCTAAGTAGTACCGGAACAAACGTTTTTTTTAAAAAAAAAACTTTAACAACGGTTGTATCAGCACCCAAGAACAAACGTTTTTTATCCTTAAAAAAACCTTTTTTAAAAAAAAACTTTAACAACGTTTTTTTTTTCTCTCTCTTTACTGGCTCTTCTCATCTCCCAGCTCACCCGACCTCCCTCGGTCGCCGACCCCGTCACCTCCCTCTGTCGCCGGCGGAGCCTCTCCCTCCCATTTCCTCCTACTCCGCCGGCTACCAATCTCTGCCACCCCCGTATCGACGACGATGATGTTCCATGGAGACGAGACAGATCGGGCGGATCCGATTCCGAGCCGCCGCCGGCCTGATCTAAGCACCAAGTGTAGGACTCCGCCAGTGCGCCACCGGCCGCGCTCGTCCGCCTCCTCTGATACTGTGGCTCGTACTTCCCTCCTCGATTTCCGTTCCTTCATTCCCCGTGGCTCGTCCGCCAGCTCCAGACCTCCTCAAACCGCCCCGCCGTTCGCCGCTTCCTCCACCGCCGTGTCGGTGGCGCCGCCACGGCCGGCCAGCAGAGGGCTGGGTTCCCTGCATTCCCCTCATCACCGAAGGGCTACGTCGGCAGCCTTCACCGGCGGGAGACGAAGAGCAACCAGGAGGAGACAGGGGAGAGTTAATGAGCTACGCTGCCATGGAGGGGAGGTGGGAGGTTGAGATGGCGGGCATGGTGGTGACCCCTGCCACTGGGGTGTCGAGTTCATTCTTCTCCAAGCTGTGTGAGCTGATCACTGACCCGTACAAACAACGCAAGTGTGTCCGATGGGACATGAAGAAGCTGGCGGGCACAGATGGATCATCCTGCAAAATAATATGAGGTCTGATCTGCAGAAGCCAATTTCAAACAGACAGATAATTTATGTCGAGCTTTATCATTTCTCTGTTTCTTTGTGATACAACTACCTCTGTTTTCCTAGATGATATTAGTCACTTGTGAATATGCCTATTCATTTCTGGGCTGTCATGCCTGAATTTTAAGCCATCTGAATATACAAAACCCTTGGATTATCAATTGTTCAGTAGTACAATCAGCTTAAGTTTCAGAAAATGTATGGCTGTTTTGTCCGGTACTAGCTATAGGACTAAATATATGTTGCAGATCGCCTACTCTACTAGGTGGTGTGCATGGAGCCATGGATTGACAAGCGTTCCAAGAGAAAAAGCCTTTACCAAAAAGCTTCCTTTATTCAGAAACGTCTCATTTCCATGTTATCCAGAGCTCCCAACTAGTAATTAACAAAAGAAAGGCTCAAAATCGTGTTAGCCTGACTGAGCACCCTAAGAACAGTCACCATTAAATTTATAATTAAAGCTTTGTAATTCACGGGGAATCCTAGAAGACAAAGCAAGAGAGGTAATTGATGATGCATTCTGTTTGTCCTTTGGCCAATTTCTATGATGGTCCTTTCAACTTGTGTGTGGATCCCAATGACAAAATGAATTGTGCAGATTTCTGCACCATAGGAAGCTCCACCACTCAGTTACATGAAAATTCCACTAAACCATTGCACTTAAATGCAGAGCACAAACCACCCACTCCATTGCCCCTGCTAGAGGGGAGCTAGCTAGGAGGTTGAGATGGCAAGCATGGTGGTCAGTGCTTCCACTGGGGTGCTAAGTTCACTCCTCTCCAAGCTAACAGTGCTTCTGAGTGATCAGTACATGCAACGCAAGGGGCCCGAAGAGATATCGAGCTCCTCAGCTGTGAGTTGACTAATATGAATGCTGCACTGGAGAAATTAGCAGACATGGAGAAGCTTGATGGCCAAACAAAGGTGTGGAGAGGCAAGGTTCGTGAGATGGGCTATGATATTGAGGATTGCATTGACATTTTCATGCACCAGCTTGGCCAAGGAGATGATAAGGATGGCTTGTTTCACAAGATTGCGCGCAAGATTAGGGAATTGCGACTGCACTATCAGCTTGCAAACATGATTCAAGACATCAAAGCTCGTGTTGAGGAGCAGAGTAAAATAAGAGATAGATACAGGATTGATGAATCTATCTCAACATCTAGAGTGGTGGTGGAAGTTGACCCAAGGCTGCCTGCATTGTTTGAGGATGCTAAAAGGCTTGAGGGCATTGATGGTCAACGGGAAGAAATCACCAAATTGTTGATTGAAGAAGGTGGCAGTCTTTCTGGGTAACTTAAAGTGGTGTCCATCGTGGGTTTTGGTGGCCTCGGCAAGACAACACTTGCGAACCAAGTGTATGCTAAAATCATGAATGAGTTTGAATGCAAGGCGTTCATATCTGTCTCTAGAACTCCTCATATGCCAAAGATTCTGAAGGACATACTCTCTAGAGTTGGATATGGTGGCACCAAAGAAATGGAAGATGATGTCCAAAAAATCTTATCGAGATCCTTAGAGCACAGCTCACAAATAAGAGGTATAGTTTACCTAGGATTTAAGATAATGTATTTATTAGTCAAAGTTTCTAATTTTCCATTTCTAATCGTTGTTCATAGATATCTACAATTTATTGTCTAATAGCAATATGTGAACATACCAAGTTTTTCTAAATGAAGCTTACATATAGCTATCTTGTATGTCGAGCATTTCATTTTGATTAAAAATTTTGAAGCATGATTTGTTACCAGCAAAAGGTCATATAATATGTAACATCACAAAATTAAAATTTATGAGTTCTTATTTCAATATAGATCTTATTTTCATTTATCCTATTTATGGATTTTTTCTTGTTTTTTCGTGAGACTTTTTTTTTTTTTCTTAGATAGGTTCCCCCTCAAGCTTAATGTTGTATATACCTTCAAAAAAGCTTAATGCTGTATATAGAGTTTTTATTTGAGGTTACCCATTACCTAGAATTAAGCATGAACCATAATCAAAAGTCAAAACGTCACGGAACAAATGTTTATTCCTCTGCTTCTTTGCACGAGACCTAAGTCGTGGCATGCTACTCATATTTTCTTTGACCTATTGCCATTGTATCTGAAACTTTATCACTTTTCATGTATCATGTGGAAGCGCCGCTCAGGAACAGAGACTTTGACTTAGAAATTACTTATTGCAGGTACCTTATCATAATTGATGACTTATGGAGCACCCGAGATTGGCACACTATTGAGTGCGCTTTTGTGGAGAATAATAATGGCAGTAGAGTGATAACTACCACACGCATTCAAGACGTTGCTACAACTTGTTGCTATCCAATTGGAGGCCATGTATTCCAGATGCAACCCCTCAATGAGTTTCACTCAAGTAGGTTGTTTTTCAAAAAGGTTATTTGGCACACAGGATGGTTGTCCCCAGCAATTTAGAGATTTCAAATGACATGTTAAGGAAATGTAATGGTGTACCATTGGCGATTACTAGCATTGCAAGCCTTTTGGCTAACCAAAGCATGCATGTCCAGAAATGGGAGCAGATACGTAATTCATTGGTTTCTGAGCAGGACACAAATCCTACACTGGAATGGATGAACCATGTGCTAAGTCTTAGCTACAATGACCTGTCCCATGAGCTCAAGGCATGCTTGCTATATCTTGGTGCGTATCCTGAAGATTGTGTAATCTGCACTGATGAGTCGGTGAGAAAATGGATAGCTGAAGGGTTTATTAGGGAAAGGCATGGTTTAGAACTGGAGGAAGCTGCTGAGAACTGTTTCAATGAACTTATCAACAGAAGTATTATCCAACCTTGCTTTGACCTTGAAACTGGTGAGGTGTGCGCATGTCGAGTTCATGACCTAATGCTTGATCTTATTATATCGAAGTGCAAAATGGAAAACTTCATTTCTATAATTGATAGGAACTTCACCGGAGCATCACAGATTCATCGGATTAGCCATCAGTTCAGTAACAAAGACATGGACCTGGTAGTTGATAGGATGAATCTGTCACAAGTTCGGTCATACATGTCCTTTTCTGCTGTTAACTGGAAGCCGCCGCTTTTGAAGTTTGAGCTTTTGAGGGTTTTGGACATTGACAAGCAAGCATATGTGTGTCCACCATCTATGTGCCTGGATTTATCTGCTATAAATCACCTTTTTCTTCTGAGGTATCTGAGGGTCCAGGGCTTTCGTTTGGTGCTGCCAAGGAAGTTTGGGAAACTGAAACATTTGATGACCCTAGATATTGAATCCACAGGATTGTGCCCCGCCATGGACCATTTCTCAGATTTTACTTCTTTGTCATCTTTAAGGCATCTCATTCTTCCAAAATTTGCTGGAAATTTAGTGCTAAATGGACTTAGCATGCTATGCAACCTACGCATACTGATCAATTTTCACGTTGGGACTACTAATTCCGTTGAGTCCATCAGAGATCTCGTGAATTGACCAGTCTTAGGGTGCTTAAAGTGTTTTATTACTCCAGGCAAGGTGACATAGAAGATAATCCTGACACAATCCTGTCTGCCTCTCTTGACAAGCTTGGGGACAGCAACCTGCGTCTTCTGCATTTTGATAGGTATCAGTTTGATGATCGACCCCCCTCAGCACAATTCTGGAGTAACTTCATCAGACGTCCACAGCATCTGCAGAGGAAGCCGTCTGGGCGCATACAAATAATACCCAAGGTCCCAAATTGGATTGCGCATGCTGACAGGTTGGCCTATCTGTATCGATTACATGTCCAGGAGCTGAGGAGTGATGGCATCCAGGTTCTTGCACAGTTGCCCTGCCTCATCTACCTCGAGTTAATAGCTAAAACAATCCCTGAGAAATGCATCATTATCCACCCAAACACATTCCCTAGCCTGAAGCATTTCAACTTCAACGTCTCGTGTGAGCTATCGTTCCTGACTTTTGAGCCATCCGCGATGCCACGGCTACAGAAACTGAGGATAGATCTTGATGGTCATGAAGAAGGTACAATGCAACTGCAAAAAGGATAGTCCAGTTGGTGGCATTGAGAACCTTGCTAGCCTTGAAAAGATCTTCTTGTCAATACGAGCCAAATCGTTCACAGGCAGCCAAGAAGACTAAAAGTAGAGTCCGCATGCAGAGAAGCCATCAGCAGGCACCCAAAAGTCAGTCCATGCTGATTTATGCAAACTCTAACGAGTTTGTTGAACTTGGATTACTAGTACAAGGAATCATGATGAATTACTGAGGGTGGAACTTGATGGTCATGAAGAAGGTACAATGCAACTGCAAGAGGGAAGTCCAGTTGGTGGCATTGAGAACCTTGCTAGCCTTGAAATGATCTTGATACAAGCCAAATTCGTTGAAAGGCAGCCAGGAAGACTAAAAGTAGAGTCTGCATGCAGAGAAGCCATCAGCAGGCTCCCAAAAAAGTCAGTCCATGCTGATTAAGGCAAACTTTGATGGATTTAGATTACTAGTAGAAGCGATCACGATGAATTACTGGCACGCTTGAGCTGTCTTTATTTGTTCGATCTTCGTCTCTTCTTTGATTTTTTATCCATGGTCATGTTTGCTTTGTTCCTTACAGTTTACTTGTTAGAGTTTGCGAGATTTGTACATGCATAGGCAAGATTTGATCTTCTACTTTGGATGCCCTGTTCATGCCTTCACTTACCCTTGTTGGTTTAGCCATTGTGGCATAACAAATAGGCATAAGGGCTGTAATATCGCTCTCTTTTCATAAAACATCGCACTTGTCAATTCAAAATGTTTAATTTGTCCTGCATATGATCTGTTCACAACAGTGCTACCCATGGATTTTGGCAGCCATCTTTTTTACTTTCATTTAATACAAGAATGCAGCTGATTGAAAAACTATAATTGGTACGTCCAACTCATCAACTGTTCTGTTTTCATCAAGTACATTGCCTCAATACTTTAGAGAGGATTTATTTGTTTTTGCTATGATCAAATTAAAGAACTATCAATAATGCCACATTACCTGCAAATTTCTTCGTCGTAACCTTATGACTAGGGCTACCTAAAATGCTACTATGACTTTAGAAGTTTGATCATCATCAAGGCACTTGAAATAAGGGGAATGGTTATGCTCATGGGGCGTACCTGTCATCTATTTACACACTGAAAATATATATAGCTTCTCTAGAGCCCTGAAGCTTAGCTATTTTTGTTTTTTTTTTCTCAAAATCAAATTTCTTCAGAAGGTTATTGATTTTTTTCTCAGGATATAAGTGGCCCTTGTATGCAGAGCCTTTGCATTACCAATTGTCCAATTATTGGCAGTAGAATTTGTATAGTTTTCACAAAATGTACGGTTGCTTTGTCCAGTACTAACTAGGACCGTGTATGTTGCAGATTGCCTACTCTCCCAGGTGCCACTTGGTTTCTTTGCCTTCTTCCATGGCACAGCTAGGTTACCCCCTGCAATATAAAATGATGGCTGATCTGCAGAAGCCATACTCAAATAGTTAGATTGAAACTATTTCTATCCAATTTCTTCAATAGTTCTTTATGATAAAACTACCTCTGTATTTTCCAGACGATGGTAGTCACTTGTGTTATATGCTTGCTCTGTTCTGTATGTTCTCAAACGAACATCTACTGTTTTCAACATCCTAAGTGCCCTCTTTTATTCTGCAATTAATTTACCCTTGGTCAATGAGACCCAGGTCAAAGAAATATGGAGCCAGCCAAGTTAAATATTTGTTGAGAAAACTCCACGTTTTTTTTTTTTCTGGTTCATTGATGTCATACCAAACTTGAGGCGCTGCCAGTGGCGGCAGGTCTACTCACAGCGCTGCCGGAATAAAGATCAAACGAAAATCAGTTATAGTTTGATAATTTTGCACATTTTTATATATTTATTAAGGATAACAAAAAAACTTGTGGATTTATTTGAATTCTGGACTATATTAAAAAAATTGATTGACCGGTAAAATGTTGTTTTAACCTCTCTGAGGTAAGTGGGTTTCACTGAAAGTTGGTCATTTGAGACAGAAGAATCCCAAAAACCCACCGGCACAGGCCCCTCGAGACGAACGGAATCTGAAGGAAGGGAGTTCGGCTTGGGTCTGACTTTGGATGGGCTGAGCCCAGGTGAAAAATAATTAAGCAAACATTTAATTATTTTTTTTAGGCAAACAGGAGGTGTGAGGTATCCCTACTGAAAAACATTATTAAGAAACTTTAATTAATTAGCTGGGACTTTGATTCGTACGATCTTTTGAAAGGAGTATTGGTGTTTTACTTTTTTTATGACTCATGTTTTATTTTATTTATGTGTGTATGATTGGTAACAAAATTAAGGTTCCCCATTGAAACAAAATAAAATCTGAATATTATTTTCCTTCATCAGGCGCTGAATGGAGTTAACTGCAGATTAACCATGCCGCTGATTTTCTATATTATTTTTGGTGTGTTCTTATTGTGATTATGCAAGCAAATGACTAGAATGTACGGAGTAGAAGGTATTTTCTTTTAAAAAAGTACTAGTAGTCTAGTACAGATAACAAAATCAACTTAAGAAGGGTCCAGGAAGAGCTCAAGAGCTCCAAGAAAGCAACATGGGAAGGGCTCTCAAGAAATTCCCCACCTTCATGGCTTCTCGTCTCTAACCCCAACACCAAAATTCCTCCAAATCCAGAGATTATTCTTCAAGACGGTACCAAGAGCAGTCTAATCCTATTACTCCCACTCCATTCTTGGTTGTTTGGGTGGTGCATTCGCCGGCGTCCGTGCCGTTGTCACGCAAGCCGTCACCGTCGCCGGCCGGCCGGCCGTGCCGTGGGGCGCGTTGCCTCCGAAGGACTTGCTTGCTGGCTACCTGCTGGCCTCTTACTTCTTGGCTCCGCGGCGATTAAGGAGCTGACCGTCGTGATTAAAGTTCTCACCTTGAGATAAGATATGAACATATCGATTGTGATTTCACACCGTTGTTGAGATGGCGGGCATGGTGGTGAGCGCTGCCACCGGGGTGTTGAGCTCACTCCTCTCCAAGCTAACGGAGCTGCTCACTGAACAGTACATGCAACGCAAAGGGTGTCCGAAGGGATATTGAGTTCCTCTGCCGTGAGTTGGCTGATATGAATGCAGCACTCGAGAAGCTGTCGGGCATGGATAAGCTTGATGTCCAAACCAAGGTGTGGAGAGACAAGGTTCGTGAGATGGCCTATGATATTGAGGATTCCATTGACATCTTCATGCACCAGATTAGCCAAGAAGACAATGACAAAGATGGTTTATTTCACAAGATTGTAGGCAAGGTTAGGGAACTACGACTGCACTATCAGCTTGCCAACAAGATTCAAGAGCTCAGAGCTCGTGTTGAGGAGCAGAGTCAAAGCCGAGATAGATACAGGATTGATGAATTAGAGCCCAAGGTGGTGGAAGTTGACCCAAGGCTGCCTGCAATGTATGAGGATAGAAACAGGCTTGTGGGCATTGATGATCCGCGGGAGGATCATCAAACGGTTGATGGAAGAAGATGGCAGCAAAGTGCTGTCCATCGTGGGTTTTGGTGGCCTCGGCAAGACAACGCTTGCAAACCAAGTGTATGCTAAAATCAAGAATGTGTTTGAATGCACAGCGTTCATATCGGTTTCTAGAACTCCTCACATACCAAAGATTCTGAAGGACATACTCTCTGGAGTTGGATATGGTGGCACCAAAGAAATCGAAGATGATGTCCCAAAGCTTATTGAGATCCTTAGATCAACGCTCACGAATAAGAGGTATGTGTTTTTTTCTGGAATTTATGATATATTTATTTTGTAGACTTAGTTCGTGTTATATTTCTCGTTGATTGTTTCAAATCTCTATATTGTTCGATTGTTATCTTATCGGTTATTGCAATATTTTAATTTTGTATTGATCATATGATGGCTTGCTATTTTGATCTGTCCTCCCTTATATTGACATTTTGCTCAGGTACTAGCAAATATCAAAATGGTAGTTGAAGCCATGGAAAAGGCATAAATTTCCTTCTTACTTAAGTGACAGATTACTCGTATTTACTTTGTCATATTGTGATGCACAAACAGGATTGACTTAAAAGTTACTGACTTTGTAGATACTTTGTCATTATTGATGATTTATGGAGCATCAAGGATTGGTGCACTATTGAGTGTGCTTTTGTGGAAAATGACAATGCTAGCAGAGTGATAACTACCACACGTAATCAAGAAGTTGGTACAGCCTGTTGCTTTCCAAGTCAAGGCCATGTATACCAGATGCAACCCCTTAATGAGCTTCACTCAAGAATGTTGTTTTTCAAAAGGTTGTTTGACACAGAAGACAGTTGTCCTGAGCAATTCAGAGAGATTTCGAAAAACATGTTACGAAAATGCAAAGGGGTGCCATTGGCAATTACTAGCATTGCAAGCCTTTTGGCTAACCACATGCACATTGAGATATGGGAGAAAATACATAATTCATTGGGTTCAGAGTTGGACACAAATCCTACAATGGAATGGATGAGGCATGTGCTAAGTCTTAGCTACAATGACCTGTCCCATGAGCTCAAGACATGCTTGCTGTATCTTGGCATGTATCCTGAAGATTATCATATTGACAAATTTCGTTTGGTGAGAAAATGGATAGCTGAGGGATTTGTTAGGGAAAAGCATGGCTTAGATCTAGAGGAAGCTGCTGAGAACTGTTTCAATGAACTCATCAACAGGAATATGATCCAGCCTTGCTTTCATGAAGATGGTTTTGGTGAAGTGTCAATATGTCAAGTTCATGACCTAATGCTTGAGCTTATTATATTGAAGTGCAAAGAGGAAAACTTCATCACTACAATTGATGAGGAGTATCAAATGAATGGAGCATCACAAGTTCGCCGGATCAGTCATCAGTTCCATGATAGAAACATGCCCTTGACAGTGGAGAGCATGAGTGCATCATCGGTTCGGTCATATATTTCCCTCCCTGCTGTTGATTGTGTGCCTCCACTTTCAAAATTTGAGCTTTTGAGATTCTTGGACATGGAACATAGTGTTTCTATGGACCCTATGTGCCTTGATTTGTGTGCTATAAATCACCTTTTTCTGCTCAGGTATGTGAGGGTCAATGGATTTCGTCTCAAGCTGCCAAATAAATTTGGCAAGCTAAAGCATTTGATGACCCTAGATATATCTGAGCCATGGTCGTATGGCTCTAGTGAACAACTAATAAATTTGAATTCCTTATCATCTCTAAGGCATCTCAAGTTACCAGGACGTGCAACTTTCAAAAATGGACTTAGCAAGCTGTCCAACCTACGTGATCTGTCCTGTTTTGACATTGGGACCAATTCCATTGAGTGCATCAGAGATCTCGGTGAGTTGACCAATCTTAGGTATCTTTCGGTGAGAATATTGAGGCATAGCAATGTTGATGTGACATGCGTAGAAAATAATCCTAAGATGACAGTCTTGGCTTCCTCTCTTAACAAGCTTGGGAACAACAACCTCCGTCATCTGGCTTTTCAGGGTCGGTCAAGTGCAACGGCCCTCTCAGCACAATTTTGGAGTAATTGCTTCACGCATCCACGCCATCTACAGAGGCTTAACTTGTCTTTACCAAAGCCCAAGCTACCAAATTGGATTGCGTATGCTGACAGGTTGGTGCATGCTGTACTAGAGGTCCAGGAGCTCCGAAGTGATGACTTCAGGTTTTTGCACAGTTGCCATGCCTCATCTACCTCTGGTTAGAAGCCAAAACAATCCCAGGGACCAACATCATTATCCATCGAAACACATTCCATATCCTCAAGATCTTCAAATTTTTTTGTGATGAGCTGCCATGCTTGACTTTTGAGCCTGAAGCAATGCCACACCTACAGAGACTGAAGATACAACTTGATGCTCGTGGACAGGGTGCAATGCAGCTTGATGACGGCAGTCCAGTTGGTGGCATCGAGCACCTGGCTAGCCTTGAGATGATCTCCTTGTTTATATATGCCAAATGTAATCAGTGGTCCAAATTAGAATCTGAATGCAGAGACACCATCAGTAGGCACCCAAAAGTCAAGCCATGAAGATTGATGTAAGAGGTTATGAGCATGACGAAAATGGAAATTTCATAAGAGCAGTCGGAAATACAGTTGCAGGGACTAGTGGAGTGGAGTAAATGTCAAGCATGGTGATGAATTACTTACTGGTACGCTTATGTTGCCAATAGTGTGTTCTGAGTTTCGTATCTTTTAATATTTTTGAACCCTGATGGCCTGATTATGTTAGCTCTGTTTCTTTCTTTGATTAGAATTTGCACTGCTAATTTGGATGTCCTAATCATGCGTTCATTTCTCACGGCTCCTTCAGACATAGTGGCATAACAGATAGGCACAACCACATTAGGGCAATCGATCTTTCAGAATATCTTACTCCATTTCAAAATGGTTTAATACGTCCTGCATACCAGTCTGTTCACAACAATTTTTCCCATAAACCATTGTAAAATTTTCACAGCCAGAAAACGGTTCTTTTATTTAAAGTAAGACTACAGTTGATAGAGAAAATTATGACCGGTACTTTCAAGTGACCTGTTTTGTTTTCACAAAATAGATAGCTTAAATTCTTTTTATAGCAATTATATGGTTTTCCTTATGACTAGCAATACCTGAAATGCTCCTGTAACTTTAGGGTCATGACCTTAATTTACATAATTTATTTAGACTCTGAAAATGTATGAGACTTCACTGGAACCTGAAACTTCTTTTTGTTTTGTTTTGCATAAGCTAAACTGCTAAAAGAAGGTTGTGCACTTTTGTCCAGGGTTCCTGGTATCTAAACCTTGAACAGGTTTTATGAAACCATGTGCTATGGCTTGAATCCAGTCAATCTTAGTTTGGATAGGCTCTCTTCTTTGGCTGGTTTGTCGGGTACTAACTAGGACTGAAAATATGTCTACGTTCTCCCAAGTGGGCCTTGCTATGGTACTCCCTTATTAGTCTTCCATGGCACAGAGGGATCATCCTACAAAACAATACAAGGTCTGATCTGCAGAAAACAACTTCATACAGATTTGAGAATGTGTCCAGCCTTTTCATTAGTTCAGTGTGATACCATACCTCTGTTTTGCCAGATGACAGTAGCCACTTGTCTGATTATGCTTATTCATTTTTGAGCTGTTATGCCTGACTTTTGAGCTAACTACAATACCTTGGCCACAGTAAAGACACAGAGCAATGCAACTTCAAGAGGGCAATCCAGCTGGTCGCATCGAGCACATTGCCAGCCTTGAATGTGTGTTGTGTCTGTATATATGACAGATGTATTTGCGTGCTCAAAGTCAAAGTAGAATCTACATGCAGAGCTGAGGCGTCATCAGTTGGCACCGGAAAATGGCAAGCCATGCATATTTATGTAAACTGTGTAGAGTTTGATAAAGATGGAGGTCAGTAGCTAGTCGGTCAAGAAAACTAAAAATGCTAGATTACTATAGTATGCTTAAGCTGTCCTTAGTTTGTTCTGAAATTTGTCTCTTATTATATATTTCTGAACCTATATTAAAACCATGATCATGTTTGCTCTGTCCTTTCAATTTGGTTGCAATTTGCTGTAATTTCAGAAGTGTATGGTATGTGAATGTAAGAGCATCAGCAAAACCCACTCTATAAATTGATGTCGTCAAAGGCTCCTCCTGGCTGCAGCCAATGTCTTTGAGTCGAGATGCCTTCAAGAACCAAGAAACGTGGCCATTGCTATTGGAGAAAAGGAAGGAGACTCATTTCCCCTTCGTCCGCCCTCCTCATGTTCGTCAACGTTCAACGCCGTACAACAGCAGAGCGCCTAGCGTGTAGCCAAGAGTGAGAAAAAGGGGATTTAGGCTTAGTCTTTGAAGGACCAAGAGTTATCTTTCTTATGGGGTGTTGTACATTTATGTAGGAAGGAACTCCATGTCACAATATCAACTAGCGATATGGTACTTAATTAGTGTTGCATGTTCCTCCTCCACTCATGGGCTTTTAAAGTTGTCCCTTATTAAAAAGCCCATTAGTACTATATTAAGTCCCTTATTAAAAGCCCATTAGTACTATACTAATATGTTTTATATATATAGATCCATGAGCAAATCATCAACACGGGAGAGAGCGCGATTGCAGCCGGCCTCACATCGTGTCTCTTTGGCCGGGAACATCTTCCTACGACCGCGTCCGCGTGTGCCACTACCATCAACCGACACCCAAAAGATCAAGCTAATAGAGGTGATTCATTTATCATGTATAGATTATTGACCAAAATTTTGTCGTTACTAATATGCATCATATAAACCTCCTTAAAATTTTTAAATATCAAATATAATTAGTGGTTTTCACGTGGTGAATAAAATAGATACTACATGCTCCTAATTAATACTCCCTCCATACCTAAAAAGCTCGACGTTTAGGGACAACACTCGGCCTCCAAAACACAACTTTGACCTCTTGTTATTATAAAAGTATTTATCGGAGAGTGATATATATATACTTTTATGAAAGTATTTCTCAAGACAAATCTATTCATATAGGTTTCACATTTGCAAACTCAACAACGTAAAAGTTATTGATAATTTATATTCTTAATGTTTGACCTAAATCTTATCCTAAACGTCAAGCTTTTCGGGTATGGAGGGAGCATGGGGCAGCGCATACATGCAGCTATCATGTGCGATGGCTAAAATGTTGCAGGCTGTTGAAAATTTACTCCATGCATGTGGAAGCGTATATATATGTTTAAGGCACGCGGATGCTTCCATGCAATGGACGGGCGCAGCGTTTGTGGACTCATGAGCCATGCGGACTCGGGTGCCGCGGCGATGTTTGTTCGAGTGGACTCTGGTGGTAGACGGAAAAATGAGGTGGGACACGAAATTTTTTCTCTTTATTAATAGCTAAAGCAAATATATGTCCGTGCGTTGCAATGGGGAAGAAAAAAGAAAATCAAATGTTCATGGAAGTCAATAACGCGACTGGTACATATCTATAAGTGTTTCATCATTTCTATAAAATTTTAAAGCTATAATACTTATATTGTAATAACCATGACACCTATAATATAATATAAGTTATAGTTTGCAGTATTACGCCGGTGTTTTGTTAAGCCTGATTGAATCAAATACATTCTTGATAGTTTGATGCCGTGTTGGTCATGGCCGTGCTCGCGCTCGTGTCTGCCGCCTTTTCCCTTCAACGTGGTCACGAGGTCGTAACAGTAGACCACGTCCGCTTCCCACTCGGATTCCAGTAGTGTCCGCTCGATCAATCAATCATCAAATCAAACTGAAAAATTAACTTAATGCTGCGGCCGGTGTGAGGCGCCATATATATCGCCATGTGTACAGAGTCCGCGTCGGGATGGTCTGTTGTCTGTCTGCAGAGTCCACAACGACTCAGGAGTTCTCCCTGGGCCCGCCCGGGTAGAGGATGAGGAGGTCACGCTAGCTGCAATGGGTCAGATGGACTTTGCCGGGGCAGGCTGGACGTCGTATATTTGTAGCATAGGCAGTGCAAAGGTATTGATAAAGACACAACAAAGTGAACCGAAGCAGAACAAGGGAAGAGCTCTCAAGAAATTCCCCACCTTTGCGTCTCTTCTCTAACCCCAACACCAAAATTCCTCCAAATTCAGAGATTATTCTTCAAGATGGTGCCAAGAGCGGTCTAATCCTATTGCTCCCACTCCGTTCTTGGTGGATTGGGTGGTGCCTTCGCCGGCGTCCGTGCCGTTGTCACGGTCGCCGTCGCCGCCGCCGGCCGGCCGTGCCGTGGGGGCGCGTTGCGTTGGCTCCTAAGGACTTGCTTGCTGAGTTGCTGGCAACCTGCTGGCCTTACTCTTGTCGCCGCGGCGATTAAGGAGCTGACCGTCGTGATTAAGGTTCTCCCTTTGAGATAATAATATCTGAATATTTTGATTGTGATTTCACACCATTGTTGGCTTGTTGCTGACAGAGGGGAGCTGGCTGCGAGGAGGTTGAGATGGCGGGCATGGCGGTGAGTGCTGCAACCGGGGTGTTGAGCTGAGCTCACTCCTCCCCAAGCTATCAGACCTGCTCACTGACCAGTAAAAGCAACTCAAGGGTGTCCGACTGACATGAATGCAGCACTGCATAAGCTGAGCATGGAGAAGCTTGATGTCTAAACGAAGGAGTGGAGAGACAAGGCTCGTGAGATGGCCTATGATATTGAGGATTCCATTGACATTTTCATGTACCAGCTTGACCAAGAAGAAGACGACAAGATGGATTATTTCACAAGATTGTAAGAAAGATTAGGGAGCTACAGCTGCACTATCAGCTTACCAGCATGATTCATGAGCTTTGTTGTCAGAAAAAAAAAAAACATGATTCAAGAGCTCAGAGCTCGAGTTGAGGAGCAGAGTCAAAGCCGAGGTAGATACAGGACTGATTTATTAGAGTCTAATAAGGTGGTGGAAGTTGATTCAAGGCTGCCTGCAATCTATGAGGATAGAAAGAGGTTTGTGGGCATTGATGGTTCATGGGAGGAAATCACCAAATTGTTAATGGAAGAAGCTGACCATCATTCTGAATGACTTAAAGTGCTGTCAATTGTCAGTTTTGGTGGACTCAACAAGAGAACACTTTGGGTCAAAGCCGAGATAGACACAGGATTGATGAATAGTCTAATAAGGTGGTGGAAGTTGATTCAAGGCTGCCTGCAATCCATGAGGATAGAAAGAGGCTTGTTTGCATTGATGGTTCACGAGAGGAAATCACCAAATTGTTAATGGAAGAAGATGACCATCATTCTGGATGACTTAAAGTGTTGTCCATTGTCAGTTTTGGTGGACTCAAATAGAGAACACATGCAAAACAAGTATGTGATAAAATCAAGGATAATGAGTTTGAACACGCAGCCTTTTTGTGCTGACCTCTAGAACTCTTCAGTCGTCACATGCCAAAGATTCTCAGACATACTCTCTGGAGTTGGATACAAGGAGCACCCTATATAAAAGCTTCGTTTATTAAAAAAATTCGTTTCCATATTATCCAGATTCCAAAGAGCCCCAAATAATTGTTAACAAAAAGGAAGGCTCAAATGCGTCTTAGCTGGCCAAAAACCCTTGGAACTAGTCAACATTGAATGTTTATCCAAAGCACATTGTAGTTCACGGGGAATCCAAGAAGACAAAGCAAAAGATACGAGTGAACCAACAAGGGAATCAGCCAAATCTATGGTGCATTCTGTTTGTCCTTTGGCCAGTCTCCATGGTATGGTCCTCTTGGGCGTGGATCCCAATGACAAGAATGGATTATTCAGATTTCTGCACCATAAGAACCTCCACCACTCACTACACCATTGCTCTCAAAATACAGAGCACAAACAACCAAACACCATTGTCGCTGCCATACAAGGGAGCTTGCTAGGAGGTTGAGATGGCAGGAATGGTGGTGAGTGCTTCCACTGGGGTACTGGGCTCACTCCTCTCCAAGCTATCAGAGCTACTTAGTGATCAGTACAAGCAACGCAAGGGGATCCGGAGGGATATTGAGCTTCTCAGCTGTGAGTTGGCTAACATGAATGCAGCACTGGAGAAGCTAGCAGACATGGAGAAGCTTGATGGCCAAACAAAAGTGTGGAGAGACAAGGTTCGTGAGATGGGATATGATATCGAGGATTGCATTGATATTTTCATGCACCAGCTTGGCCAAGAAGACGACAAGGATGGCTTGTTTCACAAGATTGCACGCAAGATTAGGGAGCTGCGAATGCACTATCAGCTTGCAAACATGATTCAGGATATCAAAGCTCGTGTTGAGGAGCAGAGTAAAATACGAGAAAGATACAAGATTGATGAATCTATCTCAACATCTAGAGTGGTGGTGGAAATTGACCCAAGGCTTCCTGCATTGTTTGAGGATGCAAAAAGGCTTGTGGGTATTGATGGTCCACGGGAGGAAATTTCTAAACTGTTGAAGGGAGAAGGAGGCAGTCATTCTGGACAACTTAAAGTGGTGTCCATCGTGGGTTTTGGTGGCCTTGGTAAGACAATGCTTGTAAACCAAGTGCACACTAAACTCAAGAGTGAGTTCGAATGCTCCACGTTTGTGTCAGTTTCTAGAACTCCAGACATGTCGAAGATTCTAAAGGACATACTGTCTGGAGTTGGATTTGATTGTAAGGAAATGGAAGATGATGTCCAGAAGCTTATCAACACCCTTAGAGTACAACTCTCAAATAAGAGGTATATGTTTATCTCAGATTTATGATAAGGTAGTTGTGAAAAAAAAAAAAATATTTTCTATTTCTAGTCGCTGGTGGTGCAACTCAGAAACTTATAAATAAGAGCGCAACCCACACAACTTACATTTTTTTTATTGTCTAATATCAATATATGACTTGCCAAGGTTTTTCTAGCTTATTATTGATGGCTAACTTGTTTATTGATTGAATTAATACAATAACTGTTTACATAGTGTGACTTTGTTACCAACATAAGGATCATTTAATAACATCGCAAAGTTAAACTTTATGAGTTTTTATTTTATCATTATTCACATAGATCTTTTTTTTGGTTCAACTGGTTTATGTTTTTTTTTTGTTTTCAATATTAGGTATCTGCCCTCTCAATATTAATTTTATTCTAAACTGGAAACATACTAATAAGGATTTTCGAACTTTTGCATACGTTGTACTATGTACAAAAACGTGTATTTCACTTTGATGTTACCTGGACTTAAGCATAATCATACTCAAAGCATGACAACACAAAGGCTTATCCCGTTGCTCCTTTCCATGACAACTGAAGTAACATATTACTCATATTTACCCCAGCAATCTCATAATGTTATAGCTCATTCTTTTGCATGTGTGGATTCTTAGGGGTGAGTGGCGCATGTATGAATGTATCTGCAGACACTATTATAGCTTAGAAGTTTCCTACTGTGCAGGTATCTTATCATAATTGATGACTTATGGAGCATAAAGGATTGACGCACAATCAAGTGCTCTTTTGTGGAAAATAATAACGGCAGCAGAGTGATAACTACCACACGCAATCAAGACATTGCTGCAGCTTGTTGCTTTCCAAGTCAAGAGCATGTATACCATATGCAACCGCTTAATGAGATTCACTCAAGAAGGTTGTTTTTCAAAAGGATATTTGACACAGAGGATGGCTGTCCTGAGCAATTTAAAAAAATTTCAAAACACATGTTACGGAAATGTAAAGGAGTGCCGTTGGCAATTACTAGCATTGCAAGCCTTTTATCTAACCACATGAATGTCGAGACATGGGAGAAGATACACAATTCATTGGGTTCTGAGTTGGACACAAATCCTACACTGGAATGGATGAAACATGTGCTAAGTCTAAGCTATAATGACCTTTCCCATGAGCTCAAGACATGCTTGTTGTATCTTGGTATGTATCCTGAAGATTATAAAATCCACAAGTTTGATTTGATGAGGAAATGGGCAGCCCGAAGGATTTGTTAGGGGAAACGCATGGTTTAGATATGGAGGAAGCTGCTGAAAACTGTTTCAATGAACTCATCAACAGAAGTATGATCCAACCTTGTTTCGCATACGGTCCCTCGTCAGGTGTGGGCATGTCAAGTTCACGACCTAATGCTTGATCTTATTATATCTAAGTGCAATGAAGAAAACTTCATCACTATAATTGATAAGAGGTTCACTGTGAATGGAGCATTACAAAGTCGCCGGATCAGCCATCAGTTCAATTACGAAGACATGGCCCTGACAGTTGAGAGGATGAGTCCATCACAAGTTCGGTCATTTAAATCCTTCGGTGCAGATGGTTGTATGCCGCCACTTCCAAAGTTTGATCTTTTGAGAGTCTTGGACATGGACCAGGGCTTTTCTGCAGGACCAGAATCAAAACCCCCTTGATTTGTCCGCTATAAATCACCTTTTTTCTGCTGAGGTATGTGAGGGTCGCGGGCTTTTGTTTGCAGCTGCCAAAGAAATTTGGGAATCTGAAGCATTTGATGACCCTAGATATGCTAAAAGCAATTATACATTCTGGTAACCAGGTTTCGGATTTTACTTCCTTGTCTTCTTTAAGGCATCTCATTCTTCCAGAAAAATGGAAACAACAAATAGTGCTGAGAAATGGGCTTAACAAGTTGTGCAACTTACGCACTCTGCACTACTTCTGCACCTGGACTAATTCCTTAGAGAGCATCAGGGATCTCGGTGGCTTGAACAATCTTAGGGATCTTTGTGTCATTTACTTTAGGCCCCGTGATGTGGAAGCAGATAATCCTAATGACAAGATCCTGGCTGCCTCACTAGACAAGCTTGGGAACAATCACCTCTGTTCCCTGAGGTTTCAAGTTTGGTCAACTTTCTCGGGCCCCTCAACACAATTCTGGAGCAATTGCTTCACACATCCACGACATCTACAGAGACTTGTCTTGTGTGGCTTTAGAATACCCAAGGTCCCAAATTGGATGGCTCATGCCAACAGGTTGGTATATTTGAGTCAACTTCAAGTCGAGGAGCTACGGTCTGATGATATCCAGGTGCTTGGACAGTTGCCCTGTCTCATCTATCTCTGGTTAAAAGCTACCAAAATCCCAGAGAAAAACATCATTATCCACACAAACACATTCCCTTGCCTGGAGCACTTCAATTTCTGGTCTGAGCTGTCATGCCTGGCTTTTGAGCCATTAGCAATGCCACGACTACAGAAACTGGATATACATCTTCATTATGGCGGACAAAGTGCAATAGACCTGAAAGAGGGTAGTCTAGTTGGTGGCATCGAGCACCTTGCTAGCATTGAGATGATAATTGTGCATATAAATGCCAAATTCGATCATGATGGGTTACAAATTGAATCTGCAAGGAGATATGCCATCAACAGGCACCCGAAAAGTCAAACCATATATACTTACATACATGTGAGAGGAAATAGGAATGTTGACAGAGTAATTGTTGAATGAAAGGATTAGCGGAAGAGGGTTAAATTTTCAAATAGTACCAGGAAGTAAAGATGACCAAAATACTGGAACTGGATTACCAATAGGCTGTTTTTAGATTGTATGGAGCATCATCTCTTTTTTTTTTTAGACATGCATGATCATGTTTGCTATGTTCCTTTCCCTTGATTACATTTTCCTAATTTTTTGCCAAATGTACATGCATAGTGTATGTTTGCTAGATTTGTTTGAGTGCTCTTGGATATCCTGCCCATGCCTCAAGTGCTCACTGTTAGTGCTCTGTGATACCACTACCTCAGTTTTGCTTTATGACTGTAGTCTGTAGATACTTGTGTATATGTCTACTCCCTTCACCAGTTCACCTTTCTTGTATGTTTTTGAACGAATTTTATTCTACAATGGAATTCACGTGGGTGTGGTCCCCTTTCTTCGAGAATTGAGATGAACTCTGAACACTCTCCCCTATTTATCATGATGGAGGGCATCATAGAACGGATTTTTTAAGCAATAGCCCTATGGCTGGGTTCTAAATGTCCTTATCACTTCGATCAACAGATGTGCCAAGATGCTGATCCGTGACATGCGCCAAACCTTTTTTTTCCTTTCTACAAAGAGAAAGGCCACACTGCCCAATCAATTATATAGGGTACCGGCGAGAGATCTCAGCGACGGGCGAGCCTCAGAGCCTAGAGTGGAGGGACAAGGTTTGCGAGATGGCGTATGATATCGAGGATATCATTGACATATTCATGCATCACCATGACCAAGCTAGAGATGACAAGGATGGCCTGTTCCAAAAGACTACACGCAAGATCAGGAAGTTGCGAGCGCGCTTCCAGATTGCCGGTATGATTAAAGATATCAAAGCTCGTGTTGATGAGCAAAGTCAGAGCCGAGATAAATACAAGGTTGAGGAATCTGTCTCAGAGCCTAGAGTGGTGGAAGTTGACCCAAGGCTTCCTGCAATGTATGAAGATGCAAAGAGGCTTGTGGGCATTGATGGTCCACGGGAGGAGATCATCAAACAGTTGATGGAAGAAGATGCTAGCGAATCTGGACGACTTAAAGTGTTGTCCATCATCGGTTTTGGTGGCCTTGGCAAGACAACACTTGCAAACCAAGTGTATACTAAAATCAGGAGTAAGTTTGAATCCACGGCGTTCAGTATCGGTCTCTAGAACTCCTCACATTCCAAAGATTCTGAAGGACATACTCTCTGGAGTTGGATATGGTGGCACCAAAGAAATGGAAGATGGTATCCCAAAGCTTATCGAAGTCCTTAGAGAAACACTCACGAATAAGAGGTATGTGTTTTTGTTGCCCACACATTGATCAAATAACACCCGAGAGGTCAGATTGACCAATGGGCCGCTTGGATTGAAAACAAATTGTAATGTCTTAGTTACCATTGGGGGGGGGGGGGTGGCTGCTGCTTATATAGGCGAGCTCCTTGCCTTTTCTTCTACCAACTCCCTCAAGCATATTCTTGCATAAAGCAAGATGCTTGACCTACTTGGAAGCCAAGGCATCTCATGATCAACTTGAGAGCCAAGGCAACCTTACTCTAGCAAAAGTAAATGCATGAAAGTAAGATACAAGTGATAGTGATAGGGATTAACCATCGTTAATCTCCCCCTAAGACCTATCACTACATCGCCTTCTTAAGGCCAATCCTCCCCTCATCTCCCGGAATTTTGACCTCGGAGCCGCCGGGCACCGTTGTTGGTATCGTTTGTGGGGATGCCAACGTGGCTCGCCGCAACCGCGGCCGGCATCGTCATCGCCGCCCGCCCCATCGACGAAGGAGGCCGAGAGCGGGTGCCGACGTGCCATTGTCCAAGCACCGCCGACGACTCTCTTGTGTCGACCGCAATGCTAGGGTGCCCGCCCTACGGCTCGGTCCCGCAGCCGGTCGCAGCGTGTCCTCGCACACCGGCGCCCTCGATTGCGGCCGTCGGGCCGCCGCTGGTGGCGTCGTCGCTAAGCGTGAGCCGCCCCTCCTCCGCCAGAGCGTGTCCCATCGGCTCGGGTTGACGCCGATGGCTTCACACTGCGTGCGGGCGTGGCGTCGCCGCCGCCACGCCCGCCCACCGTCGTCGCCGGGCAAACCGGTGCCGCCTTCTCTCATCGGCCTCGCTTCAACCGCTCGCCGAGGGTCACATCGCCGCCACAAGGCGCCGGCCCATCACGCGTTGCCTTTTTCGCTTTAGCAAAGCGGCACGGCGAGGGACCGCAAGCACCGACGTCATCGCCCACCCCAGCACCCCCTCGTCGGCCGGGTGCGGGGCCGCGGCCCCACGCCCACTCCCCGAATCGCCGTGGCGTCGTCGGCCATGGTGAGGGTCCGGGAGCTCCAGGGCATCCGGGCGCCAGTGGCTCCATTCTTCGTCGGACGATTCTCTGTCCGCCCCTTCGACGAAGTTGGTGCCCACGGCCGGCAAAGAAGAGGTGTCTCCGCTAAGGTTACCACCACGGCGAAGCCTCGCCCACCGCGCCGATCCGTTGGTGTTCAAGCTGCGTGTGGGTGCGGAGCCCCGGCTCCGGGGGACCCAATGCTTGATGAGCTGGTGGTCGGATGCTCCATGTCGCGCCTCTTGTCGGACGTCCGCCCTCCGGCGCCTGCACCCCCGTTGCGCACCGACTTGTGGGCTGACCTTGTGGCGGCGAGATGTACGCGACCTCTGGCCCATCGCGCCTCTTGCCGGACGTTCGATCTCCGGCTTTGCGTGATACCCGTTCATCGACCGACGGGTGGGCGATCTTGTGGCGGCGTAGCACGCGACCTCGGGCCCGTCGCCAACGTTCGAGGAGCCCCCTTCGACGCAGATGTGCCTACTCCTCTCTCGGAACCGCCTCCGGTGTCTTCCGAGGTGAGAGGTTCTCCCCGCCCTCGCCCCGATGTCCCGACGGCAAGAGATCGAGGATCTCAACGACGACACCTCCACCCACACCGTCGGCATCACATACCACCACTCCGCCCACGGCCCACGAGACCACCGATTCGCCCGGCCCGCAGTCACGGCTAGGCCCTCCATGACAACCGTGAATGACCGTGGACTCCTCTCTGCCGCCCTCGGAGCGGCGGCCCGGTGGCCTCATCGCCTCGTCGCGCGTCTCACGCCCCCACCCGACAACCACGGGCGCCTAGATGGAGTGACCGCTTGGCCGCCAAGTCATCCTTCCAGGGATCCCAATCCCGAACAGCGGGCCCGACGCGTCCTCCTCAATAAGCGGGAAGGGAGTCGGAAGGCGCATCCTCCCAAACTCTCCACCATCGCCAAAAGGTTCCAGGATCACTTCGGCGGCAACATCCCACAAAGACAAACGAGACATGGTGCGGATCCTCGTTCCTTACGCACCGTATCGGGAGCCGCCCGAGGGCGAGGACCACGGAGTGCTACCTTACCGTGTGTTTGGTTGGAGGTTGGGTGCTCCAACCTGTGGTTTTAGGGATGACTCAACCTTTCTCATGTTTGGTTGGTTTTGTGGGGATGGGTTGGCTCTAACCCCGAAATATTTGTTTGGTTGGAGGGATTGGGTTAGGGGGGTGGACATGAGATTCACTCCGTTAATGGGGTCATTTTGCATCCGGAACCCCGCAAATTTTAGAAACTAACTAGGCCCCGTCCACGTAAATCCTTCTCTCTGCGGCACTTTTACAAAGTGAACACACAAAAGATTTTATTTACAACTCAATCCTTTTTCTTCTTCTTCCCGACACCGAAGCGGATCGACGCCGGCCTCGGGGTCGCGAACTATGCCGCGTGGGCGATCTCTCCGCCCAAGCGGCGAAGATCCGCCGCGGCGAAGCCGCCGCAAGCAGGTGAGATCCGCCGCGCGGGCGAAGCTCCGCCGCAGCGGCGAGATCCGCGCGGGCGAAGCTCCGCCCCATGGGGGCCCGCTTCCGGGCGCGGGCGACGAAGCCACAGGCGATGAAGATGGAGGGCCGAAGCTCCGGGCGACGAAGACGGAGGGCCGCGGCTCGGCGCGGCAGCTTCGCGGCGAAGAAGACGGAGGAGACGACGTCAACTCAACCCGACGGGTTCGCTCCATCCCACGAATTTTGAGGGGCGGAGCCAACCCGAATCTTGGCCGAATATTCGCCGTGGAGCCGCTCCGCTCCTCTCCGCTCCCCATCCAAACAAGCCAAAAGTGGGTTCGCTCCGACCAGGTTCGCCCCGCCCTCCAACCAAAAACACACGGTTAGAGCTTTGTTGGGGTCTCCCAGTCGCGAAATAGGTTTTTTTCCAAAGTACATTTTTATAGCTCCACCGTTCTAGCCGGTGACTTTTGTTTGTTTGGCGTCGCCTAGTCTACCATATGGCATCTCGCCAGATGGTTTGACTAGGATGTAACTAAACTCTCTAGCTTCTCTTAATGCAATACGGGCAACGCCCCGGTTTCGAAAAAAAAAAGTACACCAGTGATGGTATGTTCTAATTGTAATTATGTCATAAACAAGTGACTAGAATGTAAAGGGATGCAGAGATTACAAAGTCAACACAGGAAGGATCCAGGAAAAGCTAGAGCTCTAGAAATCCCCCCAAATACAATAATGTAAAAGGCGGAAGACCCAAGAAAGTCAAGAGAGAAGAACGAAGCAGGCCGGATGAGCTCCAGAAACCCAATTTCAAGGCTTCCCCTCTCTAACCCCCAACACTAAATTCCTCCAAATCCAGCAATTATTCTTCAAGAATCAAGATGGTACCAAGGGCAGTCTAATCCTATAGAGTTTGCGCACTTCGTTCTTCTCGCTGATTGAGTGGGGCTGCCAGGGGCGTCACCAAGAAAGAACATGCGGTGGTCGTGGATTTGCTTGTCCATGGTGGGGTTCCCCTTTGAGATAAGTTCTGAATATCCTCTTGCACTCATCACCCGCATGCATACCTAGTGGCAAAAGATCTACTGTGAGATATATATGTTCTGGTTGTAATTTCTGCATCACAAGAGAACCTCTACTGCCAGAGGGGAGACCGGCGAGGGGATTGAGATGGAGCATATGGCGGTGAGCGCTGCCACCGGGGTGCTGACCTCACTCCTCTCCAAGCTATCAGTGCTGCTCAGTGATCAGTACAAGCAGCTCAAGGGAGTCCGAAGAGACATCGAGTCCCTTAGCCGTGAGTTGACTGATATGAACGCAGCATTAGTCAAGCTTGCGGATAGGGAGAACCTGGATGTCCAGGCCAAGGTGTGGAAGGACAAGGTTCGTGAAATGGCATATGATGTGGAGGATATCATTGACATCTTTATGCACCACCATGGCCAGGGAGACAACAAGGATTGTTTATTCCAGAAGACTGCACGCAAGATCAGAAAGCTGAGTTCGCGCTTTCAAATTGCTGGCATGATTCAAGATATCAAAGCTCGTATTGAGGAGCATAGTCAAAGCCGAGATAGATATAAAATAGATGAATCTATCTCAAATCGTACAGTGGTGGAAGTTGACCCAAGGATGCATGCACTGTTTGAGGATGCAAAGAGGCTTGTGGATATTGATGGTCCACGGGAGAAAATCACCACATGGTTGTTGGAAAGAGATGATAGTTATTCTACACAGCTTAAAGTGGTGTCTATAGTGGGCTCTGGTGGCATTGGCAAGACAACACTCGCCAACCAAGTGTACAACAAAATCCAAAATGAGTTTGATCAGGTTGCTTTTGTTTCAATCTCTAAAACTCCTAACATGTCAAAGATTCTAAAGGAAATATTGTCCGGAGTTGAATTTGATGTCAAAGAAACAGATGATGATGTCCAGAAGCTTATCAGGATTCTTAGAGCACAACTCACTAATAACAGGTATATGTTTATCAAGAATTTATTTAATCGCAATATATACTTATGTGTTCTATGTCTAGTCGGCTGCATCTCACAAATCACAAGGTACAAATAGGAGCACAACACAACTTACATTTTCGTGGCCTTCCTGGCCAAATCTACTGTTGGGTCCACTCCAATTATTGGTGCCTCTTCGACGGTAATTTTGCTTAGATACGCTACAAGGTCAGAGGATTTGGAATTATTGACTTTTCAGTTTTCACTTCTTGCTAGTGATATCTTCAGGCGAAAACATAGATCCGGTTTAGCTGGCATTGAGATTGAGACATCTTAAGATGTTATTTACTTATTCACGATGTCACTACCGGAGGATCCCTGAGATCCCATCGGTTTGGTGTCATCATTTCTGTGTTCCAGTATCTGGATGGAGCCTCCAAAGCTCCAAGGGTGGTTGGTGTCTTACAACTCTCTTTGCTTTGGAGTCTGACATCATATAAGAAGCTGAACTGCCACAGGTCACAGGATGACAACACAAGTTGCTTGTTGAAGATTCTGAAAAATTCATCCTAGATTTTTAATGCTACTATATTTTGTACATTAAATTTTGGGATAATTGCTAGAGGGGCCTTGTTTTAAAGTACAATTGCTCGTTTGCCCTCATTTTTTTTAACTTTGCATGTTTGCCCCATGTTTTTAGTCTTCCAATTGCATGGTTGCCTCTGTTTTCCCCCTGTTTTGAGCTCGAATTGCACATTTTGAGGAGCAACCATGCAGTTGGAAGACTAAAAACAGGGGCAAACATGCAAAGTTAAAAAAGGAGGGCAAACAAGCAATTGGACCTCAAAACAAGGGCAGTCTTGCAAATGGCCCAAGAATATTTGGCATTCAAATACACTTCACTATATATGAACAAATTGCACAGTAATTTGAAGATACCATAATTTAATTAAGAATAATCATAACTCCAAAAGGTGACATCACAAATGCTTGTTCCCATACTTCTTTCTACAAGACCGAAGTGGCAATTTAATTTATTAATCTCAAGATATGGTGGCTTAGTCTTTCGGAGCTACTCACATAAGGGTAAAGAGTGCATGCTTACATTTACTGAGAGGTGCTAGTATATGCATGTATATGAGTGTTTTTTTTAGATATAATTGACTTTAAAGTTATTACTTGCTTCATTATAGGTACCTTATCGTGATTGATGACTTATGGAATATCATGGATTGGAACACTATTAAGTGTGCTTTTGTGGAAAATAATAATGGCAGTAGAGTGATAGTTACAACGTGCAATCGAGACGCCGCTGCAGCTTGTTGCTTTCCATGTCTTGAGCATATGCATGAGATGCAACCCCTTGATGAGCTTCACTCAAGAAGGCTGTTTTTAAAAGGTTATTTGACACAGAGAGTCATTGCCCTGAGCAATTCAGGGAGATCTCAAATAACATATTAAGAAAGTGTAAAGGAGTGCCATTGGCAATTATTAGCATTGCAAGCCTTTTGGCTAACCAAAACATGCATGTCGAGACATGGGAGAAGACATTTAATTCCTTGGGCCCGAGTTGAACTCAAATCCTACAATGGGATGGATGTGGCATGTGCTAAATCTTAGCTACAATGACCTATCCCTTGAGCTCAAGACATGCTTGCTATATCTTGGTACGTATCCTGAAGACTATGAAATTCACAAGATTGATTTGCTAAGAAAATGGATAGCTGAAGGATTCGTTAGGGAAAAAGCATGGTTTGGATTTGGAGGATGCTGCTGAGAACTGTTTGAATGAACTCATCAATAGAAATATGATCCAACCATGCTTCAATGCTCATGGTGAGGTGTTGGCATGTCAAGTTCATGATCTAATGCTTGATCTTATTATCTCAAAGTGCAAAGAGGAAAACTTCATCACTATAATTGATAGGAAATTTACCATGAATGGAGCAACACCAATTCGTCGGATCAGCCATCAGTTCAATAACAAAGACATGGCCCTAGCAGTCGAGAGGATGAGTCCATCACAAGTTCGGGTCATACAATTCCTTCCATGCAGCTGAGTTTATGCCTCCACTTTTGAAGTTTGAACTTTTGAGAGTTTTGGACCTGAAACATGGCTCGAATGTGGGGCCACGGCTTATGTGCCTTGATTTGTCTGCTATAAATCACCTCTTTTTACTGGGCTATCTTAAGGTCTCAGGCTTTTGTGTGGAGCTACCAAAGAAATTTGGGAATCTGAAGCATTTGATAACACTACATATGTTGGGGGCAATGTTGCATCCAGGTAAGCAATTACCGGATTTAACGTCCTTGACATCTTTAAGGCATCTCACACTTCCAATACATGGAGGCAATGTAATGCTAAGAAATGGGCTTAGCAAGCTGTGCAATATACGCAGTCTGTTCCATTTTGACATGGGTACTAGTTCGGTAGATTGTATCAGAGACCTCGGTGAGTTGACCAATCTTAGGGACCTTTTTGTGGTTTACTCGAGGCCAGATGACATGGAAGATAATATAGACACAATCCTTGCTGCATCACTTGAAAAGCTTGGGAACAGGAACCTCCGCTATTTGGCTTTTGTGGTTGCATCAGGTGCCAGGTCCCCCTCAACACAATTCTGGGGTAATTGCTTCACACATCCACGGCATTTGCAGAGGCTTTCACTGAAAGGCCTAATACCCAGGGTTCCAAATTGGATGGATCATGCAGACAGGTTGGCCTATCTGTATTACCTAGAAGTCCAGGAGCTCCCAGGTGATGACTTTCAGGTTCTTGCAGGGTTGCCCTGCCTCATCTACCTCCGGTTGAAAGCTAGAACAGTCCCAGGAAAAAGAATCATTATTCACCAAAACACATTCCCTAGCCTGAGGCGTTTTGAATTCTACTGTGAGCTATCATGTTTGATTTTTGAGCCAACTGCAATGCCAAGGCTACAGAGAATACTGATACAACTTGATGGTCGTGGACATGGTGGAATGCAGCTACAAGATGTTAGTCCAGTTAGCGGCATCGAGCACCTTGCTAGCCTTCAAGTGATCATTGTGGATTTAGAATTGCTTCAAAAATTCTGTGACCACATATCCAGAATAAAATCCGCATGCATCGATGCCATCCACAGGCACCCAAAGAGTCAAGCCATGCAGATTTATGTTGACTGTAAGTTGTTTTAGCAAAATTAAAATTGTGGTACGATGATTTTCTGGATTGTGATTTTCTAGATTTTTACCAAGCATATACTGTTAGTTAACCCTTGCACACCTTTTACATTCCTCTTGTGTTGAGTTAACGCGGACATGAGGTCCGACATGTGGTTCCCATGTGCGCTACCGGCCGTGGCTAGAAGCTGGGGATGGACATGTTCATGCATGACACACGAAGCACCTTCAGGATGTTTTATTTTGTTGTATAATAAAGGACAGAACAATATAACAGAAAAGCTGCGCTTTATTGCAGCACCAAAAGACTTGTAAATTTTATGTGTCAAACTGATGTATTATTTATTTATTCATTGCTCTAACCGGAAATATTGGACAAGGATGGATGATATTACCATTTTCCATCTCAACTTTGTAAGAGTGCTAGGAATACTCTGCCACCTCTTCCTAGCACTTTTAAACGGTGCATGTCGACATGTCCGGTCTAGCTGATTAACAGTTCAAAGTTGAGGAGGGTTGTCATTCATGGGCTTTGAGCAAGCCAAAAGTTGTTACATCTGCATGTTTAAAAGAAAGGGAAATTTGGTTTTTTTTTTTTTGAGTGCCCAGCAGTTCAAAGTTGATTGGACCCTACTGCTATAGAAGACTGGGCTGCTAAAGCTCGGCCCAATTCTGTGGGCTGCAGAGCTATATCAAATTTGGTCCATTCCGTAGCTCATAGCCCATTCCACTTCACATCGCTGCTCTCAACTACTCACACAAGCATTTTAGGTAGCAGGGCCAGATTTCTGATTTCTCTTACGAGGCTTGACCTTTTGGGTGCTTGCTGATGGCGTCTCTGCATGCAGATTCTGTTTTCGACCACTGGTCGCATTTTTTTTTGGCTTTTATAAATAAACAGGGACGTCTCTTCAATGCTATATCAAGGTGCTCGATGCCAACAAGGGACTACCCTCTTGCAGCTGTAGTGCACCTTCGTTCGCAAGCATCAAGTTCTATCACCGGTCTCTGCAGCCGCGACATTGCGGTGAGCTCGAAAGTCAAGCATTGCAACACATCACAAAACAATTTGAACGTCTCGAGAATGGGGAATAATGATCACTAAGCCAAAACAGCACAAAGGAGATGCCTTAACCAGTGACGTCAGACTGAAACGAGTCACTAATACAAGATCAGTGACGCGAATAAACAGAGCATCCCTGGTTAGGCGTCAGCCATGACTAAGAAATAAAACATGTCACTAATAACAAGTTACCAGACAAAGGACACCCTCGTGGCTTTGAGCAAGCGTTTAGAGATGGTTGCTTTAGAAATTTCAAATAGAGGGTGGAAACATCTTTTCCGTTTGTTATAACTTTTATGTCGATTTTAAAGACATTGCTTTTTTGCTTATCGAACTTTGTAATAATTGGTTGTGTACATTCGTGGATGTAGAGGCGGGATTGTATTATCTATTATCTAAAAAAAACAAGTTACGAGAGACTCTTATTAGCTAAACGTGTCACTAATAACAAAAGAGTATATAATTCTGAGAAGCTTAATTTGAGAAGCTATCCATACCAACAGTCATCCCAAATTAAACAAGTTGCACCATTAGCTACTATAACGAATGTCATACCCTCGGAACTGACTCAGGAGCTTTAAAATATCTTTCCACCAAAAGAGCCCCTCCTAGCTTGGCAGCGGAGCCTATTATTTGAGTACTGTTTTCCCAAACAAGGTGCACCCATGGAAGGTCAGCTTTATTGTAAAATTTATGAAAAATTTCAGCAAAAGAACCTCATTCTGCATTTTTGTATCCATGATGAATCCCAGATCACCATCCTCTTTTGGCCTAGTTATTAATTGAAATAAATACAAACAGATATCAAGAAATCACTACAAGATAAACCCCCTCATTCTTTTCAGCTCATCCGTGACACACGGGCATAGATACGCTTCAAGATTATTCTTTTTTTTACGCAAAAAAACTGTGGGGAGCTCCCCATGGTGTCAAATGTTTTCATTAATAAAACGAGAGAAAAAGATGGGTACAAAATAAAGAGAGATACTTACAAGGGGAGGGGAGGAGGGCAGAACTATACAACAGAGAGAGAAATGGGATAAAGCAAGTTACAAGGTATCAAGCTGCTTCAAGATTATTCTTGACGGGGAAATATTCGGTGAAAACCATGTCTTCGGAAACATGAAAATCCCTCTAAACACTATACTTAGAAGTGTCCAAAAAAATTGAAATGGTGCTCATTTATAATTTATCCATAGATGTACTTTGTTGCAAAAGTCGAGAAGCAAACCTGTTATATAAAAATGCATGACGAAATTGAAATGCATATGCATTGGAATACAAATTAAATACGCAGAATTTTTGTGTTATAGTGCACAGTAACTTTAGGAAGCAATGAATCATAATTACTCAACCAATTAATCAATCATGCAATCATCAATCTGTTTCGCCACAACACCACCCAAACATCAACATCAGTCCTCAGTTCTCACACAGCAACACGCCACAACAAAGGTTAAAAAAAAAAAAAACACGCCACAACCAGCCATCAGTAGTAAACAATCACAACAGTACCGTGATGGAACAAAAAACAAAAAAAGACACCCAAATCAACAACAATGAGAATGCTGGTAGCCATCAAACTCTTTCGCCAGTAGCCGGCCTCCTGGAAATCCCCGCGTGCATCAGCAGTGCCCAGACGAATGTTATGAGCTCACCGCCCCGGGCAATGGCGTCAGCGTGTCCGTTGAGGTTTTCCGACGGTGCGATGTACAGGATCATCTGTGACCAGAATCCAGCGAGCAACCTCCACGCCGCCTCCTCCCCTTCCAGCTCCAGCTTTCTGGGCAAGCTCGACGCCGTTCATCAGCACCTTGTTCTTCGCCTTTTCCTGTAGCAACAACACCAGCTTGTCGTACTCCGACTCCGCTGCCGGCAGCGCTGCCCTCCCACTGCTAGCCAGAGCACGCATGGAGTCCTTCTTGACTGCCTTGTACAAGCCCTTACTCCATTGATCGTAGTCGGGAAGCAGCTCCGGCACGTACTCCACCAAGTAGGCACAGTACCTGTAAGTACACACTTCTTTTGTTTTGATGAAAATGCGCAACTGTGGGAACATCCCGTACAGTCTTTTGCGGTTAAAAAAAGTAGGCACAGTACCGTGACAAGTGTGTGGCAACAATCATGTCGTGGCCAGAAGGTGGTTGCTGACGCCTCAACCCAAGGATGTCTGTTGCAATGTGCCACATGAGTATGATATCAGCAATACCTTCGCAGTCGGAGGCCGAAAGGTAGACTTCATGGTCCAGAAGTTTGAGTAGTGGATTGGGATGGGTGAATAGTAATAATCATGCAGAAAAGAGAGCTCATCAGCTATCACGTCATACACTCTTTCATGGTTGTTGTCCTTGAGCAACACATGCAAGAAGAAGCTGTAGACTTCCTGAAAGCCTGCTTCAGCAACAGTGTAGCCTGCAAACCGACACCGCAACAACTTGAACAATGAAAATGAAAGGCATACATCTTTGAGCCATGGTCCTGATGATGTCAGAATCTTGTCATTTGACAGCCAGATTTTGTCAACAGTTACCAAACCAGGGAAATTGCTCATCGTGGTCCTGTCATCTTGGTTGTGGTGCAGCCGTTTGAAGAAGAAAACCGTGAGGAACCTTCTCTACATCATGCCTGTGCTCTCCCATAACTACAAGTGGAGGAGGACAATGCTCAACTGTTTGTGGGATCCCGGCCTTGTGCAGTTGCTCCATGTATCCAACAATAAGAGGGGGATTGTGTCCAAGTGCAACAGAACTCCGGGCCTTTAGGAATGCATAATACCTTAGAGCCATTTTAGCAAAGAAGAGAGCAAAGATTGTGGGTAAGAGCAAGTAAAAATAGTCGAATGAGCTTTCTTCGTCCAGCATTTGTGGTGTTAGTGATACCACAAGGTAACACGACCAAATTGCTTGTACAATGTCATGACCCAAAAAGAGATCGCCGGAATAGGGCCCAACAAGGGGGGAACGCAGCGCCGCCGGGGGCCAAAGGCCCGAGGCTTGGCCGCTGAGGGGTTGAGGGCTGGCGCCGCCGCCGCCCGCCGTGAACGCGCCACGTCAGTTGCTTCGTAATTAAGTAAGGAATATTTAAGGAATAAAGATAGGAATAAAATAAGGAATAAAATAGGAATAAATAGATTGCTTGTAAAAGAGGAATTCCAATCTATAAGGAAACCTCTAGATCTTTCTTAGCTTGCAAGTCTCCCTCGGACTATAAATACAAGGGGCATGTAGTCGGTTGAATCTTAAGAAGAAATAAATTAAAGGGGTAACTCCCAACAGCTCTCCAGCTCTAGGCTCTCTCTCTCTCCCTCCCGGCGGCGACGTGCGCCGTCAGGACCCGCCGCCGCCAAGCGCCACGCCGCCGTGCCGCTGCCCAAGCGCCGCCGCAAGGCCACCACCTCCACCAGCCACGCCGCCCCTCTCTCTTCCCCTCTCTCCCCGCTACCTCGCTCTCGTCATCAATCTACGCCACCCGCCGCCAATTGTCGTCATCACCACCACCTTCGCCATCACCGCCGCCGTCAAGATCGCCGTCAACATGTCAATTCCGCCCAATCTAGCCGAATCGACATACAAGCAATGCCATAGGGAACCCAATGTTTTGACCTTCTCTGTCAGTGGCAGCCACCATTGTACATGTAATGATTCCAACAATGTTTACAAGGCCTGCCCAAATTAGGTCTACAAGCAAGTGTGTGGATGCATCGCACGCGATAGCGAATGCGATCTGTGAACCATCAGGGTATGTAGGTGTTGATTGTTGAAAGGTGGAAACGGTGGCTGAGGCACTGGAAACAACATAGGAGAGGATCGGCAGGAACAAGGTGGTGGCTGCCTGAAATAGGGATCCAACAAAGGCACGGTGCCGATAACGAGGTCCATATGCGACTATTCCGACTAGGATTCCAGCAAGGATGGCGTTGCCTAGCATAAGCACATTCACTCGCAGCACCTGCGATTTTATCCCTGCAGACTGCAGTGCGTTCCTCGAACTCGTCCATTGCAGAATTGGGACATGTCACCTAATTGATGCAATTAAACAGGAACATGTAAGTACTCCTGACATAGTTCCTCTCAGAATAAATATTTGAACAATCTGATGAGCTACTAAAAAAATCAGGTGAGGTGTGGACACACGTCACAAAGGACAAAAGAGAGTGACGTTTTCGAGTTGGCCAAATGGCCATCGACCAAAAAATTCAGCAGCATTATGTGGAGGATAAGGGACGAATCAGGGAATGGCAGAATGAAGGTTTTGTATTGCCAAAAAAAAAAAAAAAAACCTTTTCTAGGGCAAAAAAAAGAGTCTTTTTTTTAATAAAGCATACCTGTATTAATTAAGAGAAAACCAATACAAGTACACCGTATAAGGATACGTATGACAGCTACCCCGCCTATAATCTACAAGGACCCAGCAAATAAGAAAATTATAAACTGGTCCTCAGACCCTTCCAGAACAGACACCAGCCGCAACCGCCGCCACCAAACCTGAAGCACCAAAAGCCGGAGGAAACCCCCGTCGTTGAGGTGGACTGCAGAAGACGCCGATCTTGTATAATAGCAGATAACGGTTAGTCTTACATTTTGGGTAGGCGGAGGCGCAATGGACGGCTGCTCCATGGTCATGCGGAGGTGGTGATTGTGTGCCTCTGCTCTGTCGACAGCTCTAGCTGTTCATATATAACGTATACTCTGAATCGCTAGCTTAGAGGTAGAGCAAAGAACATATTCAAAGTGAGAAATGACTTTTTTGGTTCTTTTCAGACGATGCCGTACTTTGCTTTGTTATCCACAAATGACTTGGAATTAATATATGTTCTTTGCCAGCATTGATCGGGGATTGGAAACGACTATTCTGCCACTGCTCCTATGTACACTGGTAGACCCTGTCACCTACCCACAGCTTCTTCCTCATCCAAATTCATCATGGCGTGCAGTGAAGCAAAGCTCGCCTCCTGGAAGACAGCGCGCAAGCGGGGGCAGTGAGGTCCCATGGCAGACACCAGGAATCATATCCAGCGGTTCGCTCGGCAAGCTTTAAGGGACTCGATCGGGTGAGACAAAGTAGATAACAACTTTGAACTGTTACACAAAGCTCGGCAAGCTTTAAGGCCGATATAAGAGACAAAGCACGTCTCTATTGCTATGATTTTTCTTGCAGCTTTAAGGACTCGATCGGGTGCTCCAGCAAGTTACTTGACATCTTTTTAAAGACGCTGCCATCCTAGCAAGTAACCTGATTCCCGTTTTTTTTTTTTTTTTTTTTTTTTTTGTCGTTCCATCGTCTAGCATTTGCTTTAATCGTACGTACATGTGATTGCTTGGCTAACATGTTTTTATTAAATGCCGTTGCCAAATCCAAGCTAGCCTCGTTTGAGTGAATTATTAGCACAACCTTTAATTTGCCTGGTTCAACAAAAAATATTATGGTAATGCTCTGGTTAGAGCGTAACCTATCGTACGCGCCCGCACGTCATGGCCTGGCCCACAAAAGCGTCTTTCGTGCTACATGCCCTCTCCACTCCTTTCCCTTCTTCCTCGATTTTCTCCGTTGCTCCGCTCGTATGCCCGCTGCTTCAGCATTGCACCCGTGCGCGCTCCTCCGTGCTTCGGAATGGACCAAGATATAACTCTGCAGCCCACGAGCTGTAAAGATGAACTGGGCGGAGCTTTAACAGCCTAGTCTTCTGTGAAACCAAATACAGCACTAGTGTTCAAGCAACTTTGAACTGTTGGCCACTCAAATAAACTTTTAAACCAAATTTCCCTTTCTTTTTTTAAACCCTGCTGTAAACATGCAGGTGTAACAACTTTGAACTGTTGGGAGTTTTCCTGTACGTATATAATGTTGGTTGATATAAGTTACTTCATTAATCAGCTAGATCGGACATGTCGACATGCACCATTTGTTCTCCTACATTTTGATCTTCACAGAGAAAGAAGGTAGCAATGCCGGTCGACTAGCTAATAATTCCTCCTCACCACCGGAATCCTACTATTTGCTGAGTGCTTTTTATGGTACCACCCTTTATGCCGAGTTACAAATCAAAAACACAGCAAAAAAAAAAAAACTTCGGCAAAGATTGTTTTTCCCACTTTTTTTTTTTCACTTACAAAAGACACTCCACGACAACAAAAACACCGGCAAAGTGATCTTTGCCGACTATTTTTTTGCAGAGTGCACTTTGCCAAGTGCGGGACACGCCTAAGCCTTTTGTCTGATCAGTCCGGTAGTGCGATTTACCGAAAGTGCCAAAGCAACTCAGTCCGGTAGTGCCTCATCACAATCAGCCAGACAAAAGAATCAAGAAAATTCTATGATTAACCAATTATCTGATGTCACAATCACGACGGCGAGGCGGCGGCAACCTCTACGCCGGCTGCGCGGGGGGCGGCGACGCGTGCTGGGGCGGGAGGAGGGGGGTGGCGGCGGTGGAGGCAAGAGGCAGGGGAAATATTCTTTATTGCTTGTCCCTAAGAGATTACATTCTCCTTGCTTATATGGCCTTCCTATGGGATTTGTATCTCAAGCAATCTCTAAAGGTTTCCTTATAAAGTTGGAATACCATTTACAAGCAAATCCTTATTCTCATCCTAATAGGAGACTTCCTTATAGATTGGAAATATCTCCTTCACACCAAAAAAATCCTAAATTATCCTAACTGAACTTTTTAATTACGAAAATTCCGCGGAAGGCGGCGACGGCGAGAGGGCGTGCGTGCAGGCCCAGGGGGCCGCCCCTGCCAGCGGGCCCTTTGGACCGCCCCTCTGGCCCCATCGCTGGGGTGTGACATCCCCCTCCATCTCCGACCGCGCGCGTCCTCGTTGGCTAAAAGTCCACTCTCGTGATACCGGAGCAAGTTCTAAAGTACTTGACATGATGAGCTCGACGATAGGACCAATCTCCGTGCACCGGGTTGGTGAGGATCATGTTCTCCCCGGTGCGGATCGACGCGAACTCCATAAAGTAGTAAAGGTTACCGATGTAGCCGTGGTAGATGTCTTGATGCCTTTGCAAGCCCCGTGATGCGCTGCGTCATCTATCGGCTGCGAGGATCAGCTCCCGTGGAATTCCCGCATCTAGGTGTTGATGGGGCATGTCGCGAGGGGGACTCTCCAAAAATATGAAGCGATTGTGTAGAGGTGTTGTGATGAAGACGGGCATGAGACGCCGCGGATTATCAAGTAGCGGCGTGTCGGTGGGGAAGCTACAAGATTGAGCATCGCACCGTACATGAAGGAGCCGATGTCGAACACGCAGAGGCGAGTGCTGGTGCGTCTCCTTGTCGCCTCGTAGTTGATGTAGACGTTGTCGATTAATCGAAGAACCGCGATCCATGTTGTCAAGGAAGGCGACTGTGCCACGCCCGTGGTGGTGGCGCCGTGGCCACACTCCGCCAAGCAGGATGGCGGTTGGAGCTGCCATCGTCGGGGGAGCGTCGAAGAGGAGGAAGCGGTCTTCCAGCATCCAGGCCGGAGCGTGGCGCCGTAGTGATGTCGAGGGCTATCCACCACAGGTGTTGCTCCTCAAATGTCTCCTAACATAGCTGGATGAAGACGCCTGAAGATGTGTCATAGAGGTCACGGGCGCCGACTTGTCTCGGGCGCTTGCCGATACGGAGGCAATGCTCTCGGGCGCCGGCGTGAACGCCCGACTGCATCGACCCCCGCCCCGGTGCCTCCCTCGTCACGTGTGGGGCGGTGCTTGCATGAATGTCCTTTTTGCCCCGTCCGTAGTATGACAGCTCGATCGATCTGAAGTCCCAGGTCACCTTTCCCCAAACTTGCGGCCCATGGCATGCCGAGGATGACGCCGATGTCGCGCCGATGTGGAGGGCGTGGCGTCGATGTCGAGGTTGGCGTCGATGCGTCATCGGCACATCGGTATGCCGTTGCATGGCATGTCAAGGTGGTACTGTGCCAACGGTCACCGTCACTGGACTGGGCTGCGATAGTATCTGCGGATGACCACCATGCGAGGATCGACGTGGTTGTGCGTGGCTCAGTCGGCGGCGATGGTGACATCAATGCTTGAAATTACTCCGATGAGTTAGAGGGAGTGGACACCACGTACGGGGAGTTAGGATCCCCGATGAGGACCCTCAAGTCGGCTTTGTCTTTGTGTGGGTGCGTCGCCCTTGTCATCGTCATAGTCGTTGAAGACCGTGATGTCGAAGAGGTGCTTGCACTTGTGATCGCGCAAGAAGGGCTCGTTACGGTTGAAGCACAATCCCGCCTTGCATCGTTCTTTCATCTCCTCCGGGGTTAGCCGCTTTAACGGCCGGGTCGATGTAGTTGTCGCCACGGGTAGCGCGCCGGAGGTGGCGCCTTGCCCCTCTGGCCATGCATTGTCTTAGGGGGTTATAGAGGATGGTGAGTCGTCGTTTGTACGCCCTGGCAAGCGACCTATCCGTCACCATGTCCTTGGCATTCTGGAGTTTGACGTCGGTCTTCAGCGGTTCACCGAGTCCAGCTGTGTAAATGTTGACCTGCTGCTAATCGTCGTGGTGTCCGGCGCGTGCCATGTGCGCCTGGAACCGCTCTGTGTACTCGTCAATGGTGCCAGTCTTGAGAAGAGACGCCAGCTCTTCTAGCGGATTGCGCCGGGTAGCTGGAGTGAAGCGTTCATTGACATATTGGGCGAAGCATGTCCAATCTGTCACCGACTTCTCCTGGGATAGGCACATGTACCACTGTTGTGCTCCTCCTGTGAGATGGTAAGATGCGTACCAGACTTGCTCTGTGGCTGGTGTACCTTGTCCCCTAAAGAATTGCTCACAGCGGTTGATACTGGGAAGAGGATCCTCCTTGTCATCGTACGTTGGGAAGGACAGCCTGTTGTTGGTATTTGTTAAGCCTATAGAAATATTAATAGTAATCCGCAAGCGAACGGATACTGGTGAGCATTTCACCCGGGAGAGGGTTTTAATATCAAATCCACAGGGAGGATGGTGTGAAGATAACTAAGGAATATAACTAATCCCTGAGCAGCAATCAAGGAACTGAAGAAGATAAAGAGATAAGGAGATTTCTACAATTGTCTAATTCTTATCCTTGTAAGCATATGTTGGTATTGTCTTACAGGGAAGCACCCAAAGGAAAACATGGACAAAACATGCAATCCTCCGGCACTTATATGCCCAACTAGTCTTATAGACGGAGGGTGGATTCCAAAAGGACTCAACGGGATTTGTCACTCCGCGATCTACCACACGACTCGGAATATAAGGTGTCATCACAAGCAACCCGAGTCTAGGCACCACGCCTAGACCTAAGCTACCCCTCTAATCTATAGGGTCCTACTGATTAAAGTACTCAAACAAGAGTTGTGAGCGGTAAGAACAATAAGAACATTCACTTACTCAAATAAGAAGTTGATCCACCATAGAAGTCTCGGGATCAAGTACCGGTGTTAATGGGACTTGATTCGATGGTTAAAGATGTAGAGGAGTCACCGATGGGTCCGGTGCTTCCTCAACAACTCTTCCCATCTCCAACACTTTAACTCTAGGAACAAGATTAGCTCTAGTCTCTCTCATGAGAACTATGGCTCTAATCTCTTCTTGACTCTTACTCTTGATTAGATCTAATTAGATCTAATCTACTTCTAATTACATTCTAATTCACTAATCCCTGAGAGAAAGATGATCCTTACATGGGACCCCTCTACAAGGCGAGAGATAATGAGATAGAATGAGTTAGGGTTTAACCACGGGTCGAGGAGGGTCTTCTTATATAGGCCTTGGCGATGAACGATGACCATTGGATCAAACCGACCTTCAATAACGGTGTAGATACAACCTCAAGGTCGGTTACAAACTGACATAAAAATGTGAGGATGACATGTGGGACCCACCTGGCGGCCGGCCTAAGTGGCTCTGGCGGCCGCCAGGGTCTAGAAGGTTCTGGTCTTCCTGTTTCTTCTGGTGTCCTCTTGGTACCTTCTAGAGTGTTTTAGTCCACATTTTGGGTTGAGTTACTTCACGGTCCAAGTCTTGTCATCGTATGGGATGTAAATTCGGAACTTTCTCCATTCTTCTCTGCATTTATCACATTAAGTCCACGAAAATATATAAATCACCAAAGCTTGTGGAATCATGTTAGTAAAATCCCTAGACTTATGTTAATATTCATTTTATGTCTTTATTTTATATTAGTTGACTAGTAATATTATGCTATAACAGGTGTCAACACTTGTGCAGGCGAGGAGCGAGTCCAGGGAAGTGATCCGGAGGGGGGCTGGGAGGGGCGCGTGTGCCCGTCTTGGGGGGCGCCGTGTCCGATGCCGGCTCTGGACCAAGCATGGCGGCTAGCCTTGTCTCCAGCTCATTTGCTAGGCGTGGTTACGTGGCGGTCTTGGCGCTCTCCTTGTAGGCCTTGAGGAAGCTCCGCGCAGATGTCTCCACGGTGACTTCATGTCCTTCTCCAGGTCGAGGGATGACCTTGCGCTTCCATTCCTCCGCCGGATCGGTACCGGAGAGGATGCAGACTTGATAGGCGAGCGTATCTAGGCGCTTGGTGATTGTGGTGAACTACTTGGAGATCTTCTGGCAGGCTTCTTGAATCGGCGTCCATGGTGGTGGGTGGATCGACGTGGCTTCCGGATACCAACGGTCACGCCCACGACAGGAGGCGGCGGCGACACCTACAGCGGCCGCGTAGGAGGCGGCGCATGCACGTGGGGATGACAGGGGTGGCGGCGCTGGAGGCAAGAGGCAGGGGAAAATATTCTTTGTTGCTTGTCCCTGAGAGATTACATCTCCTTGTATATATAGCCCTCCTATGAGACTTGTATCTCAAGCAATCTCTAAAGGTTTCCTTATAGAGTTGGAATTAGTTTTTACAAGCAAATCCTTATTCTCATCCTAATAAGAGACTTCCTTATAGATCGGAAATATCTCATTCACATCAAAAAGTCCTAAATTGTCCTAACCGAACTCTTACTTTAATTACCAAAAAATCGAGAAGAATGGCGACGGCGGGAGGGCGTGCGCACCAGGCCCAGGCCCCTGTAGGCCCCATCGCCTAGGGTGTGACATCCACGTGTTTCATTTATTTATTATTTCTAGGTGATTCAATGCGATCGAGATGCTCAGAGACACACAGGTTAGGTATGGTAGGTGGTAGCTTTAATTTCGGAATCATCAATAGTGTGATGATACCACCAAGCAGCTAGGGCATAAGTATTGGTTGGTCACTCCATCGATTTGTGAGGGAGAAGAATTGAAGGCTAGAATAGAATCCATGGAGGAGTCGGAAGAACCAGTGCAAGTGATAGAGTCATGCGTGGTAACGCCGAGAGAGGCAACGCCGACGAAAGGGCTGTGGCTCTCTCCCCTCGACGTCTCTCTGGCAAACGCAGGCCGTATACCTCAAGTTTTCTTGTACCGTTCCGGTGCCACCTTCTTCGACGTGCCCAGGCTCAAGGGAGGCCATGGCCAAGGCGTTGGTGGCCTACTACCCGCTGGCCGGCCGCCTTGGCGTAGAGTACGACGACAACGATGGCAGCAGCAGCAGGGTGGTGAGCTGCAACAGCAATGGCGAGGGCGCTCTCTTTGTTGTTGCTCGCTCTCGTTGCCTCACTGGTCAAGACGTTGACTTCTCCAAGCCATCGCCGGAGCTGAAGTGCTTGTTCGTTCCTAACATTGAGCCGGCGGCGACCCTCATCCTGGCCACGCAGGTGACTTTCTTAAAGTGTGGAGCCGTCGTGTTAGGAGTGTCCATGCACCACGCCCTAGTGGACGGCATGAGTGCGTCGCACTTCATGCAAACATGGTCGGCTTTTTGTACAGGAACGACGGCGAGGAGAGCACCGCGGCGGCCAAGGACGACGAGCTCCCGTGCCATGACCGCACCCTCCTCCGTGCGCGGTCCCCGCCTGTGGTCCGCCCCGACGCGCTCTCGGTGCTCTACTACCCCAAGGTCGTCAGGGCCACCTGCTTTGTCACCGTCGCCGTCGGCACCGACGACCACCATGACGACCGAGGTGTTTGTGTTTCCCATCTCCAGGGACCAGGTGGCCGCACTGAAACGCCTCTGTGGCGGGGCAGCAAGCACCTTCGTCTCCCTGAGCGCCCTGGTGTGGCAGTGTGTGTGAGCGTCGTACGCCGGCTCCCGCCCGACGCCATCACACGCCTCAGCTTCCCGGTCCATGTCGTGACGCCGCCGCTCCCGACACGCTACTTTGGAAACGCGTGCATCTCGCTGTGCGCCACCGGTGCTGCGGGGACATCGCCTCCGAGGCGCTGCCATCTGTTGCCGCTCGCATCAGCGGGGCCATGGCCAGGATGGACGACGAGCTGTACGCTCTGCGATCGACTTTGTCGAGCTCGCCGACGAGGACACCTGGCCTCGCTGCAGAGGCGGCGTCTTGCCGGAGACGGACCTCCGGATAGTCAGTTGGCTCAACATGCCGTTCGGCCTGGATTTAGGCTGCGGAGGTCCGCAGGTGATGACACGTGCCAACACCCTCCCCCAGGGCCTTGTTTACCTCATCGACGATGATCACCGCGGCGTCGCCGTGGTCGTGCGCATGGAGGTTGCAAACATCAACGAGTTCAAGTGCCTGCTGTATGCAAGCACTGCATTGCATGCATCCAAATAAAGCAGCAGGCACATCAAATAATTAAGCTCTATGCACCAGCTATTATACGTAAGAAGAAGAAGAAGAAGAAGAAGAAAAAGTTGGTGTAATCCTGACACTGAAGACATGTGAGCAAGGGTGGGAAAGACTCAGTTTGAATCAGGAACACCAGAGCTGAAGTTTGGTCGTGGTGACCACACCCACGTCGTGACGGTTTCTAAATAGTGTGTTTTCAGCGTCATGTATCTTGGCTTAGAGGTTGTTTAAGCTAGTGTGTGTGTGTGTGTATGAGCTGCTGGAATAAGTAGCTTTCGAGTTTGTTGAGTCCACTTATCATGTGAACCGCGCGCATTGTACTGTGAACCATTCAAAGTGAAAAAGAGCACCGTCTCCCAGGCGATCTCCGGGCAGTTCCAGTTCGCATATGTTCTTTGTTCTTGTTTTCATTCGATCTTGTTGCTTGATCCAGCCACATACAACTTTTGATTGTGGTGCTATACTAACAATGTGTGACAAACCTTTTTTTGTTTGAAAAGGTATTTTTTTTTTTCGAAAGCGAGCTTAGCTCGTACTTCATTAAGAGGAGTTAGAAAAGTTCATTCATGACTAGTGACAAATCCATAGCGAGATGTCGTGGGCTAGCCACTAGTAAACACGTACACTTAACAGAAGGCACCGGCTGGCACGGTGGAGCTACTTGGTTGTGTACTAAAAGCAAAACAATTGTGCTACAAGAGAGATAGAGAGTAGGGCCTCAATCCGGGGCCACAAGCGCCGTGACCACCGGCTGGATGCCTCGGAAGCCTCCTAGAGCCCACGCCTCCGCCTCCGCGCGAATGACCTCAAACAGCTGCAAAGGCGTGAGCGAGGCTGAGTCGAAGGTCCGCTTGTTGCGCTCCTTCCAAATCTCCCAGGAGACGAGGAGCACAAGAGAGTCGAAGGCCCGCGTGTACTGGTGCGGCACCAGGCCACGTGTCCCGAGCCACCAATCAACAAGAGTGGAGTCTTCCCCACGGCCTTGTTTACCTCATTGACGATGATCACCACGGCGTCGCCGTGGTCGTGCGCATGGAGGTTGCAAACATCAACGAGTTCAAGTGCCTTTTGTATGCAAGCACTGCATTGCATGCATCCAAATAAAGCAGCAGGTGCATCAAATAATTAAGCTCTACGCACCAGCTACTATACGTATTTGTCAGTGTGACACCGCCGCTGTAAGAAGAAGAAGAAGAATGTTGGTGTAATCCTGACACTGAAGTCGATCACCTGAGGGCGGGAAAGACTCAGTTTGAATCGGGAACGCCAGAGCTGAAGTTTGGTCGTGGTGACCACGCCCATGTCGTGATGGTTTCTGCATAGCGTGTTTTCAGCGTCATGTATCTTGGATTCTTGGCTTAGAGGTTGTTTAAGCTAGTGTGTGTGTATGAGCTGCTGGAATAAGTAGCTTTCGAGTTTGTTGAGTTCAGTTATGGTGTGAACCGCCGATTAGGCGCATTGTACCGTGAACCATTCAAAGTGAAAAAGAGCATTGTCTCCCAGGCGACCTCCGGGCAGTTGCAGTTCGCATATGTTCTTTGTTCTTGTTTTCATTCGATCTTGTTGCTTGATCCAGCCACATACAACTTTTGATTGTGGTGCTCTAGCTACTAACAATGTATTACAAACTTTTTTTTTGGAAAGGTATATTACAAACTGTTAAGGCCTGAAGTGAGTAAATTCCAATGTTGATTTATCTAAATATGTCACCGACTGACTTGAATGTGTCGTCAATTGATCTGAGTACATTGCTAACTGCCGAGAGCCTAAGAGCAAGTACAATAATGAGTTTATAGTCATGCTAGTCAACAATTTTGGCGACGGCGGAGCCGCGGCGCACAGCGGCGGGCGGTCACCGACTGACTTGAATGTGTCGTCAATTGATCTGAGTACATTGCTAACTGCCGAGAGCCTAAGAGCAAGTACAATAATGAGTTTATAGTCATGCTAGTCAACAATTTTGGCGACGGCGGCGGGATGGGCGGCGCACAGCGGCGGCGCGGCGCGGCGACAGCGGCGGCTGGCAGGGCGGCAAGCGGCGCGCCGAGGAGGAGGGGGCGGCGGTGCACAAGGCAGGAGAGGGAAAATTGATCTTTGTTACTTGCCCCAAAGAGATTATAGACCCCTTACTTATATGGAACTCCTATGGGACTTAATCCAAGCAATTTCTAAAGGTTTCCTTATAACCAATCAGTATCCCCTTACTTATATGGAACTCCTATGGGACTTATAACCAACTCCTCGGATATGACAATATGGCACTGGCAACGTTGTTTTCCACTTCCAATAACCAATCAGTATCCGATTTTACTTCTTTGTCATCTTTGAGGCATCTCAGACTTCCAATAGACTTTTTAGAAGGGGTGACACTGACAAATGGGCTTAGCAAGCTGTGCAACCTACGCACTCTGTCCCGCTTTACCACCAGGATTAATTCCCTAGAGTGCATAAGAGATCTCGGTGAGTTGACAAATCTTAGGGAGCTTGGTGTGATTTACTGTAGGCCAGATGACGTGGAAGATAATCTTGACTCAATCCTGGCTGCCTCTCTTTACAAGCTTGGGAACAGCAACCTCCGCCATCTGGTTTTTGAGGTTCGGTCAGGTTCCATGCCCCCCTCCACACAATTCTGGAGTAGTTGCTTGACACGTCCACGACATCTGCAGAGGCTTCGTTTGGATGGAGTAATAATACCCAAGGTCCCAAATTGGATAGCATATGCTGACAGGTTGGTCTATTTGTATCAACTCGAAGTCCAGGAGCTTTGGAGTGATGACATCCAGGTTCTTGCACAGTTGCCCTGCGTCATCTACCTCTGGTTAATAGCTAAAACAACCCCAGAGAAAAACATCATTATCCACCCCAAACACATTCCCTAGCCTCAAGGATTTCGATTTCTCTTGTGAGCTGTGCAATGCCACGGCTACAGAGACTGGACATACGACTCGATGGTCGAGGACAAGGTGCAATGCAACTGCAAGAGGGCAGTCCAGTTTGTGGCATTGAACACCTTGCTAGCCTTGTAAAGATCGAGATCACAGTGGAAATACTTGCCAAACATGATCGCGGATCCAAAATAGAGGCTGCATGCAGAGATGCAATCAGTCGGCACCCGAGAAATCAAGCCATGCAGATTCATGTAAGCAGTAAAGAGTTTGATGAAAATGGATTTGTAGTAGTAAGACACAGAGGGGCTGATGAAGGGATAAGTGGAGCAGGAGGAATGAATATGCTGTAGGACGAAGCAGTTAGTCAAGAAGACTAAAAACGCTGGATTACTGGTATCCTTATTTTGTTACTTATTCCTTTCTGGGCTTCGTCTCTTCTTCCTTTTGAATGAAAAGTCTCTTCTTTTATTAGGATTTTCTTGATTTTCACCAAGCGTAATGCTCTATTTGCTAAAACTGTTCTACTCTGCTATTTTGGATGCCCTGTTCATATCTTCGCTTCTCACAGTTGGTTCAGCCATTCCCTTTTCATAGAATATCTTACTCGTCATTTCAAAATGATAATTTGGCATGTGCAGGATCTGTTCACAGTAATATTCCCAAAAAAGCCAGGGTGTACATTTCCACAGCCAAAATTTCGTTCTTCTATTTACACTAATTTTTTTTTTTTTGACTGGAACAGGAGGGGCAAGCCCCTACTGGAATTTTATTGATCATAAAAAACGTTCTGTACAAACTGTTCCTAAGGAACAAAGAAAGAAAGAAAAGAAAATTACAAGAATTATACAAAAGAGGTTTAGCCATTGATCAATAGCTGGATGGTAGGAGGCTTTTGCTCTTAGGATAACTAAGGCAAACTCTGATTTGAAGACTGTCTTGCATCTTTGCACTGAATGAGCTAAGTTTCTGAAAATAATATCATTTCTCTGCATCCAGATTGTCCAGGACATACAAACGATGATCTCCATGAAGAAAGGACAATTGAGCTGAAACTTGATCCCCTCAATGATTATTGAGATTTTTTTTCGAAAAACCGGGCACTTTGGCCCGTTACGCATTAAGAGATAAAGGAATGTTTCAATACAACCTTGCGAAGGCCCTAGCGAGATGCACGGACGCTAACAAGGCGGGGCACACTAACACAAATCACCGGCTACTACGGTGGAGCTTAGAGTGTTGTAACTCTGGAGAAAACTAATCTTGCGACAAAGTTGGAGGACCGCTCGCGGGCTATCCCGTCGCCAAGGTGTGTAACACCGGCGCAAGTCCCCCGAAAGCCGGCGTCCACCCAAGCGTGCGCCTCCGCCGTGGATGAGCCCCAAGATCGCCCGAAGTGGAGAGGTCAGCGCCCCGCCCGAAGGTGCGCCTGTTCCTCTCCTTCCAAAGCATCCAAGAGATGAGGAGGACGAGGGAGTCGAAGGCCCCTGCGAAGGTTGCGCGGAGCGAGCCGCGCTTGATTTTTAGCCACCGGTCGACGAAGGAGGATGATTATTGAGATTTCATCGGAGGAAGGAACAAGGACATTGAGACTGTACCAGCAAGCCATAGCAAAGGGCAAAGTGAAAGAGCATATGCACCAAATGTTCTCAAAGTGTTTAGATTGCAAAGACACAATTATAATCCGGAAGATGCATGTGTTTCCTTCTCGAGACGAGCCCTTGTGTTTAATCTGTCTTGTAGAACTAGCCGAAGAAGAAAAATTTTCGCTTATTTTGACAAAGGCTGAAATCCATAACCAGCGAAAAGATCTATGAGGGTTGTCTTGGCCAACCAATTCTCTCAGTAAACTCTTTTGGAAGAGTAAAAATTACCCCAATTATAACGCCAGATATCATTTGAGTCATTGAGTGCTAAATTATCCAAGGATGCAGAGAAGTTTTGAAACTGCCGGTATGCTTTCGCAGATAGAGGCAAATGGAACATACCTTGACGGCAAAGTTGAGGCCGCTTGCAGACGAGGTCATGTTAATGTTTGTAGCATAAGAAAACAGCTCGGGTAAAAGGCACTATAGGTATGATTTAACCGTTCCCAACGGTCGGACCACGTAAGGCAAGTAGAACCATTTTGAACGTAAAACAAGCGCGGAATGATTTATACAAATCCAATAGCTTTAGGATGTCCCTCCACCAAAAGGAGCTTCGAATGTGTGCACCAGTAATGGGCAATTTGTTACCTGAATAGTATTGGCACCAAATAAGCTGCACCCAAGGAATAGAGGCGTGGTTGAAGAATTTGTGCAAGTGTTTCATCAACAAGCTCTCATTATGCTTTTGTAAGTCTAGAACTCCAAGACCTCCTTCAGGTTTAGGTAAAGTAAAGTGGCCGGCTGCCTTTGGTGGTTTTTTGCTAATCAGAATCTGACCCTCTCCATATCAAGTGCCTTCAGTACTTATCGACTTGCTTAACCACTGACTTTGGCCACATAAAAGTACACATACTAAAAGTAGGTAGCGCTGAAAGGACCGCATTGGTTAATAACAATCGACCTGCTTCATTCAAAAAGGAGGCAAAGGCCACCATTCTTCTCTCACATTTTGAGACCATAGGCCAGAATTGAGCAACTGATGGCTTTGTGTAGCTTAGAGGAAGGCCAAGATATGTAAAAGGTAAATCTTTCGTTGAACAACCCAAAGTGGAGGAGAGAATTGCCATTCTTTCGATCGACATTGATTGGGGCCATGTAAGACTTCTCAAAGTTGACCTTCAAACCCGACATTTCAGCAAAAGAAAGCAAAATTCCTTTTAGGTGTTGCAACCGATTAATATCTTTCGCAAGAAGATTAAAGTATCATCTGCATATTGAAGAATTGGAAAGTCATCATCATGCCTCAAAGGAATTGGAAGTGATAAATTGTTCTTGGATCTAGCTGCATTAAGAAGGGATTGAAGCATGTCGCAGCTAAGACAAAAAAGAAGTGGTGAGAGGGGGTCCCCTTGCCTGACCCCTCTCTTGCAATGAAACACTTTTCCAGGGACACCATTCAAGAGAACAGATGAAGTGCCTGAAGAGAAAAATAGCTTCATCCAATTAATCCATTTCTGTGGGAAGCCCTTGTGCTCCATTATCTTGATCATGAATTCATGCTCTACCTTATCGAAAGCCTTCTCAAAATCTAATTTGAGGACCACAATTTCTCTTACGGATTGATGGCACATATCACGGGTATTCCAAAGCCCATGCTAGGCAATCTTGTATAGTTCTATGCTTTATGAAACCGCATTGATTTTTGTGGATGAGGTGTGGAATACATCGTTGCAACCTATTTGCCGGGGAGTTTAGTGAGTAGCTTCATCGAATTGTTGAGCAAAGAAATTGGTCCGAAGTCCGAAACTTTTAGTGCATCATCTTTCTTGGGGATCAAAGTAATGTGGGAACCATTAATGCTTTGAAGACAAATGTTCTCAGAATGGAAGGCATCACGAGTGCATAGAAGTCATCTCAAACAATATGCCAAAGATTTTTAAGGAAATCGGTGTTGAAACCATCTCGGTCCGGGAGCTTTGTCGATGGCAAAAGTCTCGACCACGTAATTAATCTCTTCATGTGAGAAAGGAGCTATTAAGCTGGACAGATCCATTGGAGCTGAAGCAAAAGGTGATAGATCAAACCGCAAATCAGTATAATTGCTGGTGCCTAACCTTTCTTTGAAGAACAACCAAATAAGATTGGCTTTGGAATTGTGATCATAAAGGACATTCTCATTATCATCAGTGAGCTGAGTTATAAAATTTCTCCTGTATTTAACAATGGCATTGGCATGGAAGAATTTTGTATTGGCATCCCCAAGAGTAACCCACTTCACATTACCTCTTTGTTTCCAATATGCCTTTTCTTTGGTTTAGCAAAGAGATAAGCTTTTCTTCAAGCAAAGATCTGAAATTCCACTCAAAAAGGGAGAGGTCTCTGTAATCTTCTAGCAAATTCAGAAAGTCCAACATCAACTTGACATTATTAATTGTCTCGCTTCAGGTTCGACGAAGTTCTTTTCCAATCATTTAGAACTTTCCTTAAGTTCTTGAATTTGCGATAACAAGCTTGGTCGCATCGGAGAGATTAAACATACTAAACCAACCATACTCCACTTGGGAGAGAAAATCATCATGTCAGTAACCAATAATTTTCAAATCTAAAAATATGTGCCTTGGGGATGGTCTGTTGAGATTGTTATCGACATGGCACATGATCCGAGATTTCCATGGTAAGACTAGAAACACTTGTAAGGGATAAGAGAGTGTCCAACTTACGGATGTGAAAAACCAGTCTAATCTCTCAAGAAGTGGAGGATCTTGTTTGTTTGTCCAAGTAAACCGCTTCCCTTTGAGTGGGAGTTCAACTAGCCCCAAAGCACTAATGGCCTCATTGAAAAGAAAGATTTTCAGCCATATCAGCACCATCCCTGTTTCTGTCATCAGGACTTCGATATAAATTGAAATCCCCAACCACCAACCAGTCCACATTGTCAGGCATAGAAATATGCTTAAACCAGAATAAAAAATCTCTTTTACCCTGGGGGGTACATGGGGCATAAATATTTGTTAGAAGCCATGTTGAGTTATTATGCTTGGAGGTGAACTCTACCGAAGTTGCAAAAGAATTCTGAAACACCATTGAACCATCAAAAATAGCACTCTTCCAAACAATGATAGATCCCCCAGAGGCACCAATAGAAGGCAAAAAAACAAAGGAATCATAACAGGGAGGGCGAAATTCTTGAGGTAAGCAAGATCAAAGTTTTCCCTCTTAGTTTCTTGCAAACGTAAAACATCACAGAGTCCGAATTTACACGGTCACGAATAGCATTCCACTTAGGGACTGAATTTAAACCACGAACATTCCAAGATAAAACTTTCCCTTTGTTTTTACAGCCATTTAAAACAAAAGGTGACAAAGAAAGATAGAACCTGGACTAGACATCGGTTCAAAACGGCTCTAGGGTTGTGCGGCAGACCGGCTCCATCCCCAAGGTTGGGCCCTTCACTTTGTGGAGTGGGTGGGACCTTCTTGCTTTTGACAGCCTTGGAAGATTTCTTTGGAGCTTTGTGGGATGTGGAAGTGCTTGCTCCAGGATCAGATGCTTTCTTGGCTTTCTTGATGACTCTGCTTGAGAGGCTTTGAGGATAGCTTCTCATCGGTGACAACTGCGCAGATCCAAGTTACGTAAGGTGACTCCCAAATCACGAATTACGGATGAAGAAATGGAGGGAGGATTAGGTGAACAAATGTAAGCATGATCTTTCTTTACAAACCGTGGATCTGAATCCTTTATGCAACTTATGTAATCTATCACTTCTTCTTAGATCAAGATCGAGATAGGTACACGATTACCTCGTTTCCCTTTGCCTTTAAGAGGTGGGGATGGGGTGTGCATGTTCTCCTAGGATGTATCAAGAACCTTCTTTCCTTTGTCATCAGTAAGGATCTGGGAAGCTTCAAGATCCATATTGCCATGAGGAAAGCCCACTCCAACACCAACACCAACAGTGGGCTCTGCAAAATCTGGAAGAGAGGAAGAGGAATAGGAGATTTCGAAATGGTAACCTTTGGTTGAGAAGCGAGGGTAGGGAAAATAGGAAGGCATTACCGGGGAAACTTTTCTAAAGGATATCCCAAGCGGGAGAAGCTAAGAAATCTTTGGACCGGGAATAGGCCCCCTTGCTTGAGCAGCAAAGATCATTGTGAAGAAATCAACCCAAGCCGTTGGAATGGACACTTTGCTATGGGGACCTGTCGTAGGAAGTAAAAAGAATTTAGCCCATTGTCCGATGGCCATTGGGCTTGGACTGCTTGCACTTGGACCTTGTGACAGCATTGAGGGATCCACAGGTGGTACAAAGGTCTCCACAAGGCCCACATTTAAATGATCCATGTGGCCAGGGGCAGGTGGGAGAACATCATCAGACTCTGCATAGTCGAACTGGGCTGGTTGCAGCAAAGAAGACTGGCCAAAGTTCAGATGGGCTGCTAAAGCAGATGAAGGACCAGATTGATCCAAAAGTTGATTCTCACTAACTTCAACTTGTTGGGCACCATCAGCCTGATGTGGTAACCAACCAAGGAGATCTTCTAAATTGTCCTCCTCCGGAATCATGGGCTGGAGATTGTTGAAATCTGGGAAAGGTACAATTTCAACTGGTGGAATTGGCAGCTGTGCTTGTGGTGGAATATACTCCTCTGAGTCTGTGAGATCATCCATCTCTAAGACATGATTAGCTTCAGGGACTGGAGGTGTAGCAGGAGCATCAATCAAGTTTTGTATCACCTCCTCTATAGCAGCAGCACCATCTTCATTCTCAGGAATTGCCTCATTCAACCGTAAAGGAACCATAAGGGGAGCTACATCCTGCTCGTAAAGGTCCATTGGGTAAAGCATTACCACCATCCCACTGTCCCCAATTAGCATCCTGACCCCCATTCTGATTGATATCATCTGCATTGCCCCCATTCTGTGGATTGACATCTGGAGGAGGTGGTGGTGGACCTTGACCAGGCTGACCAAATCCAAAAAAGTCAAAGTTGTTGGGGTCCAAGTCTTCTGGGTCTTCTGGTGGAAAGTCCTCATCTTGTGGAACAGCACCTAGCATCCTTGTCCCAATGATTTCACATTGCGCCGACCAACCGTCCGATTCGGGATCATCACCTTCAAGCAAAATTAAAAAACATGGAACAAAGATCAAGGCTGTGACCCTCACTTTTATCAGAGCAACTCGCTTGTTGACTATGGTCCTCATCTCAGGCTATCGGGCGCCCAAACCCGCATACACCGCTTTCTCTAAAAGATTCCAAGACCACAGATCCAGATTGAGACCAATCATTAGAAGCCAATATTCATGAGTGAACACCACTGTTCTATTGTTCCAGGCACGGTTATGAGCAATGAAGGAGAGATGCATATGACCAAATTGGTGAGGTCCGGTGTTGATCGAGAAAATCTCTATGTGCCAAATGAGGTAAAGTAACATACGCTTGTCCAAAAGGACATGGTCGGATGGATTGATATGGCATCCGACTCGCAGATTCAGAAAAATCCCTCAAGACATCTCGACTTCCTCGGTTCATATGGTCGAAGCGGCGGATGAATGAAGGCAATGGCGACATCATTGTTGCGCTGATGCAAACGACCGGCCACCACCCGCCATCGGTCGCCGCCCCAGGAACCATCACCCTCGACCCCAAGGAGGCATGAACGGAGTCGGATCAACGGGCGGTAAGCCATTGGACCTTTAATCTTTGAGCGTAAAGAGGGTTTTCTAAGAACCAAGAAACATGCTTGATCGAGGAGGAGGTGCACCAAGAACCCGATGAGCATACGCACCGAACGAGGAGTAAACCGGAGGATTGAATGTGGATGCAGCCGATCCTTCCCCGGCGATGGCGATGCTCCGTCGAACTCCGGCGCCTTGAGACGCCAGGTTCTTGAAGAAGGAACAGGAGCCGTGGGAGGAATTACAGGGGGGGTCGGTGGATACTTTATTGTATTCGGTAGGGAGGGGATAAATACGAGTGTGTCGCTTAGCGTAAGGCCCACCGATCGCTGACTCGAGGGACGTAAACCGAGAAGCCGGACGGCCGGAGTGCTCAAAGTTGAAAACGCGACGATCGAGGCGGGAGTGAGCACCTAGAAGCAACGTGACCAAAATGGAGACAAATCCGCATCCGATTTTGCCTCTACAAAAGCCGAGAATGGGCCGGGAAAGGCACTTGAGCACATCCGATTGGGCTGAGCAGAGCCAGGAAAAGAGACGAGTAACGCCCGTATAGGACCCGTAATTCCCGCAGAATCGCCCATAAAGTCTATCTTTACGAGAGTAATGCCCGATTTAAAACCTTCAGATTTAAAACCTCTTTGAGGAACGTTGGCATTGATTGTGCGATTAACAACCGGCTTAAAAGAGTTTTGAAATTCAAATCCGCCATGGATTTGTGAAGTCGAGCAAGCCGAGCTTGACGACGATGAGGTAAGGGGACAGAATTGGCACCTGAAAGTTGGACCTTTTGAAGATGACCATTGGCACGTACCACATGCACCCATGAGGCAGCTTCTTCCGCCCCCCTGGCGAAATTCAGCTTGAAAATTTGGACCACCACCATGCCAAAGATGGAAGTAAATCTTGAAGCCGGAGCATTCATAAGATTTGAGACCAAAGATATGAAAACCAATCGCTCGAGAGGAGGAAGAGAATCAAAAAACACGATCACTCGAGCTTGATGATCTGAAAATCAGCGGGAATGCCACCAAGAAAGATTGCAGGATTGCACCAAATGTAATCTTCACAAAGGCGAAGAGAACGGCGACCAACAGAGAGAACCGGATAGAAAGGCTTAGCTGGATTCGGGGATCGAGAGACGGTGGAGCCGTTTAGCGACGAAGAATTTCGGCAGATAGAACACGGCGGGACGACCGTTAAGCTCCATCGCGGCCGCCGGAGACCGGCAGGAAGGACGAGGACTTGCAGCTTTGAGTGGTCGACGGCGCCGGGAGCAGCAGATCGGCGATTTGTGGGCTTACGACGAGGATCACCGGCGGGGGGCGAACTCGGCGACTCTCATTGTCCTCGCCTGATACCTTATTGTGAGCATCATAGTAGTTACACTAATAAAGCATATTGATTAAAGATATTGTAACTGGTACATTCAAGTAACCTGTTGTCGAGTTGTTGACGATCAAAACTATCTAAAGCATAGAAAGGATATCATCACAAAGTTCTTGGTACGGTAAGACCACCACTGTATATATATTACAGGATCACATCCGATCGAGGAATCCAATATCCAATATATTACAGGATCACATCCGATTGAGGAATCCAATATCTAATCGCTTTTTTTTACATATCTATACCTATTATCTATACCTACTAATAAAGAGAGAAAATTTTTATCCATCTTTTTTGGGTCTGCCACCGTACGTCAATAGGCCTAAAAAGAGTCCCGGGATGATGATACGGAGACCGGTTACCCCTCCGCCTATTGCTGCCTGCTCAAATTGGCAAGCACGCCCGACTTGATGGACCATGGGCACACCTCAACATGGTCATTGGCTCATGGCATGGGCTCAGCAGGCCTGGTGCCGTCACATTGCTCCGCCGCCCGTCCGTGCCTCCGTGGGCGACAGACATGGGCCAAAAGAGAACTAACGATTACTACAACAAAACACGAAAATCAAATGTCAAAAAAAAAACGCCCAAAATAGAATGGCCACACACAAAAAGACATACGAAAAACAGTGAAGCACCTAATCTGATTTCGTTAAAAAAAAAAAAAACCCGAGTTAAATTTCCACCCAAACTAAAAAAAGCAGTGAAATTAACCAGGAACAACAGCAGGCTATTAGCAAGCACAACATCCGCAGCGGGCCTGGGAAGCCGCTGCACCTGAGGCGTACGCCTCGCTGCGAGTTCCCGCCGGCTGGGTACCTGCGGCGCGTTGAACATGGAGATCTCCGGGCGCGTGCACATCAGGATCTATGATGACGCCGACTGAGACACCGAGAGGCGTAGTGGCACCTGGCCGACAAGCGGACGACGTACCCGTCCGTGCATGCAGCGGAACCACCTGGAGCCTGATGGAGCGTGGGGTGGTGTTTACGAGCAGTGGAAAGGTTGCAAGTCCGCTCGCCGCATCGTCCGTTGTTCATTACCATTCACGTATTTTTTACGAATATATATATGCTGCACTAGATTAGAATTACATATTTTATGAGTTTTCAATATAATAAATAAATTATAGACTTGGGATTTTATAAAAGTGATAAAGCAGAAATACGTATGTATTATTTCTCTCATTGTTTTCCATTGATATGTATAGATTTTTCTCCCGTTGCATTGCAATGCACAAATTTGCTAGTCTATACCTCCTAATAAAGAGAAAATTTCGCCAATCTGCCACCTTTTCCGTCTGCCTCTTCTGTCTGCCCTCCATGGTACAGATACACGCGTGCCGCCTGAGCTCCGAGTTCGTAACCGAATCGATCTCACTCTTACGATAAAGTATTGCTAACGCACTCGATCTGGGCCCATGACACCGGACAACAGCACCATCGAGGCCGAGCTCCAAGCCCGTGGCCGGCTTCAGCAACGCGGGACGTTTTGCTCAAAAAAAAAAAAAAAAAAAAAAAAAAAAAAGCAACGCGGGACGAGCAGCGCTGGGCTTCGATGGATGTGGATATACGGGTCACGGCAAAAAAAAAAAAAGAAAAAAAAAGAAAAATAAATAAGTACTTGGGCTATGACTATTTGGGCCATATCGTAATAGGCCAATTGACTAAAAAATGGAAAGGATACAAAGAGTGTAATGATTTTTTCCCTATAAAGAATAAAGAGTGTAATGATTTAAAGGATTTTTAAAATTAATATTAAAAAGTTGCACAAACGTAAATAAAATATAAAAATATGGAAACAGAAAATAAAATCTATGCCTACTAATAAAGAGAAAAAAATTTCCGTTCACGTTCACCTTTTTTTTTCGCCGTCGCTATATGGGCCTTAAATTGGGCATGTTATTAGTCCCCTCAGACGTTAAAAGCTGATTCATTATTATTCTAAATAATAAACAAAAAGAAACAAAATTAATCAAATAATAATATGGACGGACGGCTCCTCCCACTCTAGCGCCCGGCCAGCCCATCATTGTGGATGAAAACGGATCGATATGAACAGATATTGTCGCATAAGTGCCCGAAAACGGATTGGATACAAACAGATATCCCTTGAATACGAATCAGTACACCAACACCGGCCGCTTATCGAGCACACCTTGCGGCTAGGTGAGACCGACACCGAGCCGCTTGTCGAGCACCCCGTGGTTAGCTACCCGAGGCCTCGCAGCCGAGGCCACACTAGAGTTTCCGCCCATGTATAATAAAAATACATGCAAGAATGTCATACAATATATCATGGCATATACTTCAAAAAAATGAAACAAGGGCCCTTGAAGTTTGAATTACGAATCACCTGTTTTGAACACTAATCAGTACCGAAATCCGAAATGGCCATCTCATGATGTAGATCGAGACCGACACCGAGCTGCCGTCGAGCACCGCCTGTGGTAATTTGCCCGAGGCCCGTAGTCGAGGCCACGCACCCGCCGCAACGCACGCAAAGACTTTTGCTAAGTATATATTAATAAAGAGAAAATTTCTCGTTCACCTTTACCCGTCGGCACGGGTCCGGTCCATGATCAGCTCGTGTCCTGCACGACATGGCCTCAGCCTGAGAAGGCCCATCGGCCAGCTCCTTCTTGCATATAGAACAATAGTATTTCCCTTTTTTTATCCTTCGCAGCGCGGCTGCCCCCAAGAGAAGCTCTGTCGCCCGGGCCCGATGCTCCATCGCCGACGCCCCGGATGGATCCGCCATGGCCGTCGCACGAGCCTCCTCTGGCCGCATCGTGTGACCTCCGGTGGCCTGCCGTGAGCCCTGGCCGCACCCCACGCGTAGTAGCCCTGCGCTAGCCACGCGCTCGCTGGTTGGCCCTCAGTGCCCCCAGGCTTGTCACCTTCTACGTCGAGCTCGACGACCTCCCCTGCCGCTCGAGCCGCCGTTGAGCGTGCGGTGGGAAAGGGGCGGGCGTTCCCGTGGAACCTGCTCATATGGGACCGGGGGTATGCCGACCGTGGGCTGTGGGGCGACGTGGTCCTCGCGTACCGGAATATGCTGGCGCTGGGCATGGCCGCCGACTAGTTCACGTACTCGTCGGTTCTGCGCGCTTACGTCGAGCTACGGGATGTCTCGGTTGGCCGGGAGATTGAGCAGCGCGTCTGGACATGTACGTTTGGAACGCTCTGGTGGGGATGTACGCCAAGTACGGGGAGATGGAGGACGCACGTAGGGTGTTTGATGGAATACCTGCGCGGGATGTTGTCAGCTGGAACGCCATGGTGTCAGAGTTGGAGGGTACGCGTCGGCTGGTATGTGGGGAGAGGCGTTTGACCTGCAACAGTGGGTTCCTGGGGCGAACATTGTCACCTGGAACGCGGTTGCGGCAGGGAATTTTAAGGCGTGGAATGACGGTGAGGTGATAAGGTGGTTGTCACAAATGAGTAGTTTCAATGGCCCGGGGTTGGATTCTGTGACTGTTGTGATTGCCCTCAGGGCATGTGCTAGAGTGGATATCTGAGGACTGGCAGCGAGTTGCATGTTGTGTCTATCCGTGTCCCAAGTTCTCAGCCCCCACCCCATGGCACAAGCTCACACAGCTCGAGTCCCTCAGCCGTCACAAGGTGAGCAGTAACGTTAGTCTTAACACCAATGGTATGCATAGCCTAGCCAACTTTTTTCAACTCTCTTGACTAAACAACCACTCAATTTGCATGTCAACATCCTGCCTTAGTCTTCAGTTTTTGAGTTCCCAAAAAAATATTGTATTCAATTTTTGAAATAATTGACATTAGTCATAACTCAAGTTACCACATGAGTTTTCATGCAAATAATAAAATTTTAATCTCCGTTTGCAACGCACAGGCATGTTTTGCTAGTATATTAAAATTTGTGCCATATTTTCTCAATCTCTTGTTGTTTGTTGCGTCTCTCCACAAGATCTAGTGCCATTATAGGTGGACTTGATGACCCTAGGACAACCTCTGGCAGGCATCTTCCAGATGGGTCCTCCCGAGAGGTGTTCTCAAGTTTTTTAGTGTGGAGGACAAGATCTAAATTGGCCTAACCGATTTGTAGATTGGTTTCGCTGATCTTGGAGTTGTTTGCTACATGTGATAGGCAAGGTCATGTGCGACATAGCTCGGGTGTGTGTGATCCGATTTGGCGTCAACACTTGCTTTATTTGTTGTTGTTGCATTGCATTTACAAACAAACCAAAATGACAAAACACAATACGTTTGGCAAAGTTGTGCTTCCTGATTCTCTTGTGAAGTGATTCCGTGGCTAAAACTGATTCTCTTTGATTCTTTAGCATAAAGTCTCAAAATCGGGATACGTAATCACTTCACGGAATCAAGAGAAGCTACTTTGCTTTTTTTTTTTAGCTCTCGGCCTCTTAGTTTATTTCAGAGAATCACTTCTCGTTTAAAAATGTGTTTGGAAGGGGAGTGACTCCCTAGATCCAATCCGCGGAGCGCCCCAAATGGACCCATAGCTTTAGCACTTTGGAGAGCATATATTTGTTCTCTCGATCAAACAAGAATCAACAACACCATAGAAACTGTAGATTTCCTTCAGATTGGTGGCCTTGACAACCCTAGGACAACCTACGACATGCATCTCCCCGACAGGTCCTCCCGAGAGATGTTCCCAAGTTCTTACGACAAAAGGACGTACAAGATCCAAATTGGCCTAATCGATCTCTAGATTGGTTTCACTGATCTTGGAGGTGTTTGATGCGTGTGATAGGCAAGGTCATGTGAGACGTAGCTGGGGTGTGCTAGACCTTCTAGTGCGCGATCCAATTTAGCGTTGACACTTGCTTTCACCACTACACAAAATCTTTTACAAGGCGTTTCCATTTTATTAACCGTGGCGGGTTTTAAGAAAAACCGCCATGGTTAATGCCTCGATTAATAGTGATGAGTTTTTTAAATTAACTGTGGTAGTTATAAAAAACCGCCATGGTAAGTAATAACCCAAATCAGAACCTAGACAACTCATTCAGGCCCGATAACAGCTCCTACTATACACCGTGGACACTCCAAACCCTAACTCACTCTCATTCCCATCAGCCGCGCCCCTCACTCCTCTCATTTCCCTATCTCCCACATCGCAGGCACACCGTGCGGCTCCCCTACCGCCCATCCCCTCGGCCGGCACCCCACCCCCCTCTCCTCCTCCCTCTCCACCAATGAAACCCTAGGCTTGGGGGTGGCTCCACCGGCACCGATAGCCCCCGCACGTCCAGGCCTCGGATCTGGGCTGTCGGCGCCGGTGGAGGCTGCCCCGCGTCCTAGCCACCGGTGGAGCCGCCATGCACCGCCCGTCCGCGTGGCCTCGAGAGAGGGAGGGAGAGGGACTATTGGAGAGAGGGAGAGGGTGGAGAGGCCAGGCCGCACGCCTCCAAGCCTAGGGTTTCATTGGTGGAGAGGGAGTGGAGAGGGGGGTGCCAGCGGTGGGGATGGAGAGTAGAGGAGAGCCGCACGGTGTGCCTGTGATGCGGGAGATAGGGAAATGAGAGGAGTTGTTGATGTCTGCCGCGTGTCCCTTGAAACCCATCGAGCGGGCATGCAGGCATGCACTACTATGCTAGGTTTTTACCCAATTTTTGAATGTTCAGGGCGCATGCCATGGCGCCCACAACGGCGGATGGGCCAAAGCTACTGACACAAGCAATGCAGATGGAGCCCGCCGGACGACTGTCCAGCCACTGCACGCCCAACAAGCATCCCCACTGCACAAAGCCACGGGACCGAGGCAAGGACACGAGATCCGGCCACCACTTACCACAAGGGCATGTGGAACGTGTCCGCCTTCGTCCCCACGGTCTACAGGCTCCGCTAGCATGCCATGGTGCGCCGCAGTCGCGTCCACCAACTGCCGGAGTTGTGCGTCACCACCGTTGATGTGGCCACATGCTTCGCCTCCAGAGACCCTAAGAGGTTAGATCGGCCATGCTGGTCGCCGTAGGAGGAACAGAGGCACTAGGAGCAGGACAGGCGCGCCACCGCACGCACGACGACCGCAGGACCAAGAGGAGGCACGCCAATGGAGGGGCAGGTCGCCAACCACCGCGTGAGGCCGGATTCATGGCCAGGGGAGGCGGATCCATCCTGCCATGGTCGTCTGGCCCACTGGAGAGGCGTGGGTGGGTGGAGGAGGAACAGGGTACGGGCAGGAAGGGGCATGATAGTGCAAGTTGTGCGGGCCGCCATTGTTGCACACCTAAGGGTGACGACGGTGACTAGAGGGGAGGCAACGACGGGCTTCTAGGGTGGCGCCGGCGAATGTCCCCGAAGTTGCCCGCTGGGGGTGCTCGGGGAGGGAGTTAGCGGAAGCAACGTAAGCATGACTATTTTAGGGTATGGAGGTCTTGTGTTCGGATCGACAACATCTCACAAACCGTGCATATTTATATGGTAATACTACAAACAGAGCACCTAGATGCTAGGAGTGTCCCTCTAAAAGCTACATGACCTCAACTTGTCCATGTATTGTATCCACCACACGTGAAAATATTTTATACTCCCTCCATCCCAAATTGTAAGCCATTCCAAGAATCTTGAAAAGTCAAATCAATTCAAGTTTGACCAAATTTATAAAAAGAATTACAAAGATTTGTGATGCCAATAGGTATATTATGAGAATATAATTAATGAAGAATCCAATGATACTTAGTTGAAACCCTAAATGTTATTATCTTGTCATATAAATTTGGTCAAACTAAAGATGCGTTGACTCTTCAAGATTCTTAATACTTAGTTGAAACCCTAAATGTTATACCTAGGAACATGTACTTCTATTACATTTTTTTAATGTTGCTGATTTATAACCAGACAAATTTTACAAATGAGAACTCTCATGACAGCTAACTGTTTCTGTTAATGGTTCATCACCCTCTGTCTCAAAAAAACATGAAGCATGGGGAAAGCCTAAAACTGCGATATCCAAAACATATGGAAAATTGGCAGATGTCCTTAATCATGCGGTAAACAAAAAAAAAATCCAATGTGAATGTGCATCTGCCAGCATGAATAGAACAAATCATCCATACAATATCAAAGAGGTTAGAACTGCTAGATTGTTGGAAGCTTTGTGCGAGTCAAGGTCCACAAGCAAATAAAAAATAAATGGAAGAGAAAGGCCATAGCCTTAAAGTAGAAACACTTAATTAGGAAAAATTTGAAGGATATAAATACCAGGTCCAAGAACAAGACACCAAATCAAGGCCTGCAGTGAACAAACGAAGATACCTGAACCAAAAACAAAATAAACATTAAAAAATAAAATTTAAGTATGCCAATTTGATCAAGGAAGCACAAAATCGCACAAAGCGTGGTCAGCCTGATTTGACCATCTGCCCAAAGAATGGAGCAAGCTAATCCATTCCTTTTACCTGTTCGGCCAATGGGCCATTGAGGTGGTGGGGCATGACTGGGCCTTGCGCTGGGCCCTGTGGACGTCAGGAGGGGAAGTGGGCGAGCCCAAGACGCGATCCGTGAATTGGGTTGGGCTGCACACTATGTTATATGAGCTTTACATTACATAGCTAATAATCATTTGTGTTTGTAAACATTTGGCCTCCCATACAAATTTATACATCCGTGCCGCTATTTATTTGGTGAGTCTAACCATCGATTTAAATATAAGGTGGACGGTATCGTATTCCTAGATCTACATAAAAAGTTTATAGCATATATTCCATATATTATGAAACAAAGGAAATGTCAGTGCAAAGTCTATTGGAGTAAGCTTCTTGAGCCCCAAGCTTTGGTGTTTTTCATGTAGACGCCCTTTAGCTTAAGGGTACTATTGTAATTTTTTACTTTTTCCACCCATAATGTAATCCCACCCAGTATTGTACTTTGAATTTAAGTGTGCCAATTGGTTAAACCCATCTCCATCAGATACCTCTTTACACTAACGTGGTATTAGTTTCCTGGTCTAGAATAAGCATCATGTAATGACAACCACCTTCTATATTCCTTTCCAACATTAGTGAATGAAGACATGTTACCTTTCCTTCCCATATTTTTGTAACATTTAATATACAAAACAGACCAGCCTTTAGTACCAACGCAATGACAAAATATATTGCGCATATGCTCTTCCCTTGTCGTGTCTCTGATCAAAATTTCCTATATCAAACACATCACCCGCAGCGAAGCGCGAGCAGCAATGGCTAGTTACTCTAACAGTCGGGTTCCTCCTTGAGTGCACACTCTTCTCTCATCTTGATGTCCATTTTAGCACGGTGAAGCATGAGCACACTATCCATTTCTCCATGCTCATACTTCATCCTCTGTTCCAGCTCATCATGCTCATGCTGCGACTCTGCATCCATGGGTCTTGCAATATATATTCAACATATCACTTCGTCCAATTAGAATATTGCAATACACTTTGACATACACAACGATCGGACACACACAATGCTTGGCCAGATATTTGACTGAATTTTTTTCTCCAAAATAAAAAAAATGGACAGCAGGTAATTAATAATATATACTTGATGACTGGCATAACTCAATTATTAAATGCAGGTCTGACAAATCCTCAATGATAAACAGATATCCTACTGTTTGATCCTCGGCAGGGACAACTAGTTTCCTTAGAGAGAGCAACTAAATTTAATTAAACAGGCTAACCAACCAGAGTAGATGATGGTCACGGCAGATCAAGTACGGCAACAACACAGGAAGTTAGAACACAGTACACCCTCTGTACAGCAGTACGTAAACACATCATTTTTTTTAAAATTCCTATAAATATACAAAATTCAAAAAAAATAATGATGATATCAGTACTTGTCCTATATGAGTATCCCTTAACTGAGCCTTATAATTTACAAGAAAAACAAAGGTGTACATCAACTCAACTATCATTATTGAACCAATCAGCAAAAAGAAAGGTATGCTTCCATGAAAGTGAAAGACACTACCATAAAAAATGAAGACCTGTCACTACACATTTATATAAGTTATCTTTAGCTAATGCACTAAATACTATAATCACCTTAATTAGGCGACGGGGTCTACCAGTTACAGACACAAAGACGGAAGAGAATGCAGTCTAGACTCTAGATCGAGCCAGGCGTAGATAAGAGCAGTGGCAAAATAGTCATTTCCCATACCCGATCAATGCTGGCAAAGAACATATAATCTAAGTCATTTGTGGGGAACAAACCAAAGTGGGCATCGTCTGAAAAGAACCAAAGTCATTTCCCACTTTGAATATGTTATTTGCTCTACCTCCAAGCTGTTCAGAGTGGAGTGTACATTATATATCAACAGCTAGAGCTGTCGACAGAGGCACACAATCACCACCTTCGCATGCGAGAAGCGCATGACCATGGAGCAGCATTCCAATGCGCCTACGCCTAGCCAAAATGTAAGATTAACTTCGTTATCTGCTACTATATATACAAACGATTGTATTTTTTTTCCATTTTGACCTACAAAATATTGTATTTTTTTTTTTTTTCCAATACAAAACCTTCATTCTGGTATTCCTGATTCGTCCCTTGTCCTCCACATACTGCTGCTCAATTTGTTGGTCGATGGTTAATTTCAAGAATCTTGGAGAGTCAAAGTATCTTAAATTTTACCAAAATTTAGAGAGAATTATAAAGATTTATGACAACAAATAAAAATACTATAAAAATATAATTAACAAAGAATCCAATAATAATACTTAACTGACATCCTAAATATTATTATCTTATCATATAAATTCGGTCAAACTTAAGTTACTTTCTCTTCAAGATTTTTAGAAAGACTTACAATTTGGGATGGAGGGAGTAGTAAAAACTGAACCCAATTTATTTAGACCCTAGATAGATGCTGCCGCAAAATTTTGTTATATAAGTATATGTTAGTTTAGACTGAGACGCATGGCGATAGAAACATGCAAATTTTTGTGTCGTTATACAAAATTTCATACTACAATAACCATTAATTCTCATTAGGATATTTGTGTAAGGAAAACGGTTAATTAAAGCTACATGTTGCTGACCATTTGGCCAACTTGAAAAGCCATCATCAAACGTCACTACCACAGTGACGTGCAGTATCTCTCTCTCTCTCTCTCTCTGTGTGTGTGTGTGTGTGTGTGTGTGTGTGTGTGTGTCCATTGTGACGTGTTCACATCTGTATCACAGTGCTTCATCACCTGATTTATTTAGTGGCTCATCAAATATATTGTTCAAATATTTCTTTTGAGAGGAAGCATGTCAGGAGTACTTATATGTTCCTGTTTAATTGCATCAATTAGGTCACATGTCCCTTTTCTGCAATGGCCGAGTTCAGGCAACGCACCGCAGGGATAAAATCGCTGATGCTGCGAGTGAATGTGCTCTTGCTGGGCAACGCCATCCTGGCCGGAATCCTAGTCGGAATAGGCACATACGGAACTCGATATCGGCACCATGCCTTTGTTCGAGCCCTATTTCAGGGAGCCACCACCTTGTTCCTGCCGATCCTCTCCTATGTTGTTTCCAGTGCCTCAGCCATCGTTTCCGCCTTTCCAGAATCAACACTTCCATACTCCTCTGGTTCAGAAATCCCATTTGTTATCTTTTGCCATGCAAACGACCACTTGTTTGTAGACCTAATTTGGGCAGGCCTTGTAAACACTGTTGGAATCATTACATGTACAATGGTCGCTGCCACTGACAGAGAAGGTCGAAACATTGGTCTCCCTATGCCACTGCTTGTACAGGCAATTTGGTTGTGTTACCTTGTGGTATCACTAACACCACAAATGTGGGAAGACGTTGACAATAATTTATACTTTCTCTTACTCACAATCTTTGCTCTTTTGTTTGGTAAAATGGCTCTAAGGTGTTATGCATTCCTAAAGGCCCGGCGTTCTGTTGCACTTGGACACAATCCCCCTCTTATTGTTGGATACATGGAGCAACTGCACAAGGGGAGCGGATATTGTATAGCACAAACAGTTGAACATTGTCCTCCTCCACTTGTAGTTATGGGAGAGCACAGGCATGATGTAGAGAAGGTTCCTCATGGTTTCTTCTTCAAACGGCTGCACCACAACCAAGATAACAGGGCCACGATGAGCAATTTTTCTGGCTTGGTAACTGTTGACAAAATCTGGCTGTCAAATGACGAGATTCTGACATCAGCACCATGGCTCAAAGATGCATGCCTTTCATTTTCATTGTTCAAGTTGTTGCGGTGTCGATTTGCAGGCTACACTGTTGCTGAAGCAGGATTTCAGGTAGTCTACAGCTTCTTCTTGCACGTGTTGCTCAAGGACAACGACCATGAAAGAGTGTATGGCGTGATAACTGATGAGCTCTCTTTTCTGCATGATTATTACTATTCATCCATCCCAATCCACTACTCAAACTTCTGGCTGCCCATACTAAACATCTTTGTTTCACTGTTGACTATAATCTCCTGCTTATTATTTGCTATATTGGGCATACCTGATTTCATCTCTGACATGAAATCAAGTGTGTATCGAGTTCAGGTTTACTGCTGCTGCTACATGTCTTCCTATGCTCATGATAGTTGTGAAGAGGAGCATTCTGATCAGACGTTGTATTTTGGAAATATGGCGTTTGATGTTGTTCCGGTAGCGATACTTATTGTACTGGTTGTGCTTGCTGAGGCAAGGGAGATTGCTACCTACATCTGCTCTAACTGGACTAAAGTAGGCCTCATCTGCAGCTATTCAGTAAACAACCATGATAAGTGCCAGGGCTGGATTGGGCGTGTGCTGAGATGGCGGTGCAAGCTGATGAAGAATTGGGATGACAAAATGAACCAATGCTCGGTGTTAGTGCTCCACCCAAGAAGAAGTGATCTAATAGTGTCCCTTATCTCGCGTCTCCTCCATTTGCCCGACAGAAAGAGGAATGTCAAGGTGCCAAGGGAGGTGAAGGCTGCCATTGTCAATGCGCTCACAAGCAACAACAACACTGGGTTCCTGGCTGATCCTGCAACCTTTCTCCGGCAGAGCCTAGAAGACAGAGGCGCTGAGAACTTCCTTTCGGCCTCCAACGGCGAAGGTATTGCTGATATCATACTCATGTGGCACATTGCAACAGACAGCCTTGGGTTGAGGCGTCAGCAACCACCTTCTGGCCACGACATGATTGTTGCCACACACTTGTCACGGTACTGTGCCTACTTTTTTTAACCGCAAAAGACTGTACGGGATGTCCCCATTGTTGCGCATTTTCATCAAAATAAACTAAGTGTGTTGAAGGACCTAAACGGCGACCAGGGGGGGGTGAATGGGAGCCTCAATTTTCCTTTTCAATTTCGGGTCATCGGCTCAACCCCAACCTCAAAAGCAAACTCAAACGGGAGACGAGTAACACACGAGCTAGCTGGTAGCAAGGTGTCACGAGAAAAAGAGAGCACCGAGATGTCCACGACCCAAATGATTGGGTGGATGTTCCCGGGAACACAGCGGGACACCTCAAACTATCGCGATACGGCCCGACAAGAGCAAAGATCGAATCGGAGGACTAATAAGAGTAACTCAACTTTTATAGAGAAGAAGTGAGTTCCCGAAACTAAAATACCAACGTCAATTCGTGACGAGAGTACCTAGGAAAATTCCTCAGATCGATAGAAATTCAACGCAACAATCGGATCTCAAATCGGGTGCTTAGACGCCGCAATTTACAAACAATACAAGCAAGCTGAAAATGGTCAGAAAATCAACAATACCGAATCTGCTCAAGCTGAGAATGAGAACTGTATCTGATCTAGACCTGCAAAAGAATCACGTGCAGGACAGCAAGCAACAATCTTGTATACGTGAAAGCTACTCTAACAAAGTGATAAACTAATCCAATAATGAGCTCATGATTGCTAGGAGTGTGATTCACGTATGCAACAAGATAATGAAAATGCTTGACTTGAATTGATTCACTAGCCGACCAACAAAGCTGCAGCTTTGCAAACGAGTAGTACTCCAAGCAAAATAAATTGGATCAAAGCTCAGGCATCGAGGACAAGCTGCCGCAGCTCGAAATGAATTGCTGAAAATACCAATTTGAATACTACAGAATAGAGCTACCTGACTTGCTTTACCTTGCTGTCATCGAAGCGGTTACCTGCAAACTGCCAGAGGTGCTGGAGAATAGCAGTCACGAACGAGCTCTGCAGCTGGACTGCTTGATCTCCGATTGGTGCTGCAGCACGCACTAGCTGAAGATGCGGAGCTCTGCTCAAGCTGCCTCACGAGAAGCTGTTCCCTTGCACTAAGATGGTGAGCCTCGGGTGCTGATCTGCACAACACAAACAGAGAAAATACGAGTCTGCTGGTACTCGTCCAAAGTGTCGAACACACGAACTGCACACAAGAGAGGACAGGGACAGGATGCACTCGGCGCCGGGAAAGCGAGCAGCTTGACTGCTGGGTGAGCACCGAAGGTGCTGGGCACTCTCGCGCTATGATTCAGCAATCCCACGCACGGCTTGGCCGCTGCCAAAAATCACGAACGCCCAAGACACGTACGCAACAGCAGACCTGGCGAACTGACGAACAGAGAAAGTGAGCGAGCAGAAGAGGAACGAAATCCGAATCAAAACTCCATGAATCAAGCTCAAATTTCGACCAGCTGAGATTCACCTAGCTACGAACCAATCCCCAAAGAATCACAGCCTGAGATCAACTCGGTCGCCGGAAAAATCAGATCGTAGCTATGAACAAAAACATGGACGAAAAATACAAGAACGAGGGAAACAAAATCACAGATCAAAGTGACGAATCCCGGAGGGCACGAGGCAGGATTGGGGCTGCCCTTCCCCTCAAAAATCACAGGTTCACAGGCACGAATTGTTTGATTCGTGGACCTCTCTCTCACACAAAACCTAGAGAGAAAAATGAAAATAAGAGAGGCAAAGAGGGGAGGATGGCTGTCATCCTCTATATATGGTCCTTATTTCTCATCCCTATTTTGCCCTCCAATACATATTAGCCAAACCACTAACCCTAGGGCTATTTTGGTCGACTCGGATATTTTTCGATCCGACGGCCACCGCGCCTCCTCATCGGTAGCCTTGCATCCACGCAACCTCCCCCGATGCCGCCACGTGCCGTCCTTCCGCCCCACCGGAACGTCCGCCCGGGTTTTGAGGCCCAAACCCGCGAAACCCGCCGCCGATGGTTTTGAGGCCCAAACCACCAAACCAGCGCCGATGGTTTTGAGGGCAAACCACCAAACCTCCTCGACACGTGTCATCGCCGCCTTGATCGCCCGAAGTCGCCAAGTCATCCGAGCTCCCGCCTGCCGCCCGCACGCTCGCCCGCCTTGACCCGATCGACACGGTCTCGCCACGCCCTCTTGCATCCGCCGATGTCCCGGATGTCGACCACCATGGCTAGCCGCCCGGCGATCCGGTCCCTCGGTCCAAGCCTCACGCCCGTCCTTCACCTCCCGCGGTCCGTCGGCCGGCAAGACGCCCTCCTTGGCCCCTTCACCTCGCCCGTCGCCTACCATCTCCGAGCTCCACACCCGCACAACACGAACCAAGAGATACGTCTTCGACACACTCCACGTATGCCGGTGAAACATAGCCGAAGCAGAAAAGATAAAAGAAAATAGAAGGAGAATGTTGATCGTTGACAATCACTACATCACAAAACTAAACACATGCGACCTAAATCAACCATGTGTGTTTAATCTCCCCTTGATGAGTGCATTGTCAACATTCAACACAAAGACAGTAATAAGATAGAAGAAAGCACATCCGGTGAACAAAAGCTAAGACAACCTCACTTTGGATAGCAAAACATGGAGCAAAGACTTGGTTCCCAAAGACATGGGCAAAAGGCTCGACACAACCAAGCTAAACAGGCATGCCTAGTCCTCAAGAAGAGGTAGAACAAGGCTCAACACCACTAGCAAAGCTCCAAACCAAATACTTTCACACACAAACGGCTAGACCCTCAAGACAGAGGCAAAGGCTCAACACATCTAGCTCAAAGTGCTACTCCCCCTGGACAAATGCAGTCACTGTCTTTGTATCTTTCTCCCCCTTGTTGGCAAATGCACTAATCAAGCTATGAAATGCATGAAAATGCAATGAGGGAGCTCCAAGTTTATAGCAATCCAAATGAGAAGATGCTCTAGGTAGTGTCATGGCAACAAGATCAAGTGCTTAACACGGTGCTCAAACTGATCAAGAGATATGAAATATGACTTGAAAGCATTTTGATTCAGTTTTAAGCATATCAGAAAAGGTGTTCACCACAAAGAATAGCACATAGCACAAGTGGTGAAAATCTACCAAGTGCTACACATGTATATCAAGTGAACTACCCCAAGCACGATTTATACATCATGCAAAAACAGAGCCAACACTTGTCAAAAACTTCAAGTTATCGGAGTTGCAGCGGTTACAAGCATTGGACAAAGCATGTTGCGAAAGTGGTTATCCACAACCGTCGGCCTTACTAATCAACCATGTCAAGCCTATGCGTGTGAGCAATCGAAGCTTAAGACAATGGTGCGGGTCAAACACTACCAAGCTCGGGTTCAACTCAAGTGCAATGAGCGCAGTCCCAAGACTTGGATGTGGGACGGTATGGACCCATCTCGATCTTTTTTCCATACACTTAGCTTAGATTTCAGATTTTTTAGCGAGATAAAAGCATGTGGTCATCTAAGCAAGTGTATAACTCGATGAATGAGACATAGTCACCTAGCATATACATGATAAGCACAAAGGATCTCAACAACTTAAACATGCTAGGAACTATCTCAATGGTGAACATTTTGCAAGATTCATCGTTGTCAAGCAAGTTCACATTAAAAACAGCTTTTGCTCATAACATATATCAATTAAACGTAAAGAGCACAAGCTATAAGCACCAACATGTAATTGTTACACTAAACAGAGCATAGTCTCATTGTGATCAATATAAACAAGAAGCTCAAGGTGCAATAGTGTACATGATGAATGCAATATGATACAAGATGATGCACAAAGCAAAAGCAAGCCTAAAGCTACAACTGTACATCAGCTACAAAACTACCCCTCAAAAAGGATAGCAAACTCACAACTCCCCCTCAACCAAAGACACCTAGCAAAATAAAACTAGGAAATAAAAGGGCACAAAGGCTAGCATGATATATAGTACACAAGATAACACAAAGCTATCATAAATAAGATGGCTAGCCTACCATGGTATAAGTAAAATACATGCAAGCAATATACAAGTGAGCAAATGAACAACTATCGCATACCACAAGTAGGGAAATCATGAATGTACAAGGCATGAGTGTATATGATAGCTCACCGACTGTGTGTAGGTGTCACAATAAGGCACATGCCTCTTGGAGGCCATCAAAGTGGTGTAGACAACCATCAAGTCTTGATCACACCACGACAAAGAATCAAGTTCCACCAAGCACGTGTTCTCCACCCCTTGTCCTCATACCTACACATGAGAGGACAAAGAAACCCAAGTCTTGGATCCCAAAGGGTTAACAAGCATAAACTTGGGAACACAAGACTTAGTCACCTACATCATTGGAAAAACATGGGATGAGCAAATGGCACAACACTGGGGTTAGTAAACTTGGAAGAATACCAGTGTTGACCATCTTGCCCAAGATAGACGTTAGGCACAACAAACATCCCATGACCCTTCTTCCTAAAGTGCCCACCACGCGCAACAAAGCGTGGTGCACTCCTCCTATCAAACTCAAAGCTCCCAAAGCGAGGATCAACATCCACTCGCGGAGCACGACCACCACGGGGTCTCACAAACTGTGGCCTAGCCCTCTGAGGCATCCTACCTCTAGGTCCAAAGCAAACCGTCTCTGAACCGACTGCACACCCCTCTCATACATGCCAAGTGGTGGGTGATACAAGTCACGGTTCTCAAACTCAACTTGACGCCTAGCATCCCTCTTCCTCCTAAAGCAAAACTCAAACAAGTGACCATCTCTCCGGCAATACTCACAAAGTGATACCTCACCTCTCTCTTGGGTGGTTGTTGGTTCACTCTCTTGGGTGGATAGTTCACTCTTGTTGTGGCCTTAGCTTTAGGAAGGGTTTCCTCAGGGATCTTAGGCAAAATGTCAAGTGGGTTCCTGAGGTGGTTTGGTTTAGGAAGCCACACTTGTTTAGGAGGTGAAGTCTTTGGAGTCTCTTGGAGAATGCCATTTTGCACAATGGGCTTGGTAGGCTCTGGTGGGGTGACCTTGGTCAACTTGGGAGTGTTTGTGGGTTTCTCACTCGGGCTCAAACCACTACCTTGACCAACCTTGCCATAGATTACTTCACCCTTCCCACCTATTGCAAAGCCTAATCCCGATGTGTCGGGTTCCCCTCTTGAACCGACTCATCATCATGCCCAACTGCGTGGCTCTCCACTAGACACCCAACTCAAGATGGAGCGAAGGTATGTGTTTTCCTCTTCGACTCTCCCCTTGTCATGCTTACAAGACATCACCTCAAGTTCCAAAGCTTCACACTTAGCACACTTCATCATAGTGCTATCCGAGCTGGCCTTCTCAAGCACGCAAGCTTGGCAACCTTCTTCGCCAACTCAGATTGCAAGCCCGGACATGACTTGCACGCACTCAACAACATAGGCCTTGCCTTGCTCAACGTGCTCATCTAGTAAAGCGAGTACTTGGATTGCAAAGACATGATGTTAGACATATGCATAGCACAAGCGTCACACTCAGCCTCATCAGACACATCCACAGGCTTTCTAAGCAACTCTATCTCAACCATAGCCATTTCCCACTTCTCCTTAAACTCCTTCCTCTCTCTAGCTACCGCTTGAGCAACTTCTCCCCGACACACAAGCGCATCACCCAAGGAGTCAACCTCATAAGTAAGAGATTCGATTGTAGGAGATACCTCGGGGAAGAGTCGCCGCCGCGTGTGGCTCGACATTTGCCGATCACCGCTCCGTCAAGGGCCATGGTGCAAGCCCCCGTGCTTGGAGTCGGCGAAGAAGCAAAGTCCGTTCAGGTGATCCCTCGATCTTGCGCCGGGCTCCTCGTCGCCGGAGGAAGCTTGCCCGTCGTTGTCGAGATCGCTGAGGGAGGCGAAGAAGGCGCCCTTGTTTTCCTTGGCACGCTTTGAGGTACTTCTTCTTGATCGCCTCCTTGTCGAAACCCTTCTTGGACTTGTACTTGTTGGAGATGTACTCGCTTGTCCTTGCGCTTGTCGGAGTCATACTTGTCCTTGCTCTTCTTGGGGCACGCTGGGCGGCAAAGATGGGCAGTTCTTCGAGTGTCGGGACGCCTCGACACTCGGCAAAGTTGACGTAGTTTCATGCAAGTTGTCACATACAATGCTTCAAAAATATTATAGATCCTTCTCAACTTTCTAAATCTTCAACGGAGTCTCTCGGGTTTGTAACCATCATACGTGTCAACTTGTGCAAAACCTTCTCAATTTTTTATCATAGCCTCCACATAAGATATCATGACAACTAGACAAGTTTCATGATTTTCGGTTTCGTTTGTTTTTTTATAGAATTTAAAAACAATTCATCTCAAGCAAGTAAATGGTTATGTTTCGTGAACAAAATGTATGAAATTTTGGGTGTCTTTGGATGCAGCCTCACCTTAGACTCAATAACACGAATATCATTTTTTTTTTTCTTTTTTTTTTCTATTATTCGAATGACTTGTAGTTCAAATTTGACTTATAAAAGAAAATTCAATTAAAGGAAATAAATTAAAAAAGTCTAGTAAAAGGTCCGATAAATGTACCAAATTTTGACATAGAGTGTCAAGTCTTGTAGGTTGACTATAGAAAAGTTTGGATGGGACAATCCAAAAAATAGTTTTTCAAGTGTCGGAATTTGACACTTTCGGCAAACAAGTACTCCTTGTCTAGTGCGAGACGGCTGACACTCAGCAAAGACAACGGCAACGCTGGACATTACTAGCTGCAAAGTGATTTACCGAGTGTCAATTTTGCCGAAAGTGCTTGACACTCGGCAAAAGCGCCTTTCGTCGAAAGTGTCCCTATTTGCGAGTGTCCGCGTTGGCCAAATCTTTGCGACACTCGGCAAAGCGCTTTGCCGAAAGTGTTTTTCTTTTGCTGAGTGTGACACTCGGTAAAGAGACCTCTTTGCCTAGTGCTCAAAATTTTACACTCGGCAAAGACCCTTTCTCTAGTAGTGGGATAGTGGGATAAGCCAAAAAAAATGAGGGGTTTATCTTATAGTGATTTTTCATATCTGACGTACCTATTTTAATTAATTGATGACTACTATATTTATAAATGTATCTAAATCTCATATCTTTATTTCTCCATCATCTTTATATATTTTATATGTATCTACCAATTGGGGCATGAACACGGCCGCCAAAGATGAGAGATAGAGGCATGGGCACGCGGCATAGCGGAATGGGGGTGGTTGGTTGCCCGAACCAACCCATTCAAAGGGGCATCCGGGTCAGCTTGGTGCACTTGACCTGTGTTTGGTTCCCGTCCCGCATCGTTTTGCTGCTCCCCACCGTTCGTTTACCCTCCCCATCCCGGTCGACGAGAAGCCGGAGGCGAAGCTTCCCATGTGAGTCGGGACGGCGTGGTGCGGCGTGGGGCCCATGTGGAAGACGGCGCCATCCTACCTGATGTACGCTTTGAGGATAAGTTTACCTCCTATCCTTCCCCAAAGCAAATTGACGGAGGCACCAGCCGGTCCGGCGAAGGCGAAAGGCTGTGGAGGCGACCTTCCAGCGGATCCGGTCTAGGCGTGCGGGTGGCAACGGCGGCGGTTGCTCCGGTGGCGGAAGTCGCCCTCGAGCCGCGCCATGGTGGTTCTGCCGTGGTGGCGCCGACGCGGGGCCTAGCTCGCCCGCGGTGAGGTACTCCTCGGCGTCCTCCCGCAGCGGGACAGGGCGCCTCAGCACCGCTCGACGACGCGGAGGTCACCGTGGCCGCCAAGGCCCTCCTCCGCCTCCGCCTCCCCTCCCTCGCTTGGACCACAAGGCCCGAGCTGCCCGCTATGGTCCGGCCAAGAAGAACAAGCACGGCGCGCCGTGTCGAGGGAGTGCAAGGAGGAGCGGCAGCCCGGGGAGCAGGAAGGGACCGGGCGGCCCCCCGCCCATGACTCGGAGGTCACCGCCGCCGCCCCGCGTCGCGTCGCTACTGCATCCACCTCCACCTCCCCCGCCGGATCATCATCGCGCCCGAACTGGCTGCCGTTCTGGTTTTAATAGTGCCCTAGAGGTGTTCGATAAATTGCCCCTTAAGAAATTTCAGTACTGAGAAGGGTGGTAAGCTCACCAAAATCATACCTTGGTGGCTAGACTTCTTGCCATGCGGCCAACCAAACAAAACAAGGTGCATAAGATCATACTAGTGAACGGTCCATGCTAGCAACCAAACATGATGGAACTCGTTCAGTACGCAGGACTCATGTGCAACCAAATAGAGCAAGGTGCACGGTGTCATCTGGGTTGGGAAGAGCCTGCACGCTGCCTCCATCCCCCGCTGGTGGAGGCTCGGGCAACCAATCACCCCCTATAAGTCCTAGCTAGACCACTGGTTCCGACATTGGCCTCAGTTAGTGTTTTGGGTTGAGTTAGACGTGAGACCTTATTTGTTATGCGCTTTGGCAGACCTAGGCCTGAGAGAGCATGGACTGGTATAGGAGTCCAAGCAGGATCGGCAGGACACTCTAACATAAACTTTGTACTTCCTACTTCCTGTCTAACACTACGCACATGAGCATATAATGATTGGTGTCAAGATATGATGCAATCTTTTGGGACTTAAATAAAGCGGGCATCTGGTTAAAATCAAGGCATCAAGGTTGAAACTTGACCGATCCATTAGAGTGCAAGTTAACTATCCTTGCGGCTGAAAAAATGAAAAACAGAACCAAGAGATCTTGGTGGTTTCCGTTTGATCCTGATGAATTATGAATATTATCTTCCCTTCATCGTCATGCAAGGGCACCTGATTTCTGTATCTGTCCATACAGTTGATTTTAATATGACACATGGCATCACATGACTAGATGCTGCTGCACCGGCCAACGTTGAATTATTATAAGTGCGGCAGTTCACGGGGAATCCTAAGCAAGGCAAAGAAGTGTTCATTAACAGATTCTAAGCAAGATAAAAACTAATTATCGCACTCACAATGCAAAATTAATGAGTAATTTCTATATTTTAGAACAATGTGCTAAGATACTATCCTCCACAATACAACTTTCTTGTCCCTTAGGCCTTCCTAACCATTCACCGAGGCTCGGATCCTCTGCACCGACTCTCTTCTCCCCCCCACCCCCACACACACACACACACACACCGGACCGGCAGGACAAGGTTAATCACGGTCAAGTAGAGGATGAGCGTTGAGCCGCGGCCAGAGCTCCATGGTGGCGAATCGGGGACGGGGCAGCCACGGTGACTGCACGACGCTCCGAGGCCGCGGCACTCTCCAAGGTGATGACATGATTTTTTTCAACTAAGCGACAATGAGATGATGAAGGATAGAGAACTTGCCATTTGCATCAAAGAGGGAAAAAAATGTTTTTTCTATGTAGCTCAGGGGATCTAGACGAAGAAGATAGAAACCATGCTTTTTTGCCCCAACACAGGACACTGTAGTTTCTTCGACATCAATGACCATGAAGACATCGTTTCTACATTAGACTTGGTTTATTTGATTCTTGTCTCACACTAATTGTGTTGCCACATCAGCAAAATGCTTAGGTGGTAGTACAAATAATGGTTGTAGAAACTATGATAGTTTTTGCGTTGCAAGTGTCCTTAAGCAATAGAGATGCCATCTCACTCTCACATGGGTGTATGCGGATCTCATGGAGCGAATAATGGTTCCTGCATCAAAAGAAACACCGTTACGCCATTTCACTCAAGCAACTACAAACACCATTGTCGTCGCTACCACCCAAACACCTGGTTCATAGGTACTCCTTCTGTCCTGAAATACAGTGTATTCTTGTCATTCTTAGACAAAATAAAGGAGAGAGTGGAATAGACACATGTAAACTTTCTATATTCTATTGAAATTCAATTCAATTCGCATGGTTAAATGGTGAACTCTCATTCTCCTTATACAAAATATGACAAGCACTATCGGATTCTCGCCGATTTCCGTGGGGAAAACATTTCCCGTCAGCGCCACGAAAGGAGCCCCTTTCCCCGTGAGCAAGACAAGTCCATCACGGGAAAGGAAAACCTCACGGAAATACTCTTTTCCCGCCAAGATAGCTCACGGGAAAGGCCCCCACCCTTTCCCCGTGAGGACCCCTGATTCACGGGAAAGGTAACCGCCGGTGGGCCGTTTCCCGCCCCTCCGTGCCCCCCTTTCCCCGTGAACCCTCCGCCTAGCTCACGGGAAAGTCTTTCCCGTGAGCTAGATGGAGGCCTCGGCAAAGGGAACCCTTTCCCCGTGAGTTGGGGATCTTGCTCACGGGGAAAGGCCCTCACGGGAATTTTTTTTTTTTTTTTTTTTTCATGCAAACTTTTTTCACACTTCTTGCACATTATATGGAACTCCATGTTAAATTTTGGTGAATTATTGACTTTATTTGATATATTTAGGTAATTATTCTATTTTATTGAATTTTTGAAATGAGGCCAAATTTGAACTACAAGTGCTTGAAATTTTTGAAAAAAATTAGTAGAAAATTTATATTCCTCATACTCAACACAAAGTAAGGCCTTGCATTAAAAAAAAACAAATATGGAACATCTTAATACGAAATCATGAACGCTAATCCCCTCGCTCGAAAGTGGTTTAAAAATTCTAGAAAATAAACCGATGTGCAAAAAATCATGAAATTTGATAATATGTCATGATATCTTATGCCGAGGCTATGATAAAAAATTGGGAACGTTCAAGACAAGTTGGCACGCACGATGTTCACAAGCTCCAACATCTACGAGAAGTTTGGGTGTTTGTTGAGAATGATCCGGTGTGATTTCATGTGGATGTGGCGGTCAAGTTGTGGTTTGGCTCAAACTTTTTCTATATGCAAACAGACATCGATATTGTGTCATGTCTATTTTCAGAATTTTTTGGATTATTTTGGTAATTATTATAATTTTTTGTTGTAGTTAAGTAAATACAAATAGAGATAAAACCACATGAAATAATGACCAATTTTTCAAGCAAGGATCAATTATGTATGGGTGAGTGTATGTGACAAGGTATTCTTGAAGTAATCTTGATCAAAATTTGAAAATATATATGCTAGAAAAGAAAGAGAGAGCAATAAAAACTATTTTCGAAAAACCCCTTCCCGTGAGCTACTCACGGAAAGGGATGCTCTTTCCGTTAGCCGCCACGGGGAAAGGGGATGGCGGGACCCGCCGCTGCGGCGGAAGAATATTATTTTTTTATTCTTTTCCCGTTAGCCGGATCCGGGCGCTCACGGGAAATAGTGCCCTTTCCCGTGAGCCGCCCGGTCGGCTGCTAACTAAAGGCGTGATTTTTTTAAAGGAAGTCAACACCTCCCGGCCAAGACACACACACACGCACGCACATACACACGAGACACGCGCACGCCACACACTCATGCGACACCCGCCCCCGACGCCCGACGCCCGCCCGCCGACGCGACGCCGCCGACCCGGGGCCGTGGCCCGCCCCGCCGCTTCGTTCCTTGGCCGCCACCCGGTCCGGGCCGCGGCTCGCGGCCGCCCGACCGCCCGCCGCCCCTCCGCCCTCGCGCGCCCGGGCCGCACGGCCGCCGCCGGCCCTCGGCCCGTCGCCACCGGCAGCGCGCCACCGCGGCGCCTCGCCTCCGCCCGCTCTCCGCTGGCGCGCCCGGGCCCCGGCCACGCCCGGCCCCGGGCGGGCGGGGGCACCGACACCGGGAAGGAGGAACGGGAGAAGGAGGGAGGGGGGAGAAGGAGGGGCGGTGGAGGAGGGGGAGGAGGAGAAGGGAGGGGGGAAACGAAGGAGGAGGAGGAAGGAAGGAGAAGGGAGGAGGAGGAAGGAAGGAAGGAGGAGGAGGCCGAGAGGAGGAGGAGTGGGAGGAGGAAGGATAGGGGAAGAGAGGCCCCAACGCCGCCGCCTCGGCGTTCTCGACACCGCCGCCGGCAGGTTCCCGACGCCGCCGCCGCGCAAGACACCTCGCGACCGCCGCCGCCGGCCGGCCGAGGAGAGGTCGTCCGTCCGCCCGCCGCCGTCGTCTTCGCTTCGCGGGTTGTCGGCCATCGTGCCCCTCGGATGTGATTGTCGGCCATCGTGCCCTCGATGTGATTGTCGGCCATCGTGCCGTGTGCTTTGTTTGCGGTATTGGAAACCTCCCCGCGTGGGAGGTTCTGTAAATTTTCAACCGAGCCCGCGTGTTTTTTGTGCGTAGAGGAGCCCTCGGGAGCGAAGTTGAGTGCCTTGCCGAGCCGGAGTCCCTTGGCGGCCCCGATCTTCTTCCCCGCCGCGGGTAGCCCGACTCCACCGCGACCCTAGGTATAACCCCTCTTCCGTATCATGGTCGTAGCTAGATCGCTGCCAGCCGCTTAGGGCGCTCTCCTGTTCGAAAAGAGATACGGTTGGAAGTATGCGCATCCCCGCATACCTATAACCGTGATCCGCTTCGAATTGTCCACGTTTTTGGGACAAGTTCAGGGATGCGTAGATGAGGTTTGCCCCATGCTCCACTCCTCGATTCAGTTTTCGGCAACATCTCCCTCGTTGTTCTTGAATACACAATCTCACTCTCGGGAGGACGTGTATTTGGAGAACAGCCGGGGAGGTGTCGCCGAAATTCTCGTCTCGATAGGAGTGGAGCATGGAATCGACCTCATCTACGCATCCTCGGTGGGATATAGGACCAATCTTCACCTATTAGATGGTAGGATCCTTGTGTAGATGCACTGCATTCTTATATTCTCGCGCATATGATAGAGAATGGATGACCGTGCTTGGATATACAATGGCTGGAGGAGTTTTGGAGATTATGACCTTGAATGGGTTAGGAAGAGCCGGTGCTTTCGTGGACAAAGCTTTTGTAATGCTCGAGGTGCGAGTAAGGTTTGGTGTCCATGCAAGAAATGTGGGAATAAAAAAAGGCAAAGTAAGGATGACATGTCTAAACATCTTCCCATGTATGGATGGACGGAGGGCTATAAGCGGTGGATCTTCCATGGTGAAACTGAGCGTATGAGAGACAAGGTGGTGAGGTAACGCATCGATGATCTTGCTTCTGATGCCGGGGTAGGAGACATGATAGATGACTTTCATGCTAGAAACTTTGGTCAAGGACATGGGGATGAGGGGGAGGAGGAGCCAGAAGAAACCGCAAAGGCCTATTATACCATGTTGGAGGCGGCACAGAAACCGCTTCACGACTATTGTGAGGTCTCTCGACTAGATGCAATTTCACGCCTTATGGACTTGAAGGCCCGGTGCAAGATTAGTCGAGACGGCTTTACCGACATGTTGACGGTCTTTGGGGGCTTGCTTCCGCGAGGTCACGAGCTACCAAAGAACATGTATGAGTCGAGAAACTCCTCAAGGTACTCAAGATGCCATATGAAAGCAGATACATGCTTGTGAGAACAAAGGTCTTATTTAGGAAAGACTATAAAGATGATACGCGATTGCCCAAAGTGTAAATCCTCAAGGTACTTAGAGGTAGACCCCGGTGATGGTGAGAAGAGGCAGCTTAAGATCCCCCGTGAAAATCCTACGGTACCTTCCCCCTTCGCATCGAGGTTACAACGGATGTACATGACCGAGGAGTTCAAGCGAAATAGATGACATGGCACAAAGATGGGCGCCGCTACAACCCGGATAAGATGGTACACCCATCCGATGCCGAAGCATGGACCCATTTTGACAATATGCATCCCGACAAAGCTATGGAGGCTCGTAATGTGCGTGTTTTACCGGGCAACGATGAGTTCAATCCTTATGGAATGATGGTTGCCCCATACACTTGTTGGCATGTATTCGTTATCCCTCTCAATCTCCCCCAGCGCGTCTACTTTCAAATGAAGAACATCCTTTTGTCTTTGATAATTCCCCGCCACCCGGAAATAAAATGGGTGTGTTCTTAGAGCTCTGTGATTGATGAATTGATCAAAGCTTGGAATGAAGGGTTTTGGACGCACGATCGAGCTTTGAAGAGAAATTCGAAGGATGTACTTGTGGTACCACTACTCCCCGCATGATTTCTTGGCGTATGGGATATTCTCGGGTGGGTGTGTGCACGGCAAGTTCCCTTGCCCAAGATGCAAGGCGGCTCGAGGTTCACCTGGTTGAAGAAGGGTGGCAAGTATTCTCGCGTTCGACAAGCATCGACAGTTCCTCCCCCCCCGACCATGCATTCAGGCTAGACAAGAAGAACTTTACGAAAGGTCTCCAAGTTACGCACCTAAAGCCGGAGATGATGACAATTGCCGAGGTACATGCTCAAGTGGATTCTCTTGTGGTGATGAAAAAAGGTGTCTTTGTGGGTTATGGCGAGGATCATGCATGGACTCACAAGTCAGGCTTAGAGAGGCTCCCCCTATCACGATGACCTTCTTCTTCCACATAACCTTGATTTAATGCATACCGAAAAAGAACATCGCCGAGTATTTTCTTGGAACATTCTTGGAAACTAGCAAGTCAAAGGACAACGTAAAGGCTAGAATTGATCCGGCAGAGTTGTGTGACGTAATCGAAGCAAGAAATGAAGCCTCCTAGCAATGGCAAGAGATGGAAAAAACCTAAGGCCGATTACGTGTTGAGCAGGCCCCAAAGGAGGGAAGTACTGCAATGGTTTCAAAAGTTAATATTCCCTGATGGGTATGCAGCAAATCTGAGGAGGGGAGTGAACTTATCTACTATGCGAATCAATGGGCTCAAGAGTCATGACTACCACATATGGATGGAGCGGCTTCTTCCAAAGTGATGCTTCGAGGCTATGTCCCCGATCATGTCCGGCATGTGATGGCGAGTTGAGCAATTTCTTTCGGCAGCTTTGTGCTAAAGGGTTATCTCGGACCACACTAGAAGAAATGGAAAAAATGGGACCAGTGTTGGTCCTGTAAGTTGGAGAAGATATTTCCGCCAGCTTCTTCATTCCGATGGTGCATTTGATTTTGCACCTTCCATACGAGGCACGGATGGGTGGCCCCGCACAGCGTTGGTGCTATGCTATTGAGAGAGTTCTGAAGCATGATCGGTCCGATTATAAAAATAAGTGTAAGATTGAGGGTTCCATCGCTGAAGCAAAGGTTCGGGCAGAGGTGTCGACTTCACATCAAAATACTATGGTGACAACCTTCCTAGCTCGCATTATCCACCCCCTCGTTACAATGCCGATGTAAATGAATCAACCCTCAGCCTTTTCCAAGGAGAACTAGGACGTGCAAGTGGTTCAAAAATAAAGACCTTGACAAATCCAGAGTGGCGCAGTATCATGAATTACATACTTTTCAACCTTGACGAAGTGCTGCCTTACATACAGTAAGTCACAACTCTAAGCATAGAACATACTTGCCTTCCAGTAGTTAATATTCTGCATCCAACCCATTTGTCTCTCGTTGGTATAGGAAATTTCAATGGCAATTCTGGCGTCAACGAACGCCGCCTGAACCGCATGAATTGGACACCCTGCTTAGACAGGGTGCTGGCAATGGAAAACCCGATTTCATTTGTTGGTTCAAACGCCAGGTACTGTCCAATTCATGCTAAATAATGTCTCGTTTCATATGCTAACGAACTGTCTCATTTCATATATCATGCTTGAGCTTGCGTGCATCGACCGATCCGGTATGCACCCCGAGCTCATACAAAGTTGCCAATGGTCGTTCCACTAGGGTTAGGTCATTTACCGGGTATGACGTGAATGGATATCGCTACCACACAACGAGCCATGAGCAGAATCGACCAAACCAAAAAACCACAAATACCGGAGTTTTCACTAAAGGTGATGATGGAACTAGCACTAAAGGTTATTATGGGAGAATTGAAGAAATATACGAACTCCATTTCTCCGGTACTAAACGGCTTGCTCCTGTCATGTTTAAGTGCCATTGGTTTGATCCTGAAATAACAAAATCGGACGATAAACTTGGGATTGTTGAGATTCGACAAGATTCCCAGATGGCCGGAGATGATGTCTACATTGTGGCTCAACATGCCACACAAGTTTATTATCTCCCATGGTGTTGCCAGGACGACGAGCGGCTTAAGGGTTGGGATGTTGTGCATAAGGTATTGATACATGGTAGACTACCGTCCCAAATAGTGACGATTACCATTTTAATGCAAACACATATGAGGGAGAGTTCTTCCAAGAAGAAGGGCTACAAGGTAAATTTGTGATAGAAATGCTTAGGGCCCAATGAAATGGAAGTAGACAATGAAAGTGTTGTTGATGATGAGGAGGACGAGGAGGTTCGAGATGCGAAGGACTTACGTTATTTGAGAAATTACTTAAGGACAATGAGAGTGTTGACATCATTCCTCCTCCTATGGATCCCCGCCAATCTTCATATGTTGGAAGACGAGACATGGATGATAGTGACCATGAGGATTATGATCCGACAAAGTGCGAAATCATGACAAAGATGAAGATTATTTCTAATACATGTAATACTATGCATCTCTTAATAATTATGTTCTCGTTTATTGTTTTTTCATCTCTTAATAATTATGTTCTATTTAATTTTGCATTTTTACTAATTACCTACATCTAATTGCAGGTGATTCAAAAAGATGCCTCCAACGAATGTCCTCAAGAAAATATCCAAAAATTCAAAAAGGTTGCCGAGCTAGGGCAAGGGGAATCAGCATGACCACCACCACCACCGCCGGGGTAGGGGAGGGGGCAGGCGTCGTGCACCCCGACCACCAATGCCACCACCCAGGAGGAGGAGGAGGAGGAGGAGGAGGAGGAGGAGGAGGAGGCGGAGGCGGAGGACGCGGACCTCTCGGCGTCGCAGCACGCGGACCGCTCGGCGTCGCAGCACGCGGAGGAGGGGACTAGCCACAGTACGGGAGGGGGTTCCTCTTCCTCTACTCGGAGGTCCTGTCTACTTGCGAGGCCCCCCTCTAGACTCCCGGATCGACTACCGCCGAGGACAAGAAACCGACCATAAGACCAGTACAACCAAGGTAATTTACTTTACATTTCAGCACTACTTTCTTTTTTTTCGGGTTGAAAATCATAATAGGAACTAATAATTATTCTTGATCATTTGGGCGTGTCTTTTTGTTGTTACCACGAACTCGATTAAAGGTCGCCTTCCCAATGGCATTCTTGGTCTTTTGGTCAAGAAGCACTACCCCTGGCCTTATTACAGTTGCAGGAGAGGAGCGTACTGTCACGTCGTTCCACCAATACTTGGAGTTTGACGACAACTATGATGACAAAGTGGCATAAAATATAATAACAAGGCCTGGCGCGTGTGATCAAAGAGTTGCGGGTAAGTCTATGTCGCACTTTAGTGTACAAATACATTGCTTCAATTTCACATGTTTGAAATAATGACTCAATACATTGCTTCTATGTGCGTAATTACTTCAAGATCGAGGAGGCTTTCGATAGTGAGGCGGATGAAGTGGTCGCAAATGCATTTCAAACTTGTGTCGGACATGTGGTACAAGGCACGCGCCAGGCCGTCAGGACATACTACGGGACATACGAGAAAAGGAGGCTCGATAAGGAGGAGTGGAAAACGTTGAATCTGACCAAAGAACAATACATGCTGGTAAATATTGAATGGTCATACTAAGTTTAATTATGCTTAATGTGATTTTTTTAATATGTTTTATACTTGGTGTCCTGTAGGTGATTCCGCAGTGGTGCTTGGCTCATAGGCGGTGCTGGGAGCTTTAGGTGGACAAGTGGGTCGATACAGATTATGAGCAGGTCCACAACGACTCACGGAACGGCATGCCATGATGCCAGTGTACCACACCATCAAGGCAACCTTAATCTCGTGGCCTACCAAGTTAGATATGTAAGTCTTATTCAATTCTTATTTTTTCGATGCAACTGAATACTTTCTAACCATCCTACTTTTTTTTTTTTTTTTTTCTCACACAGGAGGAGACACATGGCTTGCCAATCAGCACGCTCGAGGCCTTTGCTTGCGCCCACATAGGCAAGTCGTCGGATCCCGCGGTCGTCTACAACCCTGAGGCTCCGCCCGACGTCTACTCCAACCCGACCGCCTACGACAAGATCAGTAAGTACACCAACGTGGCGAGGGAGGTGTATGGAGAAAGCTTCGATCCCCGTGGCCACGACATTGAGGGGAACATCGCCATGATCGCCCGGAGGAGGCAAGAAGCATGGGCGGTCCTATTTGGGTGATAGCGTTATCAACCCGCACCACACAAAGAAGCTATCGAGCTCCGAGGACGCTCGGGGGCCCGTGATATGCGAGCGGCCGACCACTTACCAGGCTACGGTCTCCAGACTCCAGGTTTATTTTTTTATTTAAGGTTCATTTAAGGTTCATTTATCTTTACATATTGTTTCTCTGTGTTCTAACTTTGTGTTGAAATAGGCCCAGATAGAGGAAGAGAGGAAGCGACGGGAGGAGGCTGAGGAGAGGGAGCGGTTAAGGGCTCAGCGGATGCCAGAGAGGGCTGAGCAGCACCAGAAGAGCATGGAAGCTCTCCTAGGGTATCTCCAGCGTGTTGGAGGCAGGATTGGTGAAGAGCTGCCGCCGGAGATCGTCTTCCCTCCACCACCACCACCCGTCTACGGTCCAGGGCCTTTCTACGGTCAACCGTCAATCTTCCCTCCACCGGATGGAGCCTCTCCTGTGAGTTTGTCTACCTTAACTCCAAATATGCATATATGAATGTGAATGGAAATGATCTGGAGTTTTGAATGCACCATGAGATGTGCACGTGGACATGTGGTTGTCGGCCATCGAGCCGTTGTTTTGTTGCAGGTTTTGGAAACCCCTCCGTGCAGGGGAGGTGCTGCCGAAATTTCTAACTATTTATCTTGCTTTTTTTCAAGTCAATAGAATCTACCTTGAATTTTGTCTCACAAATGCAATATCTTTGCCTACGTGCAGCATCTATCTCACGCCTCGAACCAATCTCCGAACCAATCTCAACCGGACGCTTGGGAACGAGCTGCGGAAGGAAGGAGCGGAAGGTTGGTCGTCGTGGCCGTGAAGTTGTCATGATTTAGGTTCAGAACTTGTGTACTTGAACTTGTGGTTGCACTCATGGTTGAACTTGTGAACTTGGATTTTGTGAACTTGTGAACTTGGTTGGATTTTATGTAATATATGTGGTATCATGGATTATTGAGCTATATATGTGATATGTGAGATATCTGTGGTGTGTGTGTGTGTGTGTGTGTATATATATATATATATATATATATATATATATATATATATATATATATATATATATATATATATATATATGTGTGTCAATTATGTGCTGAACGAAAAAAAAAAAAAATTTTTCCCGTGAGCAGCTCACGGAAATCGACCAAACCTTTCCCGTGAGCGGGTTGGCTCACGGGAAAGGGTCCTTCTTCCCGCGTGAGCAGCGCCGTTACAGCTCACGGAAAGAATCTCAAACGCCGTTCCCTGCCTCGGCCACGTAGGCCATAACGGGGTTCCACAGTCCCCCGTTGACGGCGGGGCCCCGTTAACTCTTTCCCCGTGAGTAGGGGTGCTCACGGGAAAGAATATCCCGTGAACATCAGCCATGCTCACGGGAAAGGCTTCTTTTCCGGCCTTTTATTTCCCGTGACAAATATCCCGTGATTTACCCACGGAAAGGCTTTCCGTGGGCATAACGGCCTTTCCCGTGAGTAAAGGACTCACGGAAATCGCCTGAATCGGTAGTGACTCATTGTCGAAAAATTAAGCGCTCTACCCAGCTACTATACGTATTTTTCAGTGTGACACCGGCCGCCCGCCGTAAGAAGAATGTTGGTGTACTCCTAACACTGAAGACACTAACATTCAGAGCCAAGGTGTGAGCAAGCAAGGGCGGGGAAAGACTCAGTTTGAATCGGAACGCCAGAGATGAAGTTTGGTCGTGGTGACCGCGCCCACGTCGTGACGGTTTCTTCATAGTGTGTTTTCAGCGTCATGTATCTTGGCTTAGCGGTTGTTTTAGCTAGTTTGTGTATGAGCTGCGGGTATAAGTAGCTTTGGAGTTTGCTGAGTCGAGTTATCGTGTGAACCGCAGGTTAGGCGCATTGTACTCTTAACCATTCGAGTGAAAATGGGCTGTCTCTCGGGCGACATCTGGGCAGTTCTAGTTCACGTATGTTTTTTTGTTCTTGTGTTCATTCGATCTTGTAGCTTGATCCTATACTAACAATGAAGAAGAAGAAGAAGAAGAAGAAGAAGAAGTGTGATGTTTTCCTTCTCTTCAGCAGTAGCACAGCTGACACGAATAATGTGTATCAACAACAACCATCAAGAAAATTTTCCTTGCCCATCATAACACTACAGTAAAAAGAATATAACTATTTCTTAAAAATGAAGTAAATAGTGAGATAAATTAAGATTCACACAAAAAGAGATTCATGATGAGTTATTGTCATATTAGTTTATTTTAGTCTCATGTTTAAGCATAATAGCAGTAAAGATGCAATCAGGAGGAAATTAAATAAAGCCGGCATAAATAAGGTTCAAATCGATCCTGATGCCTATCAATAATGCACACAAGTTGTCAAGGGGCTCACGGTGCAATGGCAAAGGCCATTGGTTGGGGGCTCTACCCAGGGTTCAAATCCTGGGTGCGACACTTTATCCCTGGATTTATTTCAGGATTTTTCCGGCGCTGTGCATTAAGTGGTAGGCGACGCCCCCGTCGATAGGTGGGGCGCCAAAGTGGTGACTTCGAACTTCAAGATTTGCCGGCTCAGTCCTTCAAGGTGCTCATAGGGGTAGGGTTTGCGACGTGTGTTCATAAGGGTGAGTGTGCGTGCGTGTTGAGCGTCTGCGTTGTACTGTGTAATCTCAAAAAATAATGCACACAAGTTCTGTTACATATGTTTATAATTCAGATATATGGGAGTGTGATGTATGTGCATGAGTGTTATCCTGGCTGTTGAAAACAGAGGGGGGCAAACAGCGGGGGAAAACAGAGAGCCAGGAGATCTTGCCAGGAGTATATATCGATAATGCAAATTCAGGTTCCCCTTTTGAGATGAACTATGAATATTAATTCTCTAGACCTACAGTTTATTCTGACATATCACATGCATGGCACCGACCGTACCTGAACACATATCCAAACACTTTTTGTTTTGAAATAATGGTCACACACTGCCCAATCAATTGTTAATGTATGGGAGAAAGGAGAAAGGTGAACTGCCCGAGCACCCTAGGAGCTACGAATTATTGTAATAAGCATGGTTGTTCACAGGGAATCGTAAGCAAGAGAGAGGTGTACATGTACTACTAAGCAAGACAAAACCAAGCCACGGAGACAGTACCTGGTGGTCTCACGTGGGTGTGGATCTCAAAGACAGAAAGATATCTGTGACTATTCCTGCATCATCATAAGAAGCACGGTTACGCCGTTTCACACAAACCACCTAAGACCATTGTCGTCGCTGCCACTCAAATCACAGAGCACAAACCACTCAAACCACAGAGAGGGGAGCTAGCTAGGGTCGGAGGTTGAGATGGAGGCCATTGTAGTGACTGCTGCCACTGGGGTGATGAGGTCACTTCTCAACAAGCTTTCACTCCTGCTTAGTGATCGATCAGTACAAGAACCTCAAGGGTGTCCGAAGGGATATCAAGTTCCTCAGTGATGAGTTGACTGAGATGAATGCAGCATTGGAGAAGCCAGCAGCCATGGACAAGCTCGATTGCCAGAAAAAGTTGTGGAGGGACAAGGTTCGTGAGATGGCCTATGATATTGAGGATTGCATTGACATCTTCATGCACCAGCTTGGTGAGGGAGATGACAAGGATGGCTTGTAGGCATTGGTGGCCCACGGGATGAAATCACCAAATGGTTGATGGAAAAAGATGATAGCAAATCTGGACGACTTAAAGTCTTGTCCATTGTTGGATTTGGTGGCCTCGGCAAGACTACACTTGCAAACCAAGTGTATGCTAAAATCAAGAGTGAGTTTCAATGCACAGCTTTTGTGTCGGTTTCTAGAACTCCTTACATGCCAAAGATCCTGAAGGACATACTCTCTGAATTGGATATGATGGCACTAAAGAAATGGAAGATGATGCCCAAAAGCTTATCGAGACCCTTAGAGCAAGGCTCATGAATAAGAGGCTTGTTTTTATCTGGAACTTATGGTAAACTTGCCAAGTTATTTTCTAAATCTTATAGCTATATCAGTTATTCATTCAGAAAATAAGCTTAGTTTGTTTGAAAATTTCCAATCATGAAGTTGTTGCTTACAAATTAAAATCATTTAATAACATCATAAATTTAAATAAGGACCAATGATCGTTGGCCATTCAGGGTAAAAAAAAACTTCAAGAAATATTCAATTTCGTATTGCTGCACCAATAGCTCCTAAAAGTTATTTGGGCATGTGACTCATAACAACATTTTGCTCATCTACTAGCAAATATCAAAATGGTAGTTGAAGCAATAGAAAAGGCATAATTGTCCTTCTTATTTAAGTGATCTATATTGTGATGCAAACGGGCTTTAACTTAGAAGTTGGGTTCGGAGTTGGACACAAATGGATGAGGCATGTGCTAAGTCTAAGCTACAATGACCTTTCCCATGAGCTCAAGACATGCCTTCTATATCTTGGTATGTATCCTGAAGAATATGAAATCCCCAAGGAAGCTTTTGGTGAGAAAATGGATGGCTGAAGGATTTGTTAGGGAAAAACATGGTTTAGATATAGAGGAAGCTGCTGAAAACTGTTTCAATGAACTCATCAATAGAAGTATGATCCAACCTTGCTTCGAAGAATTTAGTGTTGCTGAGGTGTGGGCATGTCAGGTTCATGACCTAATGCTTGATCTTATTATATCGAAGTGCAAAGAGGAAAACTTCATGACTATAATTGATAAGAAGTATTCAATAGATGGAGCATCACAAGTTCGCCGCATCAGCCAACAGTTCCTTGACAGAAACATGCCCCTGACAGTGGAGAGTATGAGTGCATCAACTGTTCGGTCATATATTTCCGTCCTTGTGGCTGATTGTATGCCTCCACTTTCGAAATTTGAGCTTTTGAGAGTCTTGGACATGGAACATAGAAGTTCTAGGGACCCTATGTGCCTTGATTTGTCTGTTATAAATCACCTTTTTCTGCTGAGGTATGTGAGGGTCCATGGCTTTCGTCTCGAGCTGCCAAAGAAATTCGGCAATCTAAAGCATCTGATGACCCTAGATATGTACGACCCATGGTTGTATGGTTCTAGTGGACAACTATCGGATTTTAATTCCTTGTTGTCTTTAAGGCATCTGAATCTCCATATATCAGCTGGAACTGTAGCGTTGAAAAATGGGCTTAGCAAGTTGTGCAACCTACGTCATCTCTTCTTTTTGACATTGGGACTAATTCCATTGACCAATCTCACAAGTCTTAATGTGACGTATGGTTATTCCACGGAAGAAGTTGGTGTAGAAAAGATGACAACCCTGGCTGCCTCTCTTAACAAGCTTGGGAACAGCAACCTCCGCCTTCTAGCGTCTGTGGTTGGGTCAAGAGGAATGCCCCCCACAGCACAATTTTGGAGTAACTGCTTGGCACATCCACAGCATCTACAGACCCTTCTCTTGTCCAGAGAAAAAATGCCCAAGCTACCAATTTAGATTGCGCATGCTGACAGGTTGGCACATGCTGAACTATGGGTCCAGGACCTCCGAAGTGATGACGTCCAGCTTCTTGCACAGCTGCCGTACCTCACCTTCCTCGAGTTAAGTGCTAATACAATCCCAGAGAACAACATCATTATCATCCACCCAAACAAATTCCACAGCCTCAAGAGTTTCAGATTCATTTGTTCAGAGCCGCAATGCCGCGGGTACAGATATTGAGGATAGATCTTGATGCTCGCGGACAAGGTGCAATGCAAGTGGAAGAGGGCAGTCCAGTTATTAGTGGCATCGAGTATCTTGCATACAGAGACGTCCAAAAAGTCAAGCCATGAAGATTTACGTAAGGTGTCGTGTGTATGACGAAAATGAAGAATTGGTAAGAGCAATCGAAAATACTCTTGCAGAGTGGACAGGACTAAATGTCAACCGTGGTGATGAATTACTTATTGGTACGCTTATGTAGTCCATATTCTGTTCTGAGTTTCGTATCTTTTTTATATTTTTTGAACCCTCGTGGCCTGACCATGTTAGCTCTGTTTCATTCATTGATTAGAATTTGCTAGAAACATGCCTAGATGGCTATAGATTTGCTCTGCTACTTTCGACGCCTTGTTCATGCCTTCAATTCTAATGGCTTCTTTAGACATAGTCGCATACCAGAAAGGCACATCCGCACAAGCGTCAAGGCATCAAGGGCGATCCATCTTTTTTATAATATCTTACTCTTCATTTTAAAATGATTTAATACGTCCTGCATACGACAAAAACCTGGAATAGACTTGAAGATCGGATCTGACCCCGTGAGCCGCCTCCCTCGCATGGGCGGCTCCCGGGGCCAAGTTCTAGCACCGCCACCTCCCTTCTCCTCCCCTTCCGCGAGCAGGCCGCCGGTAGGGCCGCGGCGGCTTGCAAGGATGGTGGCGGCGGGGTTCTTCGTTGGAGTGGCGACGCGGTGATGCAGCGGGCTGATGGCGTTTCCTCGTCGGGTGCGTGAGGATTGGCAAGGTCGCCTCCCCCCGCTGCGCCGGGCGCTGGCCGGGCCTCGGGCTGGCACAGGCCGCTAGCGACGGGATCCTTCCCTTTGTCGCGGGTGCCGCCCAGGGGATGAGGAGGCTCGTGACGGTGGTGCGGCGGGATGGCGGATCCGACCTCCGGTGGTCGGACCTGTTCCTCCCCTGCTGTGGGATGCATGTGCCTTGGGGGCTCCTTCGCGGGCTCCGGTGGTGCGCAGCGGCTGGAGGTTGATGGAGGAGGTGGAGGTGCGAGCAGTGGGAGCAGAGGTGGAGGAGTCCCGACGACTGGCGGTGCGAGGCCGGATCTGAGGCTTCGAGGCGTGGGTGGCTGCGCGGGCAGCGGCCTCCGGCGCTACTCTCGATGATGGCCGTATCCGAGCTTTGTGCGATAGATTCCGTCCCCCTGTCGGCTCTAAGGGCTGGGGGCGCTGCGGCGCATGGATGTTGGTGGTGCACCTCCCAAGAGCTCCATTGATCAGGATTTGTGGCCACCGACGTAATGGCATGGATCGCGGTGGGGCAGCGGTTGTGTTTATACGGCGGTGAAGCCTGTGGGTGCCACTTCCTCGCTGGAGGCGTCGTCACTTCTCTCCAGCACGCCTTGGAGATCTTTTGAGATGAAAATCCAGCATCAGTCTTCCTGGTCGGGCGACGATGGCATCTTCGTCTATCATGTTCTCATTGGAGGCGTCGCTTTTGGAAGTTTTCTCCTTGGTTTGTTAGTGTTGGAGCCAGCCTAGTTACCTCCCTAGATTCTTATTGCTGTTGTAGTTCATTTGGCTATGTATTCTCGTCTTGTAGCAAGCTAGAATGCCGCGGATGACTTCTCGAGCTCCTAGAGGTTTTTATTTTTCTGGCCGATGGCCTGAACTTTATAATAATTGGTCTGATTCTACCTATTGCTAGATGAAACCGGGTATGAAATACTATCCATTATCTAAAAAAATACGTCCTGCATACCGGCCAGTCTATTCATAAAAATGTTGCCTAAGCTACCTCGCTCGGTTTCCTAGAATTGAGGCCACCACTCTCTCTACTCATAATCAAACACATTGTAATAAATTGGGGTAGCGAGTAATCTTGTGCTTGGTTACCGATCACAGAAAAAAATTGAAATGTTAAGGGTGAGAATCGCCACCGAATAATATTTGATTTATCAACAACAACTTCATTTTTAGGGAATGAGCAAAAACGCAGATTTGCCACTAGAGGCCATCGTGGGGGTGAGGAAGAGCTGACAGCGGTCGACGTGTTAAGGAGTGGAGGCAGGTACTATGTAGGTATCGTCTCTGGGAGAGATGGGTGGAGTGAGCAGTCGGCGTGGGGAAGACGAGAGATCGAGATGGCGGCGTGATTTCGTCTCCTTCTATATCTAGATCTAACAGAAGGTTGCGGTGGCGGCATAGGAGGAGGAGGTCCGTGTGACGGAGGGGATGGTGGCTGTGCCGATGGAGGAGAGGGCGGTGGCGTCAGAGGAAGAGGGTTGAGAAGGAGGCGGAGGTGGTTGAGGCGCCGATGCGGATGGAGCATGCCTATCGGGACAGGGTGGGGAGACGAGAAAGAGAGGATGACAAGAGACTGGGGAGGGGATGGGATTCCGGACTTTTTTAGATCAAAGGCATTTGCCCAGCTTTATTAGAAAGCGTATCAAACACCAAATTACCCGTACACTGGCTCTGCCAGGATTACAGTTTTTAAGCACTCATAAGTGCCGCCCAGATGACATCTACTTGAGACAAGTTTATAACTCTAAAACAACCAGACCATCTAAAACAGGGAAAATAACAGAACTCAAAGAACGCACATCAAACCAACAGACCCCAGACCTAGTTTATTACAGTTTAAAAAACGATACAAGAGTAGAACACTTCATCGCGCTTGAGCGGCGGGGGGGAGGGTCTTCTAGTGCGCATTCGCTATCAGCAGCTGCAGCATCTCCTCGCCTACGGGCTCCATCTTCATCTTCAGGAGTGGCTTCCACGACTTGAGAAGGATGATCGTTTTGTGCACGATCCCTTTAGGTGAAGCCAGCACTTTCTTGTTGATAGCCATATCATTTCTTGTCTTCCAGATGGTCCATAGAGCACCTGCACATATAACTAATGTCATCTTTCGCCTAACTCCATGGCAATTATCCAAGAACTCTAGGAGAAAATCAGTGCATTTTGTTGGTGATCTCTGCCACCCTAGACTTGATTTTAGAAAGGTCCAGAGGTACACAGCAATAGGACACCGAAAAAAAGGATATGGTCACTTGTTTCGGGTATGTCACGGATGAAACACATCTCTCGAACCCTGACCACTTCTTCTTTTTCAGTTGTACCCCCGATTGATCTTTGTCATGTGTAGCCATCCAGATAAAATTTTTCACTTTGAGTGGAAAGGAGCCTTTCCACAGATTCATCATTTGTTGATCTTTGACCCCATTGAAGGTCAGATGTCTGTATAAAGATTTAGTTGAATATCTCTTAGATTGTTCTAAGGTCCAGCACATTTTGTCTCTACCAACTGCAAGTGTAATGGGTGTTAATAACTCTAAAAGTTCTGTCCATTCTTGAATAAAAATGCCATTGAGCTGTCTTCTAAACTGTATGTCCCACACACCATCTTTGCATGCATTGGATACCTCTATTTCCTGGTTTAAGGCAATCTGAAAAAGATTATGGAATTTAAGGCTCAAGGGGCATCCCCCAATCCATACATCTAGCCAGAATCTTGTTTGTTGGCCACTGACTACCTCCATTGCTCGGCCTTTTTGGAACCATTCTTCGACTTCTAGCAAAGATCTCCAAAATTGTGAACCTTTTTACATTTTTACCCGAAAAATGTACGTTGCCTAAGTATTTCTTCCTCGTTATTGAACAACATAAACTGTCATCACCTCTTTCCAAATTTTTATCAATCCATTTGGCTAGTAAACTTGTGTTCATAACTCTAACATCTAGAAATCCCAGACCTCCAAATTCTTTGGGTCTGGCCAAAGCCTCCCATTTTATCATATGATATCTCCTCTTCTTTCCTGTACCTTGCCAGAAAAACCTTGATCTGATTGTATCTAGTAATTGGAAATTACCTTCATATAATTGGTACACACCCATGGTGTACATAGGGATACTTGACAGGCAAGATTCAATCAACATGGATTTGCCCCCAGATGAGAGGTAGTCACACTGCCAAGTCCCCAGCCTTTTTGCTGTCTTATCTGTTACATAACTCAATTGTGCTTTTGATATCTTGTGGTCACTCACTGGCATCCCTAGATATTTCATTGGAAATTTGGCCAATTTACAGTTTAATATCTCTAACACCTGTTGTTCTTTGGGGACAGTCCAGCCCTTGTGTAAGCTTCACTTTTCTCATAGTTAACTTTCATGCCAGACATTGCCTCAAAGCATGTCAAAATCAGCTTCATTTTGCGTAGATTATCTGGTTCATAACTCAAAAAATATCACTGTATTATCTGCATATTGTAAATGAGTAATTCCTCCATCTACTAGTTGTGGGACCAAGCCTTGTATTATCCCCAAAGCATTACAAGCTTTGGTTAGCATTGTGGATAAAGTATCGCCCACAAGGTTGAATAGCACAGGTGACAATGGATCTCCTTGTCTCGAGGCCTTTGTAACTTCTGAAATATTCCCCTCTTACCCCATTAATATCTATACAAACTTTACCTCCTCTCACTGCCATGTCGATCCATTGTATCCAGGTAGTGTGAAAGCCTTTTCGAGTCAATACCTCTTCTAAGAAATCCCAGCTCACTTTGTCATAAGCCTTCACAAAATCCAGCTTCAAAATCACACCAGTCTGTTTGGTAACTCTAAGTTCATGGAGCACTTCTTGGATGATGACTATCCCTTCTAAAATGTTTCTCTTGGGAATGAAAGCAGTTTGAAATTGACTCCCTAGCTTGCCAACAACCTTGGTCAATCTGATAGTCAGCACTTTTGTGATTATTTTGTATATAACATTCAGCAAGCAGATGAGTCTGAATTGCTTAATGTTGGTTGCTGGTTTTACTTTTGGTAGCAATATGATAACTCCATAATTCAATCTCCATAACTCTAGCTGGCCTTCATGTAACTTATCTAACATCTCCTTGATATCCAATCTAAGTAGGTTCCAGAAAGTCTTGTAGAATTCCACACTAAAGCCATCAGGACCTGGAGCTGTCTTGTTCTTCATTTCCTTCATTGCATGATCTAGTTCCTCTATTGTAAATGGTTTTATTAGCTGTGCATTATCCTCAGGTGATAATTGTTGATCCATATCCCACATGTCTTCATCTAGATGTATGTCTGCAGTTTCAGCTCTACCAAACAGTATCTTGTAATATTCAGTGATGTGACTCTTTAACTCCTGTTCAGTACTCAATACCTCTTCTTCATGTGTTAAGCTTGTGATGTTCATTTTCCTTTTACTGCCATTTGCACATTTCTGAAAGTAGCTTGAGTTAGAATCTCCCAATAGTGGGATTCCGGACTTGAGTTCCATCAAGTGAAATTGATAGTTTTTTTGGGTCCATGGGAGTTAACATCGGACGCGCTTCCTGTCATGCGCCTGTCTGATAGCTCGACGTGTTATCACAGACGGTGTAGTAAGTTATGTCACAGACACATCTTATTCTCTGTCGATCCATTTTCCATGGGTGGTAGAATACTAGCAACGCGTGTTGACTTCGCGCGCCTGTGAATTCATATCACAGACGTGGCTTGTTTTCGCGTCACTAGAGTTGTGTGTCTGTTATTTGCTTTCTTTACATAGTGCGGGTAGTAGTTTACTTATGTTGGTTTTTTAAATGACGGCAAAAGCTTTGCCGCAATTTTTATTAGACAAATAAAAGTAAAAAAAATTACAAAAGGTTTTTTACAAGATCCCACTCACAACTTAAAACCAAACAACTCGGTATTTGAAGACCATTGAAACTCCTGAAAGAGAGAAAAAGGAACTGAACCGGACATAAAGAAAAAACCACAAAAGAGAAGACCTTTTGAACTACTGCATTGATGTTTCACCATTCCTGGGGTCCATAGCCAACTGGTATTGCATGATCTTCTCCTTGCAAGGTCCGGCTACTTGCAAAAGGGCTGAGAGAGAGGTGTTGAAAGGCTCTTCTGTTTCTCTCCTTCCATACGTTCCACCAAAAGTAAATGAAAATTCCATCAACTCGTCTTCTCTGGCGTTTCTCTATTTTCCGCCTACATCTTCACCAATACGTACGCATGCAGCAGTGACCTAGCCTCATTTATTGAGTTCAATACTGAAAGATTAAACCATTGATTTATGATGCCCCAAACCTCCCATGTGAAAGGACAATCTTTGCATAAGTGCGTTGGGGTTTCTTGACCGTTTCAGCAGCTTACTTACGTTGGTGGCAGGCAATTAATGTAGGTCCACTTACGCGGGCCGATGAGGAATCCAAGTGCTAGCGCTGTCCCAAGTTTGATTAGCGGACGAGAATCCGCTCTAGCTGCCCCACGTTTGATTAACGTGCATGAGCAGATCCGCGGTGAAAACATATTCACGCTAGCGAGCTGTCCCAAGTTTGACCAACCTGCTCGGTTACCAATCACAGCCTAGCTAGATAGGAAATATACATAAGATAATGGGACATATTCCAAGGTCACATATTAGAGCAAAGCTAATAGAGGCGCCCGCTTGCTGGCGACTCGCACTCCAGCTCATCCGAGCTGCTGAGTGGTAGGGGGAGGGGGGCAACAAGAGCACGGGAGCGACGCTGGTGGCCCCACAAGCAGTGCATGTGCCGGCTTTCAGCAAGCGACTCGCAAGACGCTCCCTTTGTTCTTTCTCTGTTTTTCTCGCTCCTCCACATCGGATTTGGTTGACGTGGTGTGCTATTTCGCCAGCTGATTGTGCCCCATTATACTTGCTCTTAGTATACTGGCCCCTACGTAGTACTACTCCTATATGACAACATGCACGGGAAGTAATAATGAATCAAGGTCAGCTCGTTAACGTGCCACCTTGCCTTTGTTTAGGACCTAGGGTACGGTGAGTATTATTTGTAGTGCTAAAGCTGCCTCGCTTTCCTAGAATTTGAGGCCACCACTCTCTCTATTAATTAGATTCGACAAATCCGGTAGTGCATGTGAAGGATCCGAACACTCCATGAGCACGCAAATTAAAGATTAAGAGAGTCGAGTCTGAAGCTAGCTATGTTAACTTTGTAACAAGACCTCAGTTCTCATATAGATTCCTCTGCCAAGTCCTGTTCAACTATGCAATCACTAGTACAGTGAGTATTATTTGTAATGCTAGTACGCTACATAGCTCACTCAGTTTCCTAGAACTGAAGCCACCACTCTCTCGCTTGATGTCTATTCTGATCCGAGAAATCAGGTAGTGCATGTGAAGGATCGGAGCGCTCCACGAGCGAGCAAATTCAAAATTAAGTGGGTCAAGCCGCAAAAAAGTCTCTGGGCCGGGCTGCCTAGGTCAATTTTGTAACAGGACCTCCGTCCGAGATCTCATCACAGATTCCTCTGCCAAGTCATGTTTACCTACGCAATTCCATGCATATATATATTGCCTGCAGGATCGATCAGCAAGTATATCCATCAGTTGCTAGCTGCACACAAGCACAAAGCTAGTAGCTAGCGCACACACAAACTGACAGAGAGAGAGAGAGAGAGAGAGAGAGCACACCACCATGGCGGACATGGCGCTTGGGTTGGCCAAGAAGGCGGTGGAGGGACTGTGACCAGGGTCCGGGCGGCGATCGATGAAGACACGAAGCTGAAGGCGGAGGCGCAGCAAGACCTACGGTTCATCGTCGGCGAATTCCAAATCATGCAGTCCTTCCTCGAGGAGGCCAACGACAACAAGGAGCGTACCGGCAGGAAGGTGGTCAAGACGTGGGTGCGGCAGCTCCGTGAGCTGGCCTTCGATGTGGAAGACTGCGTTGAGTTTGTCATCGTCCTGGACACCACCTCGGCCCGGGCCCGCTGGTCCTGGGTGTGGCGCGTCCTGCCGTTGCCGTCCTGCATGGCACCGGCTTCGAACCAGCACCTGGACGAGGCAGTTGCTCAGTTGAAGCAGCTCAAGGCCAGGGTGGAGGAGTTCGGCCAGAGGAACACCCGCTACAACCTCTTGGGCAGCAGTGACTTGGGCGCCTCCACCACCACCCCGCCGCCGGTACCACCGGAGCAGCTCGATGCCGCTGCTTTCCCCTCAACGGTCGACATCCTAAGAGACCTGTGGAAGGCTAACGCGAAGCAAAGCTCGTCGTTCAAGTGCAACCTCAAATATTTGGTCGCCGATGGACGGAGCAACGAGCTTAGAGTGATCTCAGTGTGGAGATCTGCAGGAGTAGATCTTGAGGCTGCGCACATTCTTAACGGGGCTTACTTTGACTCAGAAATCTGCGAAGAATTCAAAGCTCGTGCCAGGGTGAAGATGATGCAACCTTTTAACATCCAAGAGTTTCTCAAGAGCTTGCTGAATCAGCTCTACGTGACCACTCTCCGGCTGGACACACGCCGTGCGGAGCTCCTCCGCACCAATGGAGACAGTGTCATACAGCGCAAGCTCAGGCAACTCTTAAGCAAGCACAAGTACCTCATTATCATAGAAGATTTATCCTCTAGGGTGGAATGGGATCTCATCAGATCCTATCTACCGGACCATCAAAATGGTAGCCGGATCGTCATATCGACAAAGCAATTAGGGTTTTCACTTTCGTGCACGGGGAGCCATATCGTGTATTGCAGCTTGCACTGTTCCCCAACGATCGATACATTTACGCATTTTACAAGGTAATTAACCCCACCAGTATTATATACTCCCTCCATATTGAAAAGGAAGTCGTTTTGGAAAAGGCTTCGGTCAAACATTGGGAACATAAATGATTAATAACTTTTAAGTCGTTGAGTTTTGAAATGTGAAAATCATATCAATAGATTTGTCTTGAAAAATACTTTCATAAAAGTATACATATATAATTTTTAATAAATATTTTGATAGAAAAGAGAAGTCAAAGTTACACTTTAGAGACCGTGTCGATGTCCTAAACGACTTCCTTTTCAATATGGAGGAGTATTATGGACTTCCATAAAGTTAGTTTCTCAACATTATTATGCTCTGCTCTGTCTACTTAGAATTTATGGGACAATCAACCCGTCCTCTCAAGCAGGATAGAATCTTAGGAGACATAAGCATTAGTCATTACTTAATATACTTCTGACTAATAAAAATTACTTATTTTAAATTATGTATTTTCTATTTGCTTATGTTTTAACACAATAGGCATAATAGATACTCTGGCTTCTATCGGTTATGATAGACTTATCAATTGATGATCTATATGATTTTTCATACATATCCACGATTTTCCCAATTCCATGTCACCTCTATGTATCTTTGATAATCATTTAGTTAAAACCTTACTTAGCTTAGACTATGGGAGCTCTTGTTGTATCCTATATCTTATGATGTCATGAATCTAAATTTTGATTTCAAATATTGGTCTTATTTATTGCTACAGATTTAAAATCTTCAAGTTAAGTTGAAACTATTGTGTTTATTGTACTTTTTAAAAACGAGTAAATTACACTGGTGGTACCCTAAGCTACTGCATGATTCTCACCCAGGCCCCAAACCATAAAATTGCATAGCTAGGTCCCTAAACTATTTAAGTATACACTACTACAAAAAAATCTTTTACGAGACGTTTTAGAATTGTTATCGGAGGCGAGCAGCACTAAAAACCGCCTCGGTTAATGCCTCGATTAACCGAGGCGGTCACTTTTTATTAATCAAGGCGGTTACAAAAAACTGCCTCGCAAAAATCTATTAACGGAGGTGATTATTATAAAAGAGCCCACCTCCAAAAATGCCCCAGTTTTTCAAAGGCGGGCCTCTTACAACACTCGCCTCGGTTAATATGGCCAAGCCCCACTCCGATTTAGAAAAAAGCCCATCTCGGTCCGCTTTATCCCTCGAGTATATATATGGGGATTTTAGGGTTTCATCACTCACACTCTCTCCCTCTCTCGGTGGCAACTTTCTCCTCCCTCTCTTTCGAGACTTCACCATCGGTCTCTCCCTCTTCCCTCCCGTCGGTCTCCCGCCCCCCATCCACTCTCTCCTAGGTGGAGCCCTCTCCCTTTCCCCACTTCACCCTCTCCCCCATAGTGCTCCCGTCGAGCAGGAGATCGTGGCCCGGCACGGGAGCTCCCTCTTCCACCAAGCATCGACACCCCGACGCCCCCTCCCCCACAGATCCGGTGCCGGTGGGGCATGGTGGCGCGGATCCGGTGTTGTGGGAGCCACCTCCCTCCTCCCCCCCCGACCGGATCCGGTGGTGGTGGTCCCTTCTTCCTCCGGTAGTGGGGGCGGATCCGGTGGCGTGGCGGCGGTGGTGGCGTGGCCGGGAGCCACCTCCCTCCTCCTCTGGCGTCGGGGCATGCGGCGCCCCTTCCTCCCTTCTATCACGGTGGATCCCCCTCTAGGTGCCCGGATCTGGCCGTGGTGGCCGGATCCGCTTTGTGGTGGCGGCGGGGCTCGGTGGCGACGGTGGCGTGCGGGGGGGTGGTGGCGGTGGCATGCGGGAGCGGCGGCAGCCTGGATCCAGCCCCGTTGGGCTGGGTATGGGTTTTTTTTTTTTTTTTTTTTGTTTAACCGAGGCGGGCAACAAACCACCTTGGAAATAGGTCATGTACCGTGACCTTTGATCCGAGGCGGTTGCAAAAACCACCTCGTTAAATCCTATTTGCCCACCTCCGTTAAGAATTTGTGTAGTAGTGACATACCATCTAGGTCCAAAACATCAATGTAACAGTCCATTAGCTGACGTGTGCTCCAGCGTGGAATCGACGTGTGGGTCTATAGCTCATAATTATAGGGACGGTCCCCTAACTGTCATGTGGTTCTCACGTAGGTTCCAAACTATATAGTCATTTGGGTCCCTAATCTATCAAAACACTACAATCCCAGTCCAAAGCAACCTCTAATTATGTATTTTTAGTTAAAACATAGTGATTAAAATTAAATTACAAATATTGATGTGACATAATGCTTTAGTCAAAATGTATACACTTATTTGTAGAATAATAACTTATTAAATTTAATATCATAGACTATTAATATAACCTAAAGTGGATCGCAAAACTTATTTCATTACTACGTGGTACAATAAGCACTAGAGTTTGAAATTAACACATGAATAAAAATAAATCTATATTTTAATAAGGTACTAAATAAATGTTCAATCCATGTATATATGAGTCTTTTACGTCCTAATAACACTGTGTTTATTTTGTCTTATTTACACGCAGCCGTTGGGTATTAGTATAACAGAACTCGTTACGCAACTTGGACAGCGTCGTGTGATCTCGCTGTGGGGGACGAGGGTGGTGACACATCAAGTCTTGTGAGAGATGTGTACGAAGCCATGCGGCAGGAGACGGCAAAATTCAGATGGGTGAGACATATGTACGAAGCAATGGAGAATGAGACTGCAGCATTCGAGGGAGTAAATTTTAAAAGGTTCGTCTGGGTTGATGTTCCCAGTCCATTCAGTTTGGAAGACTTTTGTCGTCAGTGCTTGGCTTGTTATGACTTTAGTGACTGGGAAAGGCCCACTGGATCCGAAATCTTCTTTGCTGGAAGGGATGAAAATCCCGAAAGCTACTTCACTGAACTCTGTAAGTTCCGCAACCTTATCGTTATTGAGGGCCTGCAGTCCAAAGAGGATTGGAATTTAATAAAAAGATAAACTCGAGCCTGAGGACGACACAGAGAACTGTTTCGTCGTCATTACAAATGAAGAAGCGGTGGCCCAACATTGTTTAGATTGTTCATGCTGTGAGATGGACGTCGACGAAGAACCGGGAGAAGCCACCAATGCTGGCATTATTATTGATCCATTATTCGAACAAACGGTATGTAATACTGCTCTCCTTTTGTAATCTTTTTGTTGTAATTCTAGTCGAAGTGGCAGTTGTAATATCTTTGTTGTAATCTTTTTTTTTTTTTTCTTTTCTTCCGTCTAATAAAAATCGGTAAAAGCTTTTTGCTGCCTTCGAAAAAAAAAAAAATACTGCTGTCCTTTTAATTTGGCAAACTTTAATTCACATAAGCGGGTCATATCTATACATATCTTGCATCTTTAGAAAAGAACATTTGAGTACATTGTTCAAGTAGATGGCAACTATGGTCTATTTTTGCATTGTTTTTCATCACACAAGATAAGTTTTATATAAAAAAATGCTTAACAAATAGACTTTTTTTTTTGTGAGGATTAACAAATAGAAATTTCAGTTACTAGTCAAGTCAATTGTACACTATAAACAACATAACACAGCTAATGTCATTTTTTTCCAACATATCTGAAAAGTAAACAGAAATTTACTGAGAAACTAGAACATCCTGTCTACCGGTATACGGAATATTTGAGATATTAGAGCGTCTTGCTTAACAAAAGGGATATATAATATAGAAATTTGGCATTATCTGCACAACAATTCCTAGCCTCTAATTATTGCCCTCTTTCGCTAAGAGGGTTCCCTTCTCTAGTCAAAATTTTCTTATAATTGGGCGGGCATACTATTAAAATATTAGATTGTAGTTGATTAAGAAGTAAATATCTCTTAATGCAGAACGGGCCAAAGTGCCCGGTTACGAAAAAAATTAAGAAGTAAATATTAACTCAGCTGTTTATATTTAAAAAAAGTGCCAAAATCTATATTTGGATCTCGATCTAATTTAGAATTCATTAGAGTGTTGAATGCATGAGAGAGTACTTTTTTTTTTGTTTGTATAAAAGACCAAGACTCATAAGTTACTCTTAGGCCGTCTTCAATGGTTAGCTATTTGGTTATCTAGATGTGGCGTGGCAAGGAAAAAGTACGAGAGAAAGTAGTCACTAGCTACATGCAAATAGCTAAACTATTTCACGTTGCCCAAGAATATGTGAGAAGAGCATGTGGGTCCAATAATATAAAATAGTCTTTATTATTATCTCTCACCTCCACATCAGCCCGACTATTTAGCTAGCACTAGCTATTACCATTGCGGACGCCCTTATATAGTTCATGTATAGCTAGCTAGTGGTGGTTTTCTTGTAGACTTCCTCTCTCTAGATCTAGATGTAATTTTCTTATTATAATCGGGTGACACTTAACTGCCAATTGGTAGGTACGTACTGTAGTAATTCTCTAGTTTAAGTTACTTCTTCAATATCTGTCACGTGCAGGGGAAATATTATTCTTGGGGCCACAAGCCTTTCGGCAGCCATGGGTGTTCTCGTAGAATTGAGGAGGCACTGTTCCAGTACGTGCCATTTATTACACCGCATCAACAAGAATTGCTCGAGAATATTTTTGCTTATATGATCACGGATTATGGTGTGCATGCGGTGTGGGGGGGCCACTGGTGTTGGGAAATCAGCTCTTGTCAGATTCTTCTACTATTTATTAATGACCTCCTCATCGAATATGCTAGATGATGCTCAGCTTCCCAATAGGGACGTGCTACTGGAGCTACTGGGCGAGGATCCAAATCAGTGGACCCGGTTTGAAAGGTTTGGGTGGGTGGATGTGCCTGATGAGCTGTTTGATCTTGCCGAATTCTCACGCCGTTTACTTCTTGATTTCAATTCATTTGATGCTAGGGAAATGGAAAAAACAGCAGTTGGTATCATTCAAGGCCATAACCCAATTCAACGGTGTTATGAAACTATCCGTAACCAGAAATGCCTAGTGGTTATTGATGGTCTGCAGTCCACACGTGATTGGGACTCCATCAAACAAGCCTTCTGGTGCCACCATCATGAAGAGTCATGTATCTTTGTCATCACAACTGACGAGAATGTCGCCAAACATTGTGTCACTAAAGACTACGAGTCCAGCGATGTAAGAACCATCCCTATGAGAGCTCTAGATGATAAAACAGCCCTTGAGCTCTTCAAAAAGGTGTGTTTACTTATTACTCTCCTCTTCATAAATTTGGCTAAATTTGAGATGTTTTGAATCTCCAAGATAGTTAGAATGACTATTATTTTCGAATGGAGGGAGTGTCAGCTCTCTTATGGCTGAGCCCAAATCACTCATGTGGGTTAAATGCACTGATATTATATTATTGTCCAGAGTAATACTATCTTGATTTCAAAATAAGGATTTTAGTTTCTTACTTTGTCCTCAATAAAGAAATAATGAGTTTGATGGAATTTATAGAAAAGACTTGATATTTGGCAGATCAAATCACTGAATTACTGTCAGTACAACAATATTACTTTTTTTCTAGAGTCAACGGGGGAAATTCCCCACCTGATTAAATTTATTTGACCCCTCAATGGCTTGCCATAGAGTACAAATTACATAATATTTATCAAGCTTAATGTTTCCCTACTTAGGAAAAATTAAATGGAGATGCAAAACACAGACAACAACTAATACAGCGGTAAACATCATGACCCGGCCTGTTCTGTGTGGTTTTGTTTTGAAAAGAGATGAAATGAGGGCAAGTGCCCTTTGTTCAGAAAAAAAAAATGTTTCAAATGAGCCATTCATGGTTTCTCCAAAAAAGCTTTGCAAACCTGTGGGTCGTGGTTTGTTTTCTCCCTAGGACTCAAACATGCCTTTAAGCTGTTGTTTTAATGACAGTACAGATATAGAACACACATGCACATCCACCCTCTTATGACATAACACACCTCGGAAATAAGGAAAAAAAAAACTCGAAATTTACTTTGTCCTGATAGTTCAATGCACTAGTACTTATTCTGCATCCTCCCAGTCTTACGAACCTGTATAAGCAATGCACTCGCCAACTCGCATCTAGAGGTTGTTAAACTACCACTTTGTCGAGGAATCCATCTCTTGTTTTGTTCTTGTGCTGCCCCCGTCTCCTTATCTTTTCCCTGACATTCAATAATTAGCTTCTCTATACCTTCAATCTCTGCAGCCATTTGTCGGATAATGGACAGGGAGCCCATGTACGTTTATAGAAAATAATAGAGCCTTCAATCGATAGTTCACCCCCAGCGTTTAGCATACTATTTCTGACATTGCAGACACGCCAATTGAGCATTAAGAATCTATCATTGTTAATAGTATATTATTATTTATCTTCTTTCAACCATTTCTTTGTGTTCTTTTCTACAGTTCATCAATAGATCTCAGGATGCTTATGTTCAGTTGAGTCCACTGCTAGATCTTGTAACTGATTTTAGTCATGAATTCAACTGAGATGCTTATAATTGCTTAAAGTATGGATTTAGTATTATTTGAAATTGAATTTGTATATGTTCTAGAAATTGACAAACTTAATTCTGAATGCAGATTGTTGATGAGCATCCGAAGAAATGGCCAACTTGGAAGAAAGAAGCCAACGAACGGACGACTGAGCAAAAGTTGAAGCATGCAAATCGCATTGTGCCCAAGTGTGGTGGACTTCCGAAAATAATAGATGCTGTGGCCAAATCTGATCGCTCATTCTGGGAGAATATAAATGATGATGACCTTGTGACCAAGTTGAAGAATGACCCACAATTTAATCATTTGAGGGGTGTTTTATCATGGATGCATTCCTATTTTGATGGTTGTTCGGATTCAGTAAAGCCATGCGTCTTCTACCTATCAATCTTCCCTACAAACTACAAAATCAGGAAGTCTCACTTGCTGAGGCGATGGATCGCGGAGGGTTACTCTAGAGACACAACTGGCAGTAGTGCAAAGGAGAATGCTGAAAGGCTCTTCGATGAACTTGTCAAACTGGGCATAATCAAGGAAGTACCAGGCATGCCATTGTGCCAAATCAGTGGGTTCTTCCGTGAATACATCATCTCGCAGCCAATGGAAGATAATCTTGTCTTTGCACTGGAAGGAAATTGTAAGCCAAACTCACAACACACAGTACAACACCTGACCATAATGCAAGACTGGGAGAGGGAGCAGAGAAATGTGTTTGAGAGCATCGACGTGTCTCGGCTGCGGTCTTTGACGGTGTATGGGGAGTGGCAGTCATTCTTCATCTCTGACAACAAGATGAAGCGGATCCGAGTGCTAGATTTAGAGGGCACGTCTGGTTTAGAAGATGATGAACTGGAGCGTATCTTTGGGATTCTGCTGAGTCTCAAGCTCATCTGTCTAAGAGGATGTAAAAGAATTACCTGTTTGCCAAAAACATTTGTTGGCCTTAGGCAGCTGGAGAGTCTAGATGTCAGAGGCACCTCCATAGTCACACTGCCACAGGCTATCATTAAGCTGCAGAAGATTCAATACATTCGGGCTGGTATGTATTTGCCATTTGAAGACTGGACATCAGCAGCATCAGAGGACCACAGTGATGATGCGGTTGGAACCCAACCATCTGGGACAACACCAACACCACCTGAAGCCACAAGCCCACCCCCACCACAAGCGCCAATATCACAAGATGACATTGATGACACGGATGGAAGAAAACCATCAGGGACAACACCAACATCAGCAGCATCAGAAGATGATAGTGATGATGCGGTTGGAAGCCAGCCATCAGGGAGATCACCAATACCGCCTGAAGCTGAAGGTAGTGATTGCGGCGTAGTAGCCAGAAGTCCACCACATGCACCAATATCACAAGATAAAGAAGTTGATGGAGCAAGGCAAAAGAATCTACAAAATAAGTTGGTGGGTCGCTGTTGGACATCCAGACTGTCGTGTAGCATGTTACATACTGCCCGGTTGCCCAGGTATCCTTTTTCTGCCACTGCCAGGAGATTCGCTCATAATAATATTATTGGTGGTGTGGAGGTTCCTGTGGGGATTGAGGACATGCCTGCCTTGCATACTCTTGGTACTGTGAATATCAACAGTGCTTGTGGGAAGGACTTTCTGACCAAGCTTAAGCTGAAAACAAAGTTTCAACAACTGCTCAAGCTCAGCGTGTGTGGCATTAATAAGGAGAACTGGAAGGATTTATGTGATGCCCTCTCAGCTCATCATCATCTTGAATCCTTGTCACTGGGACTCGACGAGGATTTCACAGAAGATAGCTGCGGCTTCGACAATCCATCTAAGTCCCTCAAAAGCCTTAAGCTGTATGGACGTATACACAAATTACCAGCCTGGCCCTGGATCAAGTATGATCCCGCCAGCCTTGAAAAGTTTGATTTTGAGGTGATTATATCAAGTCAAGAGAGCATGGATCATTTAGTGCAATCGTTGCCAATTACTGGGATCCTACGTCGTTTTTTGTATCAAGCCAACTCAACAAGTAACAAAGCTAGAATTCAATTCGGCACCCCACAGTCGACTTGGATCAATAGGTAGCAGGCCACAGGTTCTCAAGATTGATTGCTGCTCCCAGTTACAGGTAGCTTTCAATCATGGCAGTATAGCGACTTATGTTAAAGTGCTGATAATCCATTGCTCTAAAGGATCGGATTTCCGGATTTCTACGAACACGAGAGATCTTAATTTCCGTCTATATGACCTCGACACAGTGTGGCTTAAGGGTTATGATGAAAAAGCAGACTACGTGGTGCGCTTGAAGGAGCAATTTGCCGCACATGAACGCAAACCTGTTTTCAAGTTTGACAAACTAGAGTGAGCATAATCATTATCTCGCTCCAAGGCCGGTGTGCCTGCACTACTCTATAATATATATTTTGCCATTCGACGTTGTTGTAACACATGCTCTCATATGTGTCATACATTCATCTTTAATTTATTAGTATAGTGGCCATTGCGTTATATATGTAATCTTAATTTCTGCATTGACAAAAGAAAATTACATAACGCTACATGTTTGATGGATTTTAGTCGATTTATTAAGGATCCTATATTTATATGCATGCACTTATATGTGTGCACTCTCTATTTATATGGAAATACAAAAAAAAAAAAAAGTTGAAATAGAGACCAATGAACATTTGGTCATGTACACCGAAGAAGCGAGATAAAACGGCTGGCTAATTAGCCTTTGCACATGCGGCGTCCATGCTGTATTATGCATAGTACGTATTGTCATGTGTGTGGAGTATGCATCATTGATTTCAAGGTATATCGTAGCTGGAGCCAGCGAGCCGATTCGACTCCCCTCCGCTGGCAATGGCAAAGTGTAAAGGGAGACAGTCCTCTCTCAGCGTGTCCAGGAGGCGCGCAAAACACGGAGAGAACTGGATGGCAAATAATGACCCGAATATATGAAACAACCATATCCAGGTGCAAATCAAAGAGGTGCGTTGCTTGGATATGCTCAGCTGGTTTTCCAGGCGGCAGGTGCAACTCCTCTGCTTGATCCCAGCGTAAGTCAACATCATCAAGCGCTACCAGTTTTGTTACATATATTTATAATTTAGATATAAGGCACAATCATATTTATGATGGTACGTTGCGTGGTGATGTATGTGCATGAGTGTTATTGTAGATGTTGAAAACAGAGGAAAAAGAAACAGAGCCAAGAGATCTTGCTAGGTGTCTGAGAGTATATATCGATTATGCAAATTCAGGCTCCCCTTTTGAGATGAACTATAAATATTAATTCTCTTCGCTTCATCATGAGGGAAACCATCCATTTGAACTAAACACCCCTGATTTCCACACCTCTAAACCTACAGTTCATTCTGACATATCACATGCATGGCACCCACCTGAACACATGACCAAACAAATTTTGCTTCGAAATAATGGTCACACACAGCCCAATCAATTGTTAATGTATGGGAGAAAGGGGAAAGGTGAACTGCCCGTGCACCCTACTAGGAGCTACGAATTATTGTAAGCATGGTAGTTCACAGTCACAGGGAATCCTAAGCAAGAGAGAGGTGTACATGTACTACTAAGCAAGATAAAACCAAGGCATGGAGACCGTACTTGGTGGTCTCACGTGGGTGTGGATCTCAAAGACAGAAACATATCTGTGACTATTCCTGCATCGTCATAAGAACCACAGTTACGCCATTTCACACAAACCACCTAAGACCACTGTCACTGCCACTCAAATCACAGAGCACAAACCACTCAAACTAGGGGAGATAGCTAGGATCGGAGGTTCAGATGGAGGCCATTGTAGTGACTGCTGCCACTGGGGTGATGAGCTCACTTCTCAAAAAGCTCTCTCTCCTGCTTAGTGATCAGTACAAGAACCTCAAGGGTGTCCGAATATCAAGTTCCTCAGCGATGAGATGGCTGAGATGAATGCAGCACTCGAGAAGCTAGCAGCCATGGACAAGCTCGATTGCCAAAAAAAGGTGTGGAGGGACAAGGTTCGTGAGATGGCCTATGATATTGAGGATTGCATTGACATTTTCATGCACCAGCTTGGTGAGGGAGATGACAAGGAAGGCTTATTTCACAAGACTGCACGCAAGATTAGGAAGCTGCGAGTGCGCCATCAGATTGCCAGCAAGATTCAAGAGCTCAAAACTCGGGTTGTGGAGCAGAGTGAAAGCCGAGGTAGATACAAGATTGATGAGTCTGTCTCGGAGCCTAGAGTGGTGGAAGTTGACCTGAGGCTGCCAGCAATGTATGAGGATGCAAAAGAGGCTTGTAGGCATTGATGGCCCACGGGAGGAAATCACCAAATGGTTGATGGAAAAGATGATAGCAAATCTGAACGACTTAAAGTGTTGTCCATTGTTGGATTTGGTGGCCTCGGCAAGACTACACTTGCAAACCAAGTGTATGCTAAAATCAAGAATGAGTTTGAATGCACAGCTTTTGTGTCGGTTTCTAGAACTCCTTACATGCCAAAGATCCTGAAGGACATACTCTCTGGAATTAGATACGATGGCACCAAAGAAATGGAAGATGATGTCCCAAAGCTTATCGAGATCCTTAGAGAAATACTCACAAATAAGAGGTATGTGTTTTATCTGGAATTTATGGTAATATATTTATTTTAAGACTTCAGTACTGTTCTGTTTCTCATTGGCTGTCTCAAATATCCATATTTTTTTCAATTGTCTTGTTATCGGCTAATAACAGTATTTTAATGTCATACTGATACACACCAATAGCTCTTAAAATTTGTTTGGTCTTACGATGACTTGCTATTTGGACTATTTGCTCAGCTACTACTAGCAAATATATATCAAATGGTAGTTGAAGCCATGAAAAAGGCGTAAACTTCCTTCTTATTCAAGTGGCATATTACTCATACTTACTTTATCATCTTGTGATGCACAAACGGATTGACTTAGAAGTTATTGACTTTGCAGGTACTTTGTGATAATTGATGACTTATGGAGCATCAAGGATTGGGATATTATTAAGTGTGCTCTTGTGGAAAATAATAATGTCAGCAGAGTGATAACTACCACACGTAATCATGACGTTGCTACAGCCAGCTGCATCCCAAGCCAAGGCCATGTATACCAGATGCAACCCCTTAATGAGCTCCACTCAAGAAGGCTGTTTTTCATAAGGTTATTTGACACAGAAGATAGTTGTCCTGAGCAGTTCAGAGAGATTTCCGACCAAATGTTAAGGAAATGCAAAGGGGTACCCTTAGCAATTTGTAGCATTGCAAGCCTTTTGGCTAACCACATGCACACTGAGATATGGGAGAAGATACATAAGTCATTGGGTTCAGAGTTGGACACAAATCCTACACTGGACTGGATGAAGCATGTACTAAGTCTGAGCTACAATGACCTTTCCCATGACCTCAAGACATGCCTGCTATATCTTGGAATTTATCCTGAAGACTATGAAATCCCAAAGGAAGATTTGGTGAGAAAATGGATGGCTGAAGGATTTGTTATAGAAAAACATGGTTTAGATTTAGAGGATGCTGCTGAGAACTGTTTCAATGAACTCATCAACAAAAGTATGATCCAACCTTGTTTCAGTGAATATAATTTTGGTGAGGTGGTGGCATGTCAGGTTCACGACCTAATGCTTGATCTTATTATATCTAAGTGCAAAGAGGAAAACTTCATCACTATAATTGATAAGAAGTATCCAATCAATGGAGCATCACAAGTTCGCCGGATGAGCCTTCAATTCCATGACAGAGACATGCCCCTGACAGTGGATAGTATGAGTGCATCAACTGTTAGGTCATATATTTGCTTCCGTATGGCTGATTGTATGCCTTCACTTTCAAAATTTGAACTTTTGAGAGTCTTGGACATTGAACGTAGTGTTTATGTGCACCTTATGTGTCTTGATTTGTCTGCTATAAATCACCTTTTTCTGCTCAGGTATATGAGGGTCCAGGGTTTTGCAGTGAAGCTACCAAAGAAATTTGGCAAGCTAAATCATTTGATGACCCTAGATGTGTCCGACTCATGGTTGCATGGTGGTGGTGAACAGATATCAGATTTTAATTCCTTGTCATCTTTAAGGCATCTCAGCGTACCAGGACGTGTAGTGTTGAAAAATGGGCTTAGCAAGTTGTGCAACCTACGTCATCTGTCCTTTTTTGAGATTGGGATTAATTCCATTAAGTGTATTAGAGATCTCGGTGAGTTGACCAATCTTAGGAGTCTTAATGTGGTGTACGGTTACTCTAGGGCAGATGATGTAGAAAAGATGACAGTCTTCGTTGCCTCTCTTAACAAGCTTGGGAACAGCAGCCTCCGCCATCTAGTTTTTCAGAAATGGCCAGAAGCAAGGGACCCCACAGCACAATTCTGGAGTAACTGTTTGGCACATCCACGGCATCTACAGAGCTTTCTATTGTTCGTCGCATTAATGCCCCAGCTACCAAATTGGATTGCCCATGCTGACAGGTTGGCGCATGCTGTACTAAGTGTCCAGGAGCTCCGAAGTGATGACATCCAGGTTCTTGGACAGCTGCCCTGCCTCACCTGCCTCCAGTTAGAAGCTAAAACAATCCCAGAGAACAACATCATTATCCACCCAAACACATTCCGCAGCCTCAAGAGGTTCGAATTCTATACTGATGAGCTGCCACGCTTAACTTTTTGAGCCAGCCACAATGCCGCAGCTACAGAAACTCGTGGTAGATCCTTGTAGACAAGGTGGAATGCAACTGCAAGAGGGCAGCTGTCCAGTTGGTGGCATCGAGCACCTTGCTAACCTTGAAGAGATCTCCTTGTTTATACATGCCAAACGCGATCAGTGGTCCAAAATAGAATCTGCATGCAGAGACGTCATCATCAGGCACCCAAAAAGTCAATCCATGAAGATTGACGTAAGGTGTTATGAGTATGACGAAAATGGAAAATTCGTAAGATCACTCAGCAATTCTACTGCAGGGACTAGTGCAGAGGATTAAGTGTCAACCGTGGTGATGAATTACTTACTGGTACGCTTATGTTGTCCATAGTTTGTTCTGAGTTTCCTCTGTTTTTGTATTTTTAAACCCTGATGGGCAATTTTCGTAGATGGCTAGATTTGCTCTGCTACTTTTGGTGCCCTGTCCATGCCTTCATTTCTCACGAATAGTAGCATAGTCTGTTCAGGCTTCAGATATAGTGGCAATAGATTTTTTTCATAATATCTTACTTGTCATTTCAAAATGATTTAACAAGTCCTGCATATCAGTCTGTTCACAACTACTGCCCAGAAACCATGGTAAAAATTTCAGTCAGAAATATGTTCTTCTTTTTAAACTAGGACTACAGTTGATTGAGAGACCTTTGAACTGTTTTGTTTTCGCCAAATACATAGCTTAATTTATTTTATTTTTGTAGCAATTTTTTTCCATTGGTCATGCCATAGGAACTGCAGGTTTCTTCTCATAACCTTACAATTACTGCTACATAAATGATCCTATAACTTTAGGATCATGGCCTTCATCTATTTAGACTCTGAAAATGCACAAGACTTCCGTGGAGACCATGAAACTTAGCTAATTTTTCACCGAAGCTGAACTTCTAAAGAAGATTATGTACTTTTTTTTCACACTATAAGTGGCCCTGGTGTACAAACCTTGAACTAACAATTGTTTGTTAGTAGGATTTGTACAATTTTCTCTCTCCTCTTGCCTGGTTTTTCGTGTACTAACTAGGACTGAAAATGTATGTCTATGTTTCCAGGTGGCGCTTGGTCTATTAGTCTTCCACGGCACAGACGTAAGGGTCATCCGGCAAAAATAATATGAGGCCTGATTTGCAGGAACCAACTTCAACAGACTACTATGCCAAACAGCGTTGACCACGACCTGGGAGATGGCAAACAGCTACCTGAGGAAGCCCAGAGTTTCTCTTGCGTACCCATGTTCGCAATGGAGGAGCCGATCCAAGCAGAGGGCAATGGATCAACCTCCAATCAGCTGTCCTGTCCTTTAAGGCGTAAATGGGTATGGGTAACAGTTGCTCTCAAAAAAAAAAAAAAAAGGTAGCAGTTGCTATGTTGTTTTTATCTTTTGTTGATTGAACCTGAGATGTTGTAACCCCATCCAGTTATTGTATCTAATCTTTGGTCTCATTATGATAAGACTGGGACACCATGCCCTAAATACTCTGCATTTTGAGACTGGCAGTGCTGTAGTGATACTGCAGCTCAAGGTGTGAAAAAGAGCTGTAAGGATCATGTTTAGTTTTTCTGATTCAGATGAAAACACAAGCAATAGGATTATTATGAAAAGCAGCTTTCATAATGATATAGATGGGCGTAGTTTAAATACAAATGTATGAGTTATTTTAATAATGGTAGAGGTGAGCAATTTGGATACAAAGCTTCGGTGGTCATTTTAAATTATATTTCATATATAATGGCACATGTGATTATTTTGGAAGCAAATTTAGGGGGTTAATTTATTTTCTCATAATGGCAAATGTGTGTATTTTCTATGTATATAATAAAATAAAATCCACTATTGGCGATGATATATGTCGGATGTCGCTGCTGCCCAGTGCCACCAGTTAGGGTGAATGTTTGCTGGCTGAGCTTTTGCTGCTTCTGCATGCTTTCATGAGCTCGTGTTTCTCTTGTTCCAAGGATTATTGTGCTTGCAAGCAAGACTCTTTATTGATGTGCCATTTCTTGGTCATGCGAGTTTTTGCAGCCGGCAATTGGAATAGAAAGTGCCAAAACAGCGACGTTTCTTTCTCAAATAATAGAGGACGGCAAACCGTCAGTAATTTGTCACTTGGTATATTTTGCTTATGTTTTGAGTTTGATTCCAAAAAGAAAAGCTTAAATGCTATATGTCGCTTATGCAATCAGCGTGCACATTTTAATCCAATGGACTATAAGAGAGCTTTGACATGAGCTTTATTAGACAAGAGAAGTGTGCACATCAGTGCAATGACTTTTCCCTTTTTATAGTTTTCGGCCCATGATGTGTTTTGGCCCAATTTCATGCTGTCTCTGTGAAGGACCGAAACGGCGACCAGAGGGGGGTGAATGGGAGCCTCAATTTTCCTTTTCAATTTCGGGTCATCGGCTCAACACCCGATCCCAAAAGCAAACTCACACAAAGTCCGAATAACACGCGTGCTAGCTGGTAGCAAGGTGTCACAAGCAAAGAGAGCACCGAGATGTCCACGACCCAAATGATTGGGTGGATGTTCCTAGGAACACAGCGGGACACCTCAAACTATCGCGCACACCGACCGACGAGAGCAAAGATCAAACCGAGGACTGAAAAAAGAGTCACTCAACTTCTATAGAGAAGAAGCGAGCTCTCGAAACTAAAAAAATACCAACACCAACTTGTGGCGAGAGTATTTAGAAAATTCCTCGGATCGATAGAAAATCAACAATAAAGAAAGAGTTAGATTTGCATGTCACTCGAAGGTGCACAGCCTACCAACTCGAACGAGCTGGACTTCTCTCAAACTGGTGAACAACACCTGACCTGCACTAAAATAGCCTGAATCTCTGAACAAAAGCTCGAGCAGAGGGCTGCTCTCCACACACGAGCACACTGGACATTTCCAACAGCAATCTGTAACTTTGCCAACAGTGAGCACTCCAAGAAAATTGAATCAATTCAATGCTTAAAGACAAGCTAATAAACACTTGTAGTATTCCACGTTGATAAGCACAAAAAAGCTACAGAAAAGATGCTTCAGGCTGAGAACCGATCGATGCACAACAGCAGCTCCATGAAACATCTAGCAGCTTTGACAGAGAAATCGAACAGAGCATACAGCCAAGAGAAAAATGAACGATCTCATCTCACCATCGTAAAAACTATCTCAAGCAAGAAGTATTAAATTGATTTCTCCTAAGATGAGCTAATGATTGCTTGGACCAATGAAAAAACAAACACTCGCTGCTGCACATGCTTTGGCCAGGAACTGCGCTGAACCAAAAAAGACCGGCACAGAAAATCGATCAGGAAGAGATAGGAACGAACTGCAGTAGCTCGCTGATCGAAGGGCAAGCACCGATTGGTGCTGGGTTCACGTCGTCAGGCTGCTGTACCAGGAAAACAAATCACCGAGAATAGCACGAGCACCAAGAACAGCACGGCGAACCTGAGAAATCGATGAGATCTGACCCAAATCAAAACAGCTGGATCCCAAAATCTTCCCAGGTAATCTCCATGATCTCGGTGAGCTATCCTGAGAAAATCGTGGCTCAAATCGAACTCAAGGATCGGGAAAACCAGATCACGCACAGAGGATGAAAAGAAGGGGAAAACTGGACGAAAATTTCAGCAAGCAATCAAAAAATCTAGCAGCGAATTTAAGACACCATCACTGAAATCTAAAAGCCCAGAGGGCACAGGGAGCTTTGGGGCTCCCCTTCCCCAACGAAAATCACCACAAAATATCCACAAATTTGTTCTTGGACCTCTAAACAAGAACCCTAAAAAATGGGGAAAATAGAAACGAAAATAAGAGAGGCAAAGAGGGAGGAGGCTGTCATCCTCCACATATAGTCCAAATCCTCTTTCCCAAACTACCCCTAGATACATATGAGCCGAACCGCTAACCCGAAGGCTAATTTAGTCCGACTCGGGATAATTTGATCCGACGACCACCGCGCCTCCTCATCTGCAGCCTTGCTCCACGCAATCTCCCGGATGCCGCCACGCGTCGCCCTTCCGCCCACCGAACGCCCGGGTTTTGAGGCTCAAACCCGTGAAACCCCGCCGATGGTTTTGAGGCCCAAACCACCAACCCGCACCCGTGGTTTTGAGGCCCAAACCGCGAAACCCGCAAGACCGATGGTTTTGAGGACAAACCACCAAACCTCCTCGACACGTGTCATCGCCGTCTTGACCGCCCGAAGTCGCCAAGTCATCCGAGCCCCCGCTCGCCACGCTGCGCCCGTCTTGACCCGATCGACACGGTCCCGCCACGCCCTCTTGCATTCGTCGATGTCCCGGATGTCGCCCACCATGGCTAGCCACCCGGCCGACCGGTCCCTCGGTCCAAGCCTCACGTCCGTCCTTCACCTCCACGGTCCGTCGGCCCAAGACGCCCCTCCTTGGCCCCTTCACCTCGCCGTCGGCTACCATCCGCTCCACACCGCACAACACGAACCAAGAGATACGTCTTCGACACACTCCACGTGTGCCGGTGAACATAGCCGAAGCATAAAGAATAAAAAGAAAATAGAATTAAAATGTTGACTATTGACAATCACTCAATCACAAAACTAAACACATGTGACCTAAATCAACCATGTGTTCACAATCTCCCCATTGATGAGTGCATTGTCAACATTCAACACAAAGACAGAAGAAGGTAGAAGATAGCACATCCAGGTGAACAAAAGCTAAGACAAAATCACTGGATAGCAAACATGGAGTAAAAACTTGGTTCCCAAAGACATGGGCAAAAGGCTCGACACAACCAAGCTAAACAAACAGCTAGTCCTCAAGAAGAGGTAGAACAGGCTCAACACCACTAGCACAACTCCAAACCAATTACTTTTACACACAAAATAGCTAGACCCTCAAGACGGAGGCAAAGGCTCAACACATCTAGCTCAAAGTGCTACTCCCCCTGGAAACATGCAGTCACTGTCTTTGTATCTTTCTCCCCCTTGTTGGCAAATGCACTAATCAAGCTATGAAATGCATGAAAATGCAATGAGGGAGCTTCAAGTTTATAGCAATCCAAATGAAAAGATGCTCTAAGTAGTGTCATGGCAACAAGGTAAAGTGCTTAACACGATGCTCAAACCGATCAAGAGATATGAAATATGACTTGAAAGCATTTTGATTCAGCTTTTAACCATTTCGAAAAAAGGTGTCCACCACAAAGAATAGCACATAGCACAAGTAAGTTTGGAAATCTACCAAGTGCTACACATGTATATCAAGTGAACTACCCCAAGCAAGGTTTATACATCATGCAAAAAACAGAGCCAACACTTGTTAAATTTTCAAGTTATCGGAGTTGCGTGGTTACAAGCATTGGACAAAGCATGTTGCGAGTGGTTATCCACAACCGTCGGCCTTACTAATCAACCATGTCAAGCCTATGCATGTGAGCAATCAGAAGCTTAAGACAATGGTCTGGGTCAAACACTACCAAGCCCGGGTTCAACCCAAGTGCAATGAGCAAAGCAGTCCCAAGACTTTGATGTGGGACGGTATGGACCCATCTCGATCTTTTCCATACACTTAGCTTATATTTCAGATTTTTTAGCGGATAAAAGCATGTGGTCATCTAAGCAAGTGTATAACTCAGTGAATGAGACATAGTCACCTAGCATACATGATAAGTACAAAGGATCTCAACAACTTAAACATGCTAGGAACTATCTCAATGGTGAACATTTTGCAAGATTTATCGTTGTTAAGCAAGTTCACATGAAAAAAACTTTGCTTTTGCTCATAACATATATCAATTAAGCGAAAAGAGCACAAGCTGTAAGCACCAACATGTAATTGTTACACTAAACAGAGCATAGTCTCATTGTGATCAATATAAACAAGAAGCTCAAAGTGCAGTAGTGTACATGAATGCAATATGATACAAGATGATGCACAAAGCAAAACAAACCTAACACTACAACTGTACATCAACTACAAAACTACCCCTCAAAATGGATAGCAAACTCCCAACTCCCCCTCAACCAAAGACACCTAGCAAAAGAAAACTAGGAAACAAAAGGGCACAAAGGCTAGCATGGCATATAATACACAAGATAACACATGCTATAAAGGATATAAAAGCATGATACAAGTATAATACATGCGAGCAATATATAAGTGAGCAAATGGACAACTATCTCATACCACAAGTAGGGAAATCATGAATGTACAAGGCATGAGTGTATATGATAGCTCACAGACTGTGTGTAGGTGTCACAATAAGGCACATGCCTCTTGGAGGCCATCAAAGTGGTGTAGACAACCATCAAGTCTTGATCACACCACGACAAAGAATCAAGTTCCACCAAGCACGTGTTCTTCACCTCATGTCCTCATACCTACACATGAGAGGACAAAGAAACCCAAGTCTTGGATCCCAAAGGGTTAACAAGCATAAACTTGGGAACCCAAGACTTGATCACCTACATCATTGGTAAAACATGGGATGAGCAAATGGCACAACATGGGGTTAGTATACTCGAGGGAGAATACCAATGTTGACCATTTTGCCCGAGATAAGCATTAGGCAAAACAAACATCCCATGACCCTTCTTTCCAAAGCGCTCACCACGCACAACAAAGTGTGGTGCACTCCTCCTGTCAAACTCAAAACTCCCAAAGCGAGGATCAACATCCACTCGCGAGAGCACGACCACCACCACGGGGTCTCACAAACCGTGGCCTAGCTCTCCGAGGCCTCCTACCTCCCGGCCTAGCAAAGCGCCGAACCGAACCGACCGCACACCCCTCTCATACATGCCAAGTGGTGGGTGATACAAGTCATGGTTCTCAAACTCAACTTGACGCCTAGCATCCCTCTTCCTCCTAAAGCAAAACTCAAACAGGTGACCATCTCTCTGGCAGTACTCACAGTGATACCTCACCTCTCTCTTGGGTGGTTGTTGGTTCACTGTCTTGGGTGGATGATTCACTCTTGTTGTGGTCTTGGCTCTAGGAAGGGTTTCCTCAGGGATCTTGGGCAAAGTGTCAAGTGGGTTCTTGAGATGGTTTGGTTTAGGAAGCCACACTTGTTTGGGAGGTGGAGTCTTTGGGGTCTCTTGGAGAATGCCATTTTGCACAATGGGCTTGGTAGGCTCAGGTGGGGTGATCTTGGTCAACTTGGGAGTGTTTGTGGGTTTCTCACTCGAGCTCAAACCACTACCTTGACCAACCTTGCCATAGATAACTTCACCCTTCCCACCTATAGCAAAGCCTAATCCCGATGTGTCAGTCCCCCTCTTGAACTGACTCATCATCATGCCAAGCTGTGGCTCTCCACTAGACACCCAACTCAGGACAGAGCGAAGGTACTTGTTCTCCTCTTCGACTCTCCCCTTGTCATGCCTACAAGACATGACCTCCATCTCCAAAGCTTCACACTTAGCACACTTCAGCACGGTGCTATCTAAGTTGGCCTTCTCAAGCACAGCAAGCTTGGCAGCCTTCTCTGCCAACTCAGATCGCAAGTCTGGACAAGACTTGCACGCGCTCAACAACATAGGCTTAGCCTTCAGCTCAACATGCTCATCTAGCAAAGCAGAGTACTTGGATTGCAAAGACATGATGCTAGACATATGCATAGCACAAGCATCGCACTCTGTCTCATCAGACATCTCCACGGGCTTCCTAGCCAACTCTAACTCCCTCATAGCTACCTCCCACTTCTCCTTGTACTCCTTCCTCTCCTTAGCTACTCGCTTGAGCAACTTCTCTTGACACACAAGCACATCGCCCAAAGAGTCAAGTTCGTCAGTGAGGGATTCGATAGTGGGCGATACCTTAGGGGAAGAGTCGTTGCCGTGTGGCTCGACGCCGTTGGACACCGCTCCGTCAAGGGCCATGGTGCAGAAGCCCCCGTACTTGGAGTTGGCGACGAAGCAAAGTCCGTTCAGCTTTTGCTCGATCTTGCGCTCGGGCTCCTCGTCGCTGGAGGAAGCTTGCCCGTCGTTGTCGAGGTCGCTGAGGGAGGCGAAGAAGGTGTCCTTGTTCTCCTTGGCACGCTTGAGGTACTTCTTCTTGATCGCCTCCTTGTCGAAACCCTTCTTAGACTTGTGCTTGCCGACGGTGTACTCGCGCTTGTCCTTGCGCTTGTCGGAGTCGTGCTTGTCGGAGTAGTACTTCTCGCCGGAGTACTTGTCCTTGCTCTTCTTGGGGCACGCGGCGACGAAGTGGTCCGGATCGCCGCACTCAAAGCATCCTCCCTTGGGACCACCGCCACGCCGACGGTTCAAGCGGTTGTTGTGGAACCGCGAGAATCGGCTGATGACGAGAGCCAACTCGTCGTCCCCAAAGGCGTCCAATCGCTCCTCTCCGCCACGACACCAAAGAAGACAAGGCAAAAGAGATCTGTGATGGGTTAGCAGAAGAACTGGAACTGCCCTTACCTGAGACAAGTGCAACGCTCGGCGCAGATGGGTTCTTGAGCTTCGCCTGGATCTGGGCCTCGATCTCGGAGGACTTGAGCTTGCTGTAAAGCTCGTCGGGTGTGAGGGTGTCGTAGTTGGCGGACTCCATGATCGCGGACACCTTCACATCCCACACCTTCCGATCCAAGGCGCATAAGAGCCGCATCGCCTTCTCGTGATCATCAAGCCTCTCTGAAAGCTTGTTCGCCCGCAGCTTGTTGCAGATCGTCTGAAACCTAGCAAAAAGAGAATCGATGGACTCACCATCAAGCTGGATTAGGTTGTTGTACTCTCTCTTGTAGGTCTCATATAGGCGGGCCTTGACTTGTGGGGTTCCCTCGTGGTAGCTCTCAAGTGTCTTCCACACCTCACGAGCGGTGTCACAAGTGGCAACTCTCTCGAATTCTGTGTCTTTGATGCTAGAGAACAAGACACTCCTCGCTCGGTTGTTGGCATTGTGTTGGGCTATTTGTTCCTCACCCACTCGAGCAGCTAGCACTTGGTAGTTCTCATCCTCGACAATCTCCCACACTCTCCAATCCATCCCCATAAGATGTGCTTGCATCTTAATCTTCCAATAGGGATAGTTGGTGCCATCGAACTCCGGAGGCTTGCCACCATAGTGACCAAACCTCTCCATGTCGCCTCTGCGGATCACGGACCGATTAAGGTGGATATGATCCTTAACCGGCTCCGATACCAATTGAAGGACCAAACGGCGACCGAGAGTGGGGTGAATGGGAGCCTCAATTTTCCTTTTCAATTTCGGTCATCGGCTCAACACCCGATCTCAAAAGCAAACTCACACAAAGTCCGAATAACACGCGCGTGCTAGCTGGTAGCAAGGTGTCACAAGCAAAAGAGAGCACCGAGATGTCCACGACCCAAATGATTGGGTGGATGTTCCCTAGGAACACAGCGGGACACCTCAAACTATCGCAGACACCTAACCGACGAGAGCAAAAGATCAAACCGGAGGACTGAAAAAGAGTCACTCAACTTCTATAGAGAAGAAGCGAGCTCTCGAAACTAAAAATACCAACACCAACTTGTGGCGAGAGTATTTAGAAAATTCCTCGGATCGATAGAAAATCAACAATAAAGAAAGAGTTGGATTTGCATGTCACTCGAAGGTGCACAGCCTACCAACTCGAACGAGCCGGACTTCTCTCAAACTGGTGAACAACACCTGACCTGCACTGAAATAGCCTGAATCTCTGAACAAAAGCTCGAGCAGAGGGGCTGCTCTCCACACACGAGCACACTGGACATTTCCAACAGCAATCTGTAACTTTGCCAACAGTGAGCACTCCAAGAAAATTGAATCAATTCAATGCTTAAAGACAAGCTAATAAACACTTGTAGTATTCCACGTTGATAAGCACGAAAAGCTACAGAAAAGATGCTTCAGGCTGAGAACCGATCGATGCACAACAGCAGCTCCATGAAACATCTAGCAGCTTTGACAGAGAAATCGAACAGAGCATACAGCCAAGAAAAAATGAACGATCTCATCTCACCATCGTAAAAACTATCTCAAGCAAGAAGTATTAAATTGATTTCTCCTAAGATGAGCTAATGATTGCTTGGACCAATGAAAAAACAAACACTCGCTGCTGCACATGCTTTGGCCAGGAACTGCGCTGAACCAAAAAAAGACCGGCACAGAAAATCGATCAGGAAGAGATAGGAACGAACTGCAGTAGCTCGTTGATCGAAGGGCAAGCACCGATTGGTGCTGGGTTCACGTCGTCAGGCTGCTGTACCAGGAAAACAAATCACCGAGAATAGCACGAGCACCAAGAACAGCGCACGGCGAACCTGACGAACAGAGAAAACCAGGAACCAGAAATCGATGAGATCTGACCCAAATCAAAACAGCTGGATCCCAAAATCTTCCCAGGTAATCTCCATGATCTCGGTGAGCTATCCTGAGAAAATCGTGGCTCAAATCGAACTCAAGGATCGGGAAAACCAGATCACGCACAGAGGATGAAAAGAAGGGGAAAACTGGACGAAAATTTCAGCAAGCAATCAAAAATCTAGCAGCGAATTTAAGACACCATCACTGAAATCTAAAAGCCCAGAGGGCACAGGGAGCTTTGGGGGCCCCTTCCCCAACGAAAATCACCACAGAATATCCACAAATTTGTTCTTGAACCTCTAAACAAGAACCCTAAAAAAATGGGGAAAATAGAAACGAAAAATAAGAGAGGCAAAGAGGGAGGAGGCTGTCATCCTCCACATATAGTCTGAAATCCTCTTTCCCAAACTACCCCTACATACATATGAGCCGAACCGCTAACCCGAAGGCTAATTTAGTCCGACTCGGGATAATTTGATCCGACGACCACCGCGCCTCCTCATCCGCAGCCTTGCTCCACGCAATCTCCCGGATGCCGCCACGTGCCGCCCTTCCGTCCACCGAACGCCCGGTTTTGAGGCTCAAACCCGTGAAAACCCGCCCGATGGTTTTGAGGCCCAAACCACCAAACCCGCACCCGTGGTTTTGAGGCCCAAACCACGAAACCCCGACCGATGGTTTTGAGGACAAACCACCAAACCTCCTCGACACGTGTCATCGCCCGTCTTGACCGCCCGAAGTCGCCAAGTCATCCGAGCTCCCCGCTCCGCTGCTTGCCGCACGCCGCCTTGACCCGATCGACACGGTCCCGCCACGCCCCTCTTGCATTCGCCGATGTCCCGGATGTCAGCCACCATGGCTAGCCACCCGGCGATCCGGTCCCTCGGTCCAAGCCTCCTCCCGTCCGTCCTTCACCTCCGCGGTCCGTCGGCCCGCACGCCCCTCCTTGGCCCCTTCACCTCGCCGTCGCCTACCATCTGCTCCACACCTGCATAACACGAACCAAGAGATACGTCTTCGACACACTCCACGTGTGCCGGTGAACATAGCCGAAGCATAAAGAATAAAAGAAAATAGAATTAAAATGTTGACTGTTGACAATCACTCAATCACAAAACTAAACACATGTGACCTAAATCAACCATGTGTTCGCACTGATTATCTCTAACCATAACTAATATTTTTTCACTCCTAATAATCATATATTGGAACATTTCCAAAATATATATAAATATATATTAGGCACAAGCAGGAAACAACCCTCCTCCAACAGTGACCATTATTTCCCAGAAACTACCAAAAAAATGCAACGTAATTCCATATGGGAAGAAAAATCTTCTCAACCATAGTTTGGTGAAAGCTACCATTAACCAAAGGCCGCAAGGATCGGTTTTGGGTCCAACAAAGAACTTGATGAGCATTGTCAAAAAAAGAAAATAAAACTTGATGAGCTCAAGCCCATCGCTAGATAGGCACACTTATGAACCATAGCCATTCATTGACAGTGAAGAATTACTTAACTTTTTTTTTTTTTTTGAGGAAACTTCGGTGGGGACTGGGGATCCCCACCTGCTTGTAGTAGCTCCACAGATGCCAACTCGTGAAGGTCGGTGGGTGGAGGCGAGGCCTCGATAATCATTCAATTACATCAAAGAAGGGGGATGGCGGTGTAGATTACATGTCAACTAGTTTACTCCAATCTCTAAATAAGGCCGTCTTCTTCCTCGGGATGCGGCATCTCCAGCTCCCTGATCGCCTTGACACACCGGGCCCTGAGTCGGCCGAGGTCTGGTTGCATGGCCGGAAGACAACCTCATTGCGGTGCTTCCAGATTTCCCAACATAGAAGCTGCAGCAGGGGGTGCAAGGTGCTCTTCGGTACTTGTCGGCGGTGGTTGGGACAGCCACAGCTCGTGTACTTTGGCCACGCCGGCCGGGTCCCATTGGAGCGACGCCCAAAAACTTATGGCAAAGGGGCAGCCGGAGACAATGTGATCGGCCGTCTTGTCGGCGAGGTCGCAGATGGGGCAGGTGGCACTGTCGACGATGTTCTTGCGCGCTAGCACCACTCGGCAGTTTATCCGTTCTTGGTTAGAAGCCAGGCAAAGAATTTTACCCATGGAGGCGCGAAAGAGCTCCAGACGAAGGCGTGCGCGGGGTGGTCGTGGTCGCCGGCGACAGAGGTTTTGTAGACGAGTCCTGCCAGGAAGCGGTGATGTCCGTCCTCGAACGGGCTGGTCCCGGGCGTCGTGTTCCTCGGTTAGGGACACACCCTCGAGCAGCTCCTCAAGGCAGCGCAGCTCGCTGGTCGCGGTGGGGAGAGGCGGCGCTGGAATTGACTCCTCAGCGTGCCGCTCAGGATCGCGTGGACAGACTCCGCGCGGCCGGTGGAGTGACTGTGGAGCGCCGGCATGATCTCCACCAAAGGCGAGTCGTCGAGCCAGCGGTCGTGCCAGAACGAGGTGCCCCTCCCGTCCCCGACGATGGTCGTGGTGATCGCGCGGTAGGCTGGTAGGAGGCCACGAAGCGCCCCCAATGGACACCATGGAGATCGCCCTGGAGCGTAGCCAGATCCATGGAGCTGCGAGCCCACGCTGCCCACGACGAGTCGCCAGGGTGGTGCAGGCGGTGGATGAGCTTGAGTAGGTGGCAGGCGTTCCGGGTGTCGATCCGCCGGATCCCGAGGCCTCCATCTTCTTTGTCTTGGCACACGTACTCCCACGCGACAAGGCATTGGGCGCCGTTCGCGTCGCTTGTGCCGGTCCAGAGAAAGGCGCGTCGTCGCCCTTCGACAACCTCGATCACGCCGGGCGGCAGCTCCATAGCCCCCATGATGTAGGTGATGAGCCCGTCCAGGACCGCGTTGATGAGGATCACTCTCGCCGCCGTGCTGAGGAGGATTGCCTTCCAGGTCGCGAGGTACCGGTCGACGCGCGCGATCAGGGGCGCGAACGCCGACAGGGGGAGCTTGACGTTGGAGAGCGGCAGCCCCAGGTACGTCTGGGGGAACGTGCCTTGCTGGCACTGCAGGATGTCGAGGAAGACGTCGACATCGGCTTGCGGGACGTGCATCGGCGTCATCGTGCTTTTGCCGAAGTTAATCTTCAGGCCCGTGCACTTGGAGAACATGTCGAGGGCCGTCTTGAGGCAGCGCACGTCATCGACGTCCGCGCGCACCAGGATGATGGTGTCGTCGGCGTATTGCAGGACGGGGGCGCTGCCAGCGCCGATGGGGTGCCGGATGCCTGCTGTGGACTTGATTAAGGTCTGGAGCACGTCGGCGACGAGGAGGAACAGGTAAGGGGACAGGGCGTCACCCTGTCGCAGTCCCCGCTTGCAGGCGATCCACGGTCCCGGAGCACCGTTGACGAGGACCGCGGACTTCGACGTGGCGAGGAGGCGCAGCATCCAATCCTGCCAGAGGGGCGGGAAGCCGCGCACTTCAAGCACCTTGAGCAGGCTGCTCCATTCCACGGAGTCGAAGGCCTTGGCGAAGTCGAGCTTGATGATGAGGGTCGGCGCACGGCGTTTGTGGCAGGTCTGGACCAGCTCCGTGGCGAGGGCGAAGTTTTCCGATATCGAGCGCCCTTTGATGAAGCCCGTCTGATCTGGGTCGATCAGTTTCGCAATCTGCAGCTGCAGCCGGGTGGTTAGAATTTTGGTTAGGATCTTCACCGGGCAATTTTGCAGCGAAACTGGCCGGTAGTCGCCAGGCGCCACCGCGGCGTCCTTCTTTGGGATGAGGGCAATGGCTGCTCGGTTGATCAGGGATGTCGATCAGGGATATCCATTTGACAATAACACAGCCACCTCTTGCTGCCTCTACAAAATAACAAGGCATGAATTAAGGAGCATCGACAGGGTTGTGAAGAGTAAACTCCTTCAATTCTCGGCAACCAGACACGGACGAATCCAGGAAAAAAATTAGGTTGGGCTGAACAAAAGTCTACGGCGACTTAACTCTAATATATCCCCTCACAATAGACAAATATATGATAGCTTGAATCACTCTTATATTGAAAACGTGGACTAACGACGAAATTAATAAAATACATCATGGGAAAAAAAAATGCAATTCATTCATACCGAATGGTCAAATTGCGAAACTACATAGCACGTGACGTTAAAAGATTCACCATCCTTCTCGCTCGCCCACCTCGCTCCGGCGAGTACCCTGGCCGTCGGCACTTGCCCGCTGCCAGAGCCGTGGCTGCGCCGCCTGCCAGCGTCCAGGACCCACGCGAATGGCGAACAGAACTACAGAAGCCGGCGCCGCTGCTCGGATGGGCGTTGGACGCACGTACGATAGTTGGATGTGCGGCAGCCAGCCTTTACGGTGGATCAGTGGATGCACTTGGGCCTGACTTATTTTTTTGCGAGGAGCAATTGGGCCTGACTTGGTGCCCCCAACAAATAAAAAGTTTTTAGGCAGGGTTATAACTATGGATAAAAAAATAAGGTGAGGCATAGAGGGGTTTAGGTTGGGCTTGAGCCCAGGCTTAGTCACCTGGAACGCGGAACGACGCCACGTTCCGCGTACCGGGAACTTCGTCCCGAAACGAGGAACGGGGACGAAACGGGACGAAGTAGGGATCGAGGGTGGATCGCGTTCCGGCCGGCAGGGGTCGTCACCCACGGCCTACGCCGGAGCAGAGATGAAGCAGCTAGCCATGGCGTCGTCTGTGTCAATTGGAGCGACCGGAGATCTTTCGGGTTGAAATTGAGGCCAGCAGGTGAAGAGGAGATCGTTGGCTGTCGATTTTACCTATCTCTTATGCGATATGGTGGTCGGCAGAGACCAATCGGCGGCGGCGGCGGCAACGCTGCCGTGCGACCGTGCTAGCCGAGCGGAGGGACGAGATAGAGAAGAAGAGCCTTCGGTGGGCTGGTGGGCCGGGAAGTAGCTGGCCCATATATTTCTACTCTTTTTTATTTTTTGTTTTTCCTCTTTCTTTGCTTATTATTCATGTATTTACGTGTATACACTGACTGAAATACTACGTCGTTCCGGACCATCATTCCGGAATTATATGGTTCACGTTCCAACTCTAAAAAAAACAGGCTGATGAGGTATACTCTCTTCGTACCATGTCTTTCGACAATATCGTTCCACGTTCCTCGTCCCCGTTCCTCGACCCGGTCGACCCGGGAACATGGTGACTAAGAGCCCAGGTTGCCCGACCGACAGCTTCATCGCCGACTACGTTTTAAATGGACTAGTGGACTAGGGACCGGACACTAGTGGCAGAGAATGATGCATAGGTTGAAGCTCCAATTAAGAAAGCATGCGGTGGCGAAATAAATGGCCAAAGGGAAAGAAGCCACATATCTAGAGATGTTGGTGCGACATCCACATATCTAGATTTTGGGCTAGACCTACCTTGCCCACATCTTTGACAGTTGTTGCTAGTAATGTAGCAACATGAAACCAAGAGGGTGAACTACAAAAGCAGTGACCTCAGGGTGGATGTCACATGGATATAGAAGGGATATGTGGTGTTGACCAATTGGGCCATCATGAGGGGCACCCAACCACGGCAAGGTCACTACCCCCGATTCACAATAATGAGGTACAAGAAGCAATGAGTGTCGTGTAGGGGATTGAACTATATATGATCGATGCAACATAAGTGCCCCAACATAGGTCATGATGGTGCTATTTTTTTGGAGGGGGGTTCCTCGGGCTGGACCTATATATAGGACTCCCAAGGGACAATGTGGCCACCACCCTATCCATCTGCATGGTGGACAAAGTTAAAACCAGGCTTAGTGCTAAGGAGGGAACATTGAAGACGGGGTCGACAGAGTAGAGCCACCCTAGACAAGAAAGCAAGAGAGGGAGAGAGAGAGAGAGAGAGAGTATGGCTGATGAGAGTTGATAGAGCAAAGAACCTCAACCAAGAAAGCAAGACAACAAGAGGGTGGAATAGGAGGGATGGAGTCATGGGGAGCCTCTTGTGGAGGTAGAGCAAAGCCAGGGTTGATAGCGGGCTAAACCCTAGGTCCCGACCCCTTGGCCGCCCAACCCCATTTCATTATCGCCATATGAGGTCACTATATAGAAGAATATAGGTTAGATCACTCATTGTCCATGTAGTGGTTTATAATTTTAAACCATATTTTTTTGTTGCGATGATCTTGTGTGCTTGGAGGCAATTTCTTGGTGACCAAAGTGACATGGACTAGGGAACCGGGGAAGCAAGCACTAGTGACAGAGAATGATGCATAGGTTGAAGCTCCAAGTAAGCAGGGGTGGCAACATCAATGGACAAAGGGGAAGACGCCACATATCTAGATCTGGGCCATGCGACATCATTTTTTGGACTAGCCCTGCCTTGCCCACATCCTTGACAAGTGTTGCTAGTGATGCAGCAACATAAAACCAAGATGGTGTGAACTACAGAAGAGAAATGAACTTGTGGTGGATGTTGCGCCATCGATACAAAAGGGGTAGTGGCCCTAACCAATTGGGCCATCCCCATATCTGCATGAGGGGCACCAGCCCCAACCACGTCAAGGTCACCACCCTAGCCCTCCATGACAATAAGGTAGAAAAAGAAATGAGGGTAGTGTAGGGGACGGACTATATGACCAATGCAAAGATAAGCGCTCCAACATATGGGTCGTGGTGGTGCTGATTGGGGGGTTGTTCCTCGGGCTAGCAACGATGTGGCCATCACTACCCTGTCCTTTTGTGAGGACAAGGATAGAAACAAGTACAATGCTAACGAGGGAACAATGTAGATGGGGGTCGATAGAGCAGAGGCACCCCAGCAAGCTAGACAGAGCAAAACGGTACAAGTGGGGAGGGCGGCATGGGCGGTCTCTTGCAGAGGTATAGAGTGAAGGCGGGGCCGACCTGCGGGGGTAAACCCTAGGCGGTGTGCAACCCCCCCCCTTGCTGCCCAACCCCATCTCATCATCGTCACACGAGATCACTATATACAAAAATCATTAGCCGTGCGGTGATCCGATCAATGGTTTATAATTTTTGAACCATATTTTTGGTTGCCATGATCTTGTGTGCTCAGAGGCAATTTCACCATTTTTCAAGCACCATCCATCTCAAAGAAAGCATGATCTTTCATGGTGTATATTTATTTTCAATTTGCATTTATGTAGTTCATTTATTTTTTGCAGCCACTATAGCACATATTTATTTGTATCCATATATACTGCCAGAGGATTATATTTATATACATGGTATAGACGCGTCTAGTTGAAGAAGAGATCGACCTAGCCTGTAGTAGCGCCTTGTTGCCAACGAGCACCTTGCCATGCATGCCCCAGCTAGCAACGTCACATATTCACGCACACCTAGCCATAGGCACAACCAAGTATATAAATAGTAGCGCCCACCACCAGTAGGCCACCACCAAACATCAGCCAACGATGGTCGCCACCCGGAACAGCAGAACCGCCGCCACAGTGCCGGCGGCTGCAGCACTGCTGCTTCTGCCGCCGTTTCTTGTACTGGCGACGACCGTCTCGCTGGCCTTGGCGGCGCGTCCTGCACCTGCTAACCCCATCCCACAACCTGCCGCTCCAGCGCCCGTGGTTACTACTGATGTCGAGCTGGGCGAGGTATCGTCGCCCGTCGCCGCCGGCAAGCTGCTGGCGACGAAGGACGTCGTTTCCCCTTCCGAAGAGCCAGGCTGCACCGATGACGTTAGTGTCGTCGTCGTCTCTCCGCCGCCACCGGTGGACTGGTGGCACGTCCTAGTAACGATTCCTCCCTCCGGGCCTAGCGAGGGGCACAACGGTGCGCCGCCGGCCACGCCAGGCAAGATGTACTGATGTTCTCGACCGGAGCACCTCTGATGAGCTTCTGCTGCATATATAGATGCTATGCATGAGGCGTGTATGTCATGTTATGTTCCATGGCGAGAGAGGCCTCAGCATGCATTTATGCATCAATGGTTTGTTAGTGCTTCTGCTTAGTGGCGATGAGCTTGTAAGACTCCATATGCAGGGGCGGACGTAGTGTATATCGTCGGGGTCCGCCGACCCCGACGACTTCCGTCGAACCAGCGATGCCCCCTGTAATTTCACCGTGATGGACCCCAGTAAAATAAAATTCTGACCCCGGCGAAGCAAACTACAAAGCCCAGTCAAGGAAAAGGAGAGCAGTAGCGAGCAGGCCAACTTGCCAAGCCCACTTCGTAGATGTGCCAATTAAACAAAAGGTAACTAGGCAGCTAATAAGCCCAAAAGTCTTCTACCGTGATTGCCTACTTGCCGAACGCCGTCGATTGCTCTTCCTGGATTGTTCCTGTACGGCTGCCTCTGTACACACCGGCTGACTCTTGGGTTCTTGGTCTTTCCGATCTGGCGTTTCAACTCATCGAGTCATCATCTTCTTCCGCTTTCTTTGTGCTCGCCTCAGCCCAGCGATCGGCGATCTTTTTGTTGCCGGTGACTTCGCCTTGCTGTTGCCGGTGCCTTGCGCAGCGATCAGCGATCTTTCCGTTGCCGGCCGCCGGCCGCCGGCGTGATGTCAGGTGAGTAAACTAATTATATTTAATCATGTACGCACGGATGCACAGTTTCTGATTGTAAATCACTAATTGGCAGTCCAGCAAAGCACAATGGAACGATTCTTGAAGAGAAAAAATCCCCCTACCGATGGTGACTTTGATTCAAATGAGCTAGACGATCTTAGTCTTGAGCTTAATCTTTACATTGATAATGTGCGAGCCGATCCAAGATTTGCCCAATTGGATACTATTTCTGAACTTGGAAGATTGATGGTGGATACAAAGAAACATATTGCCTTTTCTTTGGTTTATCGACTCCTCAAACTTGTGCTAGTTCTTCCTATTGCCACAGCGTCAGTGGAAAGATGTTTTTCAGTGGTGAAAATTGTGAAGACAGATCTACGCAACCGTATTGGGGATGAATTTTTGAATGATTGTGTCATTGGCTTCGTAGAGCAAGAATTGCTCGATGCAATCTCAAATGATGATGTCATAGTTCGATTTCAGAATATGGAAGACCGTAATCGTAGAGTGAAATTATAAGAGGTAACCACTGTTATAATTTTTTTGTTATAACATTGTTAATTTCACTCCTCAAGATGCCTATATTTTGCATGTATCGTAGTGTTAGATTACTTAAATTTCCATCATGAGTCTGTGCCGACCCCGACCCCAATATTTTCTAGATCCGCCACTGTCCATATGTATGTGTCATTTTCTTGGATCATGGCAACTAGCAATTTGAATACAAAGTGCCCACTGTGATGTTTTCAATTTCTTCTTCTGAAATATAATAGAACTCTATATGTTCCTTTTTTTGGAACATGCTTGCTGATCGAGGAGATCTGTGTCAACATGAGAAACGCGCTTGCTAGGAGATCTGTGCCAACGTACGCTTGGTGAGAAGAGATCTGTGCCTGCCAACACGCTTGCTGAGATCCTCCTTTTTCGAATACGGAACGAGTTTTTTTTTTAAAAAAAAAGTTGATCCAAAAAATACCAAAACCACATCAGAGTAGACTCGACATCGATCCAACATCGCTAAGCCTAGTCAAAAATTGAAATTATCTGGCTTAGCTGTGCCTCGCGCCGCTCGGTGTTACCTTGTTCGTGATTTTATTTGCTTTTCACAACGAGTGGACGATGCTGTCTTTGAAAAATTCTTGTATTCCACTCCTTCTAAAGCTCTTTAGGCAACAAGAAGGATCAAATGACTGCACTCCCTATAATAGGATTCGTTAGCAGCGCAAGGCGTTTTGTTAACAACGAGGAGTGTGCACATTTTATTCGAAATTAAAGGAGGAAATGAGCTTTGCCGCAAAGTTTATTAGACAAGACAAGAATTTGCGACATCGTTGTGGCGTCTCTCCTTTAGTTTTAAAAAAAAAAAAATAACACAGTAGAACGCAGACACTTACAACACGCACACACACTCATCCCTATAAATACACGTAAGTAAACCCTACCCCTATGAGCACCTCCGAAGGACTGAGCACCCGGCAGTTTTGGAGATTCCCGAAGTCACCATTGGCGGCTCATCGTCGACGGGAACGTTGCTTACCACTGAATGCATAACACCGGTAAATCTTGGGAGAATCCCAGAAAAAGGTGCTAGCACCAGAATTTGAACTCTGGTGGGTAGCGTCCCACTAGACCGTCCTATCATTGGACTATGTTATTTTTGGGCCACAAAGTGAGGTGTCCCATATCGCTCGAAGCATCTCCAACCTTACCCGATATTTTTCACGTACTCCCCATACTATAAATTGGAACCTTTCCAAACAAAAATAGACACATGAAGCATACCCTCCAATAGTGATCCTAACTAATTTAAAAGTTCTAAAATTATAATAGATATGCCAAATAATCTTATACGGTATGAGGCCTCCATTCTATGGACATACCGCTGGACTTGAGCAGAGTATCGGATTTTCTCTAACGATTTGCCATGTATTGATCGTTGTTGTGGGCAAACAAAGTCAAGATTGCATATCACACACCACGATCATAATTGCCTCCTTCCAAACCTTGTTTGGATCTTATGAGCTAATGATTAGCAAATAAAAATGATTAGCTCTAGTTCACCCAAACATAAATGCTAATATAATAGGTGGGGTACTTTTTAGCTAAGCGCTTAGCTAGTTGTTAGTACATTCACCAAATATAACTAGCTAATAATTTATTGTTAGTACTTAGTAATATATGCAAGTTTTGATTAGCCTAAGAATCCACCAAACATATATTGGGCAATATTTTGTTAGTTGGCTATTTTTTAACCACCTAACTTTTAGCTCAAGCTAATAATTAGTGTTAGCTGGTTCTAGAACCATAGTCTCAGAAGGATCATGAGCCTCCCGAGTGATGGCCTTGGTGGTGAACATGAAGAAAGATGCCTAGGGTGATTTTGTGAATCAATCAAATGCTAATTTAATGAGTATATTTATTAGTCTTTTATCAGATAATAAAGAAAAAATTTTGACATTAGACATTCTCCAAAAAGACAAATTAGACTAAATCGTTACATATAGGCGTCTGAAAAATCAAGGAAACAAAGGTTCAGACCTTCTTTTTTATAATCAATCCATAATTTTTTTTAAAAAAAAAAAACATCCATTCAACACAGAAAAAAAATATGTTAGCATACGCAACCACCACCAGCATGCGCATGTTGCATGTTTTGGTCCAGATCATTTGGTTTTAAAGCGTTTTTTCATTGGGCACCACATCCGCGTGATGTGTTCCTTGTCGCTTAGTTTTTTCTATTTTGGTTTTTCTTCTTCCTGTTTGTTTTTTGTTTTTGGTTACTTGTACTTACATATTTTTACTCTGCTCTAAATACATTAATTTAATATTAAAGAACAAATTGAGCTACAACCACAAATTTAATACAAATCTATAATATGAAAGAACTAAGTTATTTTTCTGGCCCACCTTTTTTTTACTTTCCACGCTGTTCAAATGTCCTTCATATCCTGTATGTAAACCATATTCATGACCCGTGCTTGCATGAGTTAGAAACAACTTGCGTCTAATAATGGTATATAGAGTCTGATTTCAAATATATTGGGATTCATTCAAAAATTAAATCAAAAATGGATGACAAAACAGAATTAAAGAATTCTTATTTCTTTGTTTTTGTCTTCAATTCCCCGCCTAAGCATAATCAGCCGATGTCGCAGGTATGAAAGATAGAGAGGGTGACGGGTCTATCATCAAGGAGAGTCAATACTTGGCTGTTTTTGTTGTGGCTCCAACGGTCATGTATACTATCCCGTTGGACCAGGCTCATTTACCATCAATACCCCTACCTAACCAAATTCCAACTCATCAGTATAGATTAAATTTGAAAAATGATGGAAGATATTAAATGAGTGTGAAACAATGATGGCACAGTAAAATCCTTCCATTTATTTTCTCTCCACAAGAGAAATCTAGTCTAGGCTCAACCATATATATATGTTATGAGTCCAAACTTGTACCACCACAATGCACTCCCTATACAAAAATACTAAAAAGAAGGAGAAGGGAAAAACTAGAAGTCATGACTAGCAACAAAAAAACACTGTTGTCATCGGTGTGATGGTGGCGATGGCGATGGTACTACTAGCAACGATGCTTCTGTCAACAGCGGTGGATGCACAACCTTACATGGATGTGCTTCCTCCGTCGACATCACATGGCATTGTTGGGAATTTGTTGCCATACAAGATCATACCGCCCTCTGGGCCCAGCCAAGGGAGCTCCGATGAGCCACCGCCGCCGCCTGCGGACACTACAATCAACCATGGTAATTGAGTGCGATGGTTGATGTGAATGAGAATAGTTGGTCCTTTAGTGATGAATGTATATCACAAGGATGTACTGCCATGTAATGACTTCTGCAAGAACTTGAATAAGAAGAGCATAAGGTCTTGACCATTTTCTTTGGGTTCTTGCATATGCATGTGTAATCGTGCTTTGTTTGTCAAACACAAGGCCAAGGCATGTTATCTTATTTGAATCTTAATGGCATCTTTGTTTGTTTGAAATATATTGATGTGGCTTATGTTGTTTTGTTTACACATGGATATGCACCTAATACATGGTGGCTAATACATAGGTGCGTAAGCTACCCGCACATTACATTCAATAATAATAATAATAATAATAATAATAATAAACCACCCCACACACACATCACCACCACAACAACACAAGTGAAAATGATAGTCGCGCCTCCACCATATAGATGCCCCTCTCTCTCTGTCTCATTGGCGTCTCAAGGGTAGGCTATGTCTACAATCCCCTTGGGTGGATCTCTGGTCTCCCAATGGTCGGATCTAGCTAGAAGCAGTCCATGGTGGTGGGGTGAAGTTTTTTTTAAGGAACAGGATGGGCAAGGTCACAAGGAGACTCTGTTGAAGGCATGTACTAAACAAATATTCAAAACAACCAGTACAACAAATCAAATGGGGGTAGGTGACAGGACCAACGGTCTCCAAATTAGTTTAGGCTGATTATTATTAATTAGCGATATATAATAGCTAATAGTTTATTATTAGTTATATATGCACCTAATAGCCTTGAGAATCCACCAAACATATATATTAGCTGATAGTTAGTTAGCCTCCTACTGCTTCTTCCAATTCTGAAACTGGGACTGGCATTAAGCTTCTAAGTCAGATGTAGATTTCCAAGAATTAGATTTACCAAATGGGAAGAACACTTCATGTATCCGCGGTGGGTGAATCTTAGAAACTTGCTTGACTATTTTTTAACTAGGCAACCATAATTATTCTTAGCTGGTTCAAACAGAATCTGAGAGGGACTATATCGGAGCCTCCCGAGTGCTGGCCTTTGTGGTGGTCACGAAGAAAGAGCCAGCAAGGATTTTTGCGAATCAGTCAGATCTTGCTAATTTAATGAGTACACTGATTAACTATCATTTCTAACATTTGTCTCGGCTACCTTCCCTTTGTTGGTTTCTATCTTTTAAGATAATAAAGAAAAGTTTTTACATTAGAGATTCTCCAAAAAAAAAAAAAAAAAAAGAGAAATTAGACCAAATCATTATGTACATAGACTTCTGAAAAAAAAAATCAAGGAAAACAAAGGTTCAAACCTTAAACCGACCCATATAAAATTAAAAAACATCTATTCAACATAGAAAAAATATGTTAGCTCTTGCGTGTTTCGTCCGGTTCATTTGGTTTTAACCGTTCTTTCGTTGGGCACCACATCCATGTGGTGTGTTCCTTGTCGCTTAGTTGATTTCCTCTTTTCCTTTTTCTTGTTCCTGTTTTATTTTTCTTTTTAGCAGCTTTTATTTTCGTATGTTTATTGATTTTACTATATACCTAATAACAATATATATAAGTAGTAAAATCTTTGTATCTGGAAAACTCAAAACGTCTTATGACTTGTAATGGAGGGAGTACCTCTTGTTTCAAATGTTCCCTCATCGTGCATGGTCCATTTTTTTCTTTCCTTTAGCATTGTTGTGATTGCCACATCATTATTTATATTGTGGAACATTTTCTTCTAAGAGTATTATAATTAATTTATTGTTAATTAAAACGGAATACCTTTTTCTATGGTTCCCCTTCATTCCAAATTGGAAGTGATTTTGGATTTTCTAGTAGTATAACAAAAACAATATACGCATATAAAACATAAAAAAAACTAAACGACATATAATTTGGAATGGTGGGAGTACCTGTTGAAAAAAAATATGGAATGCTTAAACACCAAAGCTGAAATATTTATCACCAAATCATATGTGTTTGCACATCCTTATTTGGACAAAAAAGGTGTGAATTTTATCACCAATCAAATCAAATAGACACTTTTTTTTAAAACAGAAGCGCATAGAATAAATACACGAGAATCAATACAGGCTGTTTTTTGTTGTGGCTCCCTCGGTTGTTTTATACTATCCCGCTGGACTAGCCACATTTGCCTAACCAAATTCCAGCTCATCATAAATTAAGTTTTTAAAAAAAAATGAAGGAAGATATAAATGAGTGCCAAACCATGGTGGTGCATTAAAAGTCTTCCATTTATTTTCTCTCCACAAGAGAAATCTAGTCTCGGCTCAACGTTATCAGTCCAAACTTGTACCCACCAAAATACACTCTCCTATACAAAATATCTTTGAAAAAGGAGAAGTGTACCCACCATAATACACTCTCCTATACAAAACATACTGAAAAAGAAGGAGAAGTGTACCCACCACAATACACTCTCCCATACAAAATATACTAAAAAGGAGAGTTAAATAACCTGAAGCCATGACTAGCAACAAGAACACCGATGCCACTAGGATGACTACAACCGTGGTATTGGTACTACTAGCGGCGACGCTCCTAACAACTTGATGGTGGAAGCACGACCTTACTTGGATGTGCGGCCTCCATTGACCTCACATGGCACGTTTGGGAATGGCTGCTGCACAAGGCCATACCGATCTCTCGGGCCTAGTGATTTTTCGGGGCGGCAAACAGCCACCGCCACCGCCAATGTAGGCAACAATCAATGGTAATTGAGTGTGAGGAGTGAATGAGAATAGTTGGTGATGTAGGGATGAATGCATCACAAGGGGCCATAATGCCATGTAATGACTTATGTAATAACTTGAATAACAAGATCGAGTGTAGGGTCTTGATCATTTCGTTGTGTTTTTTTGCATATGCATGTGCATCCGCTTTATTTGTCAAACACAAGATCAAGCGCCTTTTATCTCTCTACCTTTGTCAGCTGAGCGCGCCGCTAGAAGCTTATATATACGAGCACAAGGATGGAGGCATGGTTCTATCCTCGAGCCCAAGCACTCCTTCCATCCTGCCTCCCCTTTCGTGCCTACTCCTAGAGGCGACCTTTGCGGTGGCTAGGCAGGTCGAGGGTTGGTTGTCAGCCATCCCCTTGGGTGGATCCAGTCTCCCCCAAGGCTAGATCTAGCCGGGGAGCTGTCTATGGCATTGAGGCGAAGAACGACTTGGGTATGTCTTGGTCGGGCAACGGTCATGTCTTTGGGTCAGCATGGATGGCATCTAGCCTCGGCAAAGCAAGCGGCGACCACGACATGGTCTTAGTTGTGCCTTTTGGTAACATCAGCAACGGCGGCTTAGCAAGGGCCATGTTTTTTGGCACTAGCGTCACATTTTGGTGGCTACCACGTTTGGCACTAGCGTCACATTTTTTTGTGGCTACCACGTCAAGCATCATCATGGTCGATGTCCTCTTGGCATGCGGTGTGTCACGTGGTTGATGTGGGTGTGGATGGCTCAAGGTGCAAAGCTTGACCGGTGCGACTAGAGCCAATGATAACGACAGTCAAGGGTGTCGCTCCCTCTATTGCGGGTGCAATTGTGGTGCCCTTCCTTTAATTCTGCATGATTCTTCGGGTGAAAACCCTGTCTAGATTTCTTGTACCATCGACAGTGGTGCTTGTTCCCTGAGGCATCGTTTTGGAGTCTGTGTTCACCGATTGGTACTTGGTCCTCTTGCTCATTTTCAATGAGGCTCTACCTTCTATGTTGCACTGCACCACATGGGGATGGCTGAAGAAGAGTTTGCTTTGGCAAAGTTGAATTTGTTATATGTCATGGTGTGGTCCGACATAGCTAGGCAACGATGACATTTGCAGCCTCTTAATTTGGGGTGGGTGGTGTTAGTTATCGCTGCAATGGTTTGTTTTGTAACCTTAAAGCTTAGGATTTGGTCCATTCAAAGAAGGACCTGCTCAGCTAGCTAATCTTGAGCTCGGCAACGTGACTTGCGGTGGGGCTGCGTTGTGTTTGCGTTGGCCAATCGGTTATGCTATGGGTTGTTACTGGCTTTCCTTTTTAATAATAATAATAATCTCGCCGTTGGGAGACCTCACGGTTTTCCAAATTTAGTTTGGAAATGCAATGGAAAACTGGTAAAGTATGACCAACCGAAACCATAAGCATCCAACGACCGCATAGCGCAGTGGATTAGCGCGTCTGACTTCGGATCAGAAGGTCGTGGGTTCGACTCCCACTGTGGTCGCTACTTTTTTTTCTTGTTTTGTTTTTGTCCTCTCATGTTTACTTTTCCTTTCCCCTCTCCGAAAGGCCGTAAGACCAGACACTTACCGGCGGCGGCTGAGTTATTCTATAGAGGCTCAACCCACTGTAGAGAGATTTGCTCACGGCCGTCGGAGGCCAGCAGCGGACGACGTGCACTGGCACAACCTCGGAGGCGAAGAAGACCTGCATGCAACTGGCAGCAGCAGTCAGCACACCGGAATCGAGCCCAATTTCACAGGAGTTTGTACAGGATTTCTATCCATCATGTGCTACTACTAGATTGATTTCTTGTTTCAAATTCAACTAGTATCTACTGTATTTGGCCCGAATATTTTCATATACCCACATGTCAGCAGTTCAATGCCTCACACACAGATCTGCAGCAATCTATAACGACTGCTGGAGGATGTGCACGGGGTTTGATAAGATTTCCATAGATCACTGCTTTAGGGAAGCGAACCAAGTGGCGGATGAATTAGCAAAGTCTAGTATGTTATTAAAGAGTTCTTGTAGCTGGGACGGTGATCCCCTAGTTTTATTGTCAAATTTCTTGTAAACGATGTAACCGTGTTTGATCAATAAAGACCACCACTTGGTTTCAAAAAAATGTTCTCTTTTTTTTTAGTACAAAATGTTCTTCTTTGAGCGGTCCATCAGCTGCTCAGTGACAATTTGCAATTTCCCGACGTAGGAGACTTTTACCCGTGTGCCCTTATAAAAGTTTGCTCGGCCCCGTCGTGCCCCTTCAAAAGTTTTTGTTGACCTGTGTGCCCAACTTGATTTTCGTTTTGTCCTCTGTACCCTTCCGTCCATATCTGTAAGTAACGGTGTCAAACTACCGAGGTAAAGGCCGGGAACGACGTTTCCTCCATGGCCGCCGCCGCCGGAACGCCGGCAAACTTGCCCGCGCCGTCGCCAGCTCTGCTCCATCCCTCCCTGTCCTGGTTTGCGTGCGCATCGTATTTGCCTCAGCTTGGTGACCGCGGAACCCTAGCTGGTTGGGCTCACGGGGGTCCCAGCTCGCCGGAACGCTGGGTGGCCGCACGCGCACGCGCCCACGGCTCCGCCGCCACCAACGCGCCGGAGAAGGTGCTGCAGCAGTACCTGGGGGGAGCAGCTCGTGGCGCGCTCCAGCAGCCTGCGTCCCGGAGTGGAGGCTCTGGCGCCGCTCATCGAAGGGCCCGACGCCGAGAACTCGGGACGCCGCGAGGGGTTCGGGTCGGGCACTGGGTCCGCGGCCACCTGATGCGCACGCCGTCCATGGCCTCTGCTCATCGAGGACATGTCTCGTGCGGTTAAATGACTGCCGGATGCTAGATGCATGCATGGCTTCCTTCGTTTGTCCATCCAATCGGCCGCCTGTAGTATCTTGATTCTTTAATGCAACTCGATCGAGCCTCGGTTCACAAGTGCAGATCGATGACCATGCAATGCAAATTGCAATGCAGGGCTGGGGCAGGCAGGCAGTCCCATCATGATATCCCAGTTCAAATTACCTGATGCATGCTCTCAAATCAATTTTTCGGTGTGGCAAAGATGTCACCAACGGCGGGGCTCTCGCAGCGGCGCCCGCGCTGCTGGTGTCGAGGACGCCGACGAGGACGCCGGGCGGTGCCGCGGCCACCAGCAGGACCCACAACGCACACGCGACGAGAGCGGCGGCACATGTTTAGCAATTATTTTTCGGCGGTCGGCGAGCTTGTGTCCGGCAGCGCCGGCGCAGCCATGGCCTAAGGTGATTGAAAAAATAAAAAACATAAGTGAGGAAGGGGGCCACACGTCATTGTAGTTTGGGTCGGAGGGTATTTTAGATCTTTTCCATGGTGGTTTGACACCGTTACCTACATACTTTCCGGGCAGTATTAAGTCGCTTGAGTTTAGGTTAAACATCGGGAATATAAATCATCAATAACTTTTAAGTTGTTGATTTTGTAAATGTAAATATTATATGAGTAGATTTGTCTTAAAAATACTTTAATAAAAGTATGCATATATCACATTTTTATAAATATTTTTATAATAATAAGAGGTCAAAGTTGTGTTTTTGGAGACCGTGCCGGGTCATTTGCTAAACGACTTCTAATACCATCCCGGGATGAGTACATACATATATGGATGGAAAGGCATAGAGGACAAAACAAAAATCGAGGACACACAGGTCAAGAAGAACTTTTGAAGGGCACAATGAGACCGAACAAACTTTTATAAGAGCTCACAAGTAAAAAGTCTCTCAGTTCAGGAGTAAAAGTCTCGTGGGTGTAAAAAACCGCTTCCCTCAGTTCAGACAAGAAACGCGACACCGGCCAACCACCCCGTCTCCGTCGCCCCGCCACCCGCACCGCACCGGGAGCCCGTATGGCCGCCGCCGCCGCCTCTGCCGCGGATCCGGGCACGGCGTTCAAGATACTCCTCTCCTGCCCCGACGGCCTCCCTCGCTCCCGCGTGCGTACCTGCCCCTGCCTGCCCAATTCCCTCCTTCCTCCTCCCTCCTCGTCGTCGTCTTCCCGCCCGATTGCATGCTCCGTTTGGTTGCATGGGGCGGCGCTCGCCGCCGCCGGCCGTTTCGGACCACCGCGCGGCGGCAAGGCCGACTTTTTGTTGCGGGCCTGTATTTCTCTGTTTATTGTGCCATTTCCCCAAATCCTCAAAAGTGTTTGGATGGGTTGCTGCTGTTGCTGCTGAACTGCCCGTCTTTAGCTCCTTCAGGACTGTGTGGAGTGCTAATAACTGATGTCATACTACTTCCTCTGACCGGAAACAGTTTCACTATGATACATTGAGCAATATTATTTATTTATAGAAATCTAGATCGGCTAATTTGTAGCTCATTTTGTCAACTGAAGGTCTCGGTTAAGTTTCATCAGTCATTCGACCGGATTCCCCATCCTGATGCAGCCTTGGAGGAATCTGTAAGTGAGGTAATGTTGTCTACCTATATCTTACACCTATCTGATGCATGCATGCGCCATTTGCCATTCTTCATATTTGTTCATCTTGTAGATATGGAACAAAAGCCTTCAGCAGAGCCCATCTCTATACAACGGTACAAAGTTTCGGGTATGTATTTTTAGCTCTATCTTGGTATGCTCCTTTTCTGCTCCATTTATACTTCAAGTCCATTTACTGACAAACACGTCGCATTAACTGAAAGCTTCTTGCATGTTAAGTGGTTTCATGCATGCTCTACACAAAGGCGATTTATGCAGAAAACATATCTTCGCTCAGAATTTACACAACCTCCTAAATGCTCTCAAAGGCTTTGTTAGAATATTGGATTCACTATACATGTTTCTGAGTCCTAAGGGGGATTCCTAGTCATTTACTGTGTTATTTTTCATCCAAATGCACTTGCATCCTCGCTTTTACCTTCTGTAAGGAATTTCCAAGCAGTGTGAATATTAAGAAGTGATGTTGTGTCCTAGCATGTGTTAGTATTTCTGCTTCTTTTCCTTTCATAGCTAAACATGCATCATTGTAGAAGTCCATGTATGCATTATTTTGAAAGATCTCTCTTTACCCGCTTTGCATTCATCAGGTAGTAGAATGCAAACACTGATAACAATCACAAATTTCAGTACGGAGGAAATGCCTTTCATTACAAAGATGGCTCAAATCATGATCGTGGAGTACTGTGTCTCGCTTCATTTGGGTCTCACAGACTACAGGTTGGTTTGACCTTTTGTGTTCATTTACAACAGATCTTCAAAGCAAAAAATTTTGGCAGCCTATAACTTTCTTTGTGATATTTTGATCTAACGCCTCGAATTAACAATTATTTCTACTTGCACGAAATAGACATTTGTGGGAACAAATCTCAATCCATTGTGGGAGAAATTTTTGGTTCCATCTGAAGGTAATTTGTAATCTTAATACAGTTGGTTGTGCGTACCAGGGCCTTTTTTGAATCACTTTGAAGTCCTCTAGTTTCTTCCATTGCTTCAGCTTTGGAAATTTAAATCCTTGACAAGTATATTCATGTCCCTCTGTTTCACCTCCCATTTCCTAGTAAGTTTGCTCTAGGACAGTGACTATTCATTAGATAGTTTGTCTTAGTTTTCAACATGGTGTCAATATTTGTACAGAATTGTAAGAACTAAGAATGATCTACCTTGACCAAAAAACAATTCCTCTTTCAATAGATGATTCTGTACGTTGCCAACACATGTCAGATCCACTGGGCAATGGCGCTATAGTTGAAAAACATCTGACAAAAAGATTATCGTATTGCAAAGGAGCTACAATGTGGTGGACTTTCCAGGATACTATGTTTTCCCTGGAGGACACTCGGAGGTAAATCCTTTAAGATTGCTTGACAATATGTGTCCAGATGATGAAAGCAAAGATCTGTGTAGATATTGATGCACAGCTGAGTTTTTTACTAATTGACAATGAAGCACTAGATGTATGGTAGTTTCTCTGACTCTGCAAAATAAAGATGATAGCAACAATTACTGCAGGCTGCAGTACTGCCTGATTTAGTGGTGTCTTCTGCCAATGAGCATGGTGCATTTACTTGAAGTGTCTTTTTTCAAGAAGGGAACTATAATTCACAACTATGGACTAAGAGAGATGTATATTGAAATTTAACTGAAATTCCACCCAGAGCGCATTTCTTCATTTGGCTGCTGAAATTGTTTCTTCTCTCCCTGTCAGTTAGCATGCTGACTATGAAGCTACTTTTTAGAGGAGGAATCAAAATTAGAACATGGAAACATGGCTTCTTTTTTGGAGAAAGTTGGAGCAGGGGAGGGTGCATGAGGAAAAAAATATATATTAGATTTTAAGCCTGAAACAATCAGTTGAGTATCAGGTCTATAAAATTCATGTCATACTATTGATCTTCATTTTGTTTATAACAGCCACAAGAAATTGGAATCATGGGTCATCAAACTGATGAAGAAGACATTTCTTGTCTCACTGAACAAGTTTCACAAGAAATGTTTGACGGTATCATCCGTGAAGTGGTTGAGGAAACTGGAGTTCCTGCTAGCTCCCTAGTAAGTAGAGGCCTAAAATGTATGCCTTGTAGTGCAGTATAGTGTTTCATATACATGAGCAGGATCCAATAGAAAGGATGTTTTAGTTGTTTCTAATTGTCATCCAAGAAAGATCTGTTCACTTCATGACTTTCCTAGTTTGCTCCTTAGTTAACTATCAATATTTCATTCTGCAGACAGATCCTGTCTTCATTGGAGTTTCTCGCCGAGAAGTTAATGTTAGGTCAACTGCATTCTTTTTACAAAATGTAGCATTGACTCCAGTGGCGTAAATGAGCTTTATTCCAGAGCTCAAGATGGCTATGAATCTACTAAACTGTATGCTGTATCTGTGGTGAGTTTTAGCTGCTATAGTAGCTCTCTGATCCTTAGCTTGCTTTTTGGATCAGTAAAGATGCTTTTGAATACAGGAAGAGCTACAAGGAATGAGGCAGCGAATGCCTGGTTGCCACAATGGTGGTATTGCTCTATATGAATCGATGAGGAATGCTGCCAAAAGATTGTGAAGATGTCATTGTAAAGTATAATTAAATGAAGAGATTTTGTTTAGCTGTGCTTCTTAAACACTTTGCTTAGGTATAAATATATATAACGTGGTTTGCATTGCAAAAGACGCCATATATATATATATATATATATATATATATATATATATATATATATATATATATATATATATATATGGCGTCTTTGCAATGACATCTTCACAATCTTTTGGCAGCATTCCTCATCGATTCATATATATATATATATATATATATATATATATATATATATATATATATATATATATCACATTGTTGTGTTGCAATGCCACAAAATTTATGGCGCCTTGCCTTCTTTCAAAATTCATTTTCTGTTATCCTTTTTTTTTGGTAGAGATAAGCAGCCAAATGAAGAAATGCGCTCTTGGTGGAGCGTGCGTATAGCTTTGCTGGACGAAATCCGCTGCCGGCCGGGTGCAAGGAGGAGCTTGTTCAGTACAGCCCCCAACGGAATCGACTTGTCGTGTGCAATGAATGTCCCACAGGGGTTTATACAAGATTAGCTCGTGCTGTTTAATTAATTTGAACCCGACACATAATTATGTATACTTACCAAACAAAACTGGTGGCACATGTTGCTCTGCTGATGGCTGATTTTGATTTAATAATTTGCAATTCCATGAGATACAACAAATGCGGTACACGACATTGGAGTACTTCACCCAAAGATCACGTTGATTTTTTTAAAAAATTCACATTAAAATGGAGTTTTCCTGACAGTGTGAACGCGCGATAGATAGCTGAGCTGTACTGTATTCCCTTCGTTCAACAAAAAAAAAACGTAATTCTTTGACTGACCATCCGTCTTATTTGAATAATTTATATAATCACTTTTGTTATGATTTATTATAATAACTAATTTATTTTAGAATTTACATAAATATTTTGAATTAGACGAATAGTTAAATTGATTTTAAGAATTGTGTGTTTTTTTACGGAGCGAGTACCTCGCCTGAGAGACCCACCCCTGCCGCCGACCGCCGCTGTCCGCACCGGGCCGGCCAACCCCGTCTCCGTCTCCCCGCCACCCGCACCGGGAGCCCGTATGGCCGCTCCGGCCTCCGCTTCCACCGCAGATCCGGGCACGGCGTTCAAGCTCCTCGTCTCCTGCCCCACCGGCCTCCCTCGCTCCCGCGTGCGTACCCTCCGCTCTGTCTCGCCCGGTCGCCCCCTTCTTCTCTCCCTGCCGATTACATGTTCCGTTTGGTTCCATAGCACGGCGCATGCAGGCTGCCGTTGTTCCCCCTTTGGACGGCGACAGGGCCGACTTTTGTTGGTCCCTGGATCGTGCCTGGATCGTGCCTGGCCCGGATTTGCATTCTCTGAACCAGTGCCTGCTCTGAACAATAGAATGATGAACGGAGCCACGAGTGTTATATCTCTTTAGCTTTGTATATGGAGTGCTAATTAGTGCATATGCATATTAGTTCTCTGATTGAAATACAAGACCGTTACAACATTTTAATAATAACTCATAATATCTGTAAATGTGTATTACATTTATTTAATGAAAAGGGTTATATATTGTTAAAGAGCTTTCTATGCCGAATCTTGTGTTGTTGATCTGTACAAAATTTAAGACATTGATAGTCAAAGGTAGTAAAAGAGTTGCTCTACGACATACCTGGATGAACTTCATATTTGTGATGAGTCTTGCCACAGCAACATTCTGATGGAGCTCATGTTGTTATTAATTGAAGGTTGCAGTTAAGTTTCATCAGTCATTCGACAGGATTCCCCACCCGGACGCAGCCTTGGAGGAATCTATAAGTGAGGTAATTTCATCTACCTATGTGCCTTTTTTTTTCAATTGTACATCTGTCTGATGCATGCATGCATGCGTCCATGGCCATTCTTCATATCTGTTGTTCCTGCAGATATGGAACCAAAGGCTTCAGCAGAACCCATCTCTATACAGTGGCACAAAGTTTAGGGTATGCTTTTGTAGCTCTTGTACTCTCCTTTTGCTGCTCCACTGATACCTGAAGATGCTGTCGTTTATGCACACTGTATTGTATTAAACTAAAAGAGAACTGAAAGTTTTTCCCATGTTAAGTGACTTGGTACATGTTCTGTATGAAGATGGTTTACAAAAAAAGTCTTCATTTAGAGTTTACACAGCCAGGAACCGACTCAATGCCATTTCTTTGTTAAAATGTAGGGGTTTGCTATGCATGCACCTAAAAAAGGAAGTTCCTAGCCAGTTCCACACATCATATTCGTCACACTTTCATCTTCAGTTCTTCACTTTTATTAGCTGTATGGAATTGCCAAGCGATGAATGTTAAGTAATCGTGGCTTGTGTCGTAGATTATGTTAGATTCCAAAAATGACTCAGAAAATGGATGACAAAACAGAACTAAAGAATTCTACTTTTTTTGGGGGTGGGGGGTGGGGGAAGGGGTTGGGGGTCTTCCATTCCCCGCCCAAGCAGTCTATTTCAAGCAGACTCAATACAGGCTGTTTTTGTTGTGGCTCCATCAGTTATGTATACTATCCCGCTGGACTAGTCTCACTTGCCATCCATAGCCCACCTAACCAAATTCCAGCTCAACAGCATAAATTAAATTTGAAAAATGAAGGAAAATATAAATGAGTGCCAAACCATGGTGGTGCATTAAAAATCTTCCATTATTTTCTCTCCGCAAGAGAAATATACTCTCGACTCAACCTTATATATATGCGCTATGAGTCCAACTTGTACCCACCACACAGCCCACTCTCCTCCTATACAAAATACTAAAAAGGAGAAGAAAAAACCTAAAGCCATGACTAGCAACAAGAACGACCTTTGCCGCCACCGGGGTGATGGTGGTGGTGGTGTTGCTACTACTAGCGACGATGCCCCGGCGACAGTGGTGGGACGACGGCCTCGTCGACATCACATGGTGTGATTGGGAATTTGTTGCCGCACAAGGCCATACCGGTCCGGGCCTAGCGATTTTGCTGCGTGGCGAAGTGCCACCACCACCGCCTGTGGAAGCGAAAACCAACCATGGTAATTGAGTGCGAGGAGTGGTGTGAATAAGAATAGTTGGTGATCATAATGCCATGTAATGACTTATGCAAGAACTTGAATAAGAAGAGCACATGGTCTTGATCATTTTTCCTTGGTTTTTTGCATATGCATGTGTATCCGCTTTATTTGTCAAAACTCAAGGTCAAGCGCCTTTAATCTTATCTGGATCTTAATGTCGTCCTTGTTTGTTTGAAAGATATCGAGGTGGCTTATGGTGTGTTAGAAAGATGTCGAGGTAAAAAATAGAGCACCCCGCCCGCGCGCCGCCACCGTAGATCTTGCTCTTCTCTCTGTCTTCACTGTCGCCTGGCGGCGCACCGCCAAAAGATTTTACGAGCACAAGGACGGCGACATGTTTCTCTCCCTGAGCCCAAGCACTCCTTCTCATCCCCTTCCCTCTTGTGCCTACTCCGAGAGGTGACCTTGGCGAAGGTTGGGCGGTGCCAGCTCAAGGATCGGTTGTCCGCCGTCCCCTTGGGTGGATCTAGTCTCCCTATGGCTGGATCTAACTAGGAGCAATCTATGGTGGCGGGGTGAAGGTCGACTTTGGTACGTCTTGGTCAAGCGTCGGTCGTGTCCGGGTCGGCATGGATGGCATCTTCCCTCGGTGGCAGCGGCGGCCACGCCATGGCCTTAGCTGTGCCTTTTGGTAGTATAAAAAACGACAGCTTAGCAAGGGCCACAGTTTTGGCGCTGGTGTCACGTTGTTGGTGGCACGCTCGCGTGAGGCATCATGGTTGATGCCATCTTGGCAAGCTGCGTCCACGCCATGGCCTTAGCTGTGCCTTTTGGTAGTATAAAAAACGACAGCTTAGCAAGGGCTACGGTTTTGGCGCTGGTGTCACATTGTTGGTGGCACGCTCGCGTGAGGCATCATGGTTGATGTCCTCTTGGCATGTGGCGTGTTGACGTGGCAGCTGTGGATGGATGCCTCAGAGCACAAGACTTGACCGGTTCAACCGGAGCCAATGACAGCGACATTCAAGGGTGTCGCCTCCCGTATTGCGGCTGTCATTGTGCTGCCTTTCCTCTCTCTTTGCATGATTCTTTGGATGAAAACCGTGTCCAGATTCCCTGTACCGGTGACGGTGACGCTTCTGGCGCTACATCCTTGTTCCTTGAGGCATCATTTCTGAGTTCGTGTTTACCTATCAGTACTTGGTCCTCTTGCTCATTTTCGATGACGCTCTACCTTTCTGTGTTGCACTGCACCACACGGGGGATGATTGAATTGCTTGTAAGATTTTGCTTTGGCGAAGCTGAAGCTGTTATGTTGTGGGGGGCGATGACATCTGCAGCCTCTTTGGGGTGGTACTAGTTCTCGTGGCAAGGGTGTATTTGTGACCTTTAAGGCTTTGGTCCATTTGAAGAAATCGGACCAGCTCAACAATGACTTGTTGCAGGCTGCGGCGTTTTGTGTTGGCTAATCGGTCATGTTGTTGATGTGAGGATCATTACCAGTTTTCCTTTAATGAACCATAGGCATGTGAAAGGTTTTGGGGCCTGGTTTTCCTTATAAACTGGGTTAACTTTCTTCTATATTAATTGAAGGCAGAGCTCCTGCCATTTATGTTTAAAAAATATTAAGGTGGCTTATGGCAAGATCAGACCGCCTAAATAATCTGGTCGTTGGGAGACCTCACAGATTCTGGGCTTTGGTTTGCGAATGTGATGTGATATAATAGTCAAGTAACATCAACGGAAACCTCAGACATCCAACGACGCATAGCGCAGTGGATTAGCGCGTCTGACTTCGGATCAGAAGGTCGTGGGTTCGACTCCCACTGTGGTCGTCATTGGCCTTTTTTTTTTTCCTCCCACATTTTATTTTCTTCCCCCCTCCACATAGGCAAGGACGCGGTCGGGCGCCCCTGAGCTTGATTTCTCGAGCTAGAGCTATAGCCAAGGGCAGTCAAGTTGTCGGCCGGAGCTTTGAGTCCTGCTCTAACCTTTGCTGCTGAGACCTCCTGGTTTGCCCTATCCATGCTGAATCCCTCCAGTCCACTCTTGTTCCATTTGATTTGCTCACGGCTCACGGCCCTTGGATTGGTGGAGGCCAGCAGCGGATATATAGTTGAAACGATTCTAATTACATCAAGGAGGCATACAAAGAGAAAGCGACCACCGTCGCCGTTATCTCCGTCGTCTCGGCGTGTGCTCGCCAGACTCTTCACGACAATGCACTCTCTCTCTCTCTATCAAGCACTCATGAGTCATGTATACGTATTGCTCTAAAGGAAATTCCTAGTCAGTTCCACACGTCATTTTCGGAAAAAATGCACTTTCATCTTCACTTCTTCACTTTTATTAGCTGTATGGAACTGCCAAGCAATGAATGTTAAATAATCATGGCTTGTGTCCTAGATTGTGTTAGTATTTCCTTTTTTTTTTTTTTTTCATATCTAAGCATTTTTCATTATAGAAGTTAAAGTATGCGTTATTTTGAAGCTATCTCTATATCTGTTTTACTGCATTCATCATGCATTAGAGTGCACACTTTGACTAGTCGCAAATTTCAGTATGGAGGAAATGTCTTGCACTACAAAGATGGACCAAATCAGGAGTTACGTGTCTCGCTTCATTTGGGTCTCACAGACTATAGGTTGGTTTAACCATTTGTATTAACTCAACATATTTATAAAACAAAATTCTGGCTGCCTATATTTCTGTCTCTACCACTGTTACCTTCTTTGTGATATATCAGTGTAATGCCTCAATTTAACTTGACTCTGTCTACTTGCACAAAATAGGACATTTGTGGGAACAAATCTCAATCCATCGTGGGAGAAGTTTTTGGTCCCATCTGAAGGTAATTTGTAATCTTTAGTCACACTTGTGTTGTGTGTAGGAGGGCCTTTTGAATAACTTTGGAGTCCTCTAGTCTAGCTTCATGAATCATGACCATACTACCTAAGTGCCTGGTGCCTTGACAAGTATATTCATGTCTCTCTGTTTAGCCTTCCATTTCCCAATAAATTTTCTCTGCCCAACACATAAAAGTTTACTAGGAAGATGAACTTCTTGTCTGTGAGTGACTATTTATTAGGTAGTTTGTCTTAGTACTCTGTATACTCAGAGTCAGATAACATTGTGTCAATTTTGGCAATTGTAAGAATGATCGATCTTGACCAAAATAATACCTGTTTCAATCTGATGGGGTTAGATGATTCTGTACATTGCCAACACATGTCAAATCCACTGGGCAATGGTGCGATTGTTGAGACATCTGATGAGAAGATAATTGTATTGCAAAGAAGCTACAATGTGGGGGAGTTTCCAGGATACTATGTTTTCCCTGGAGGACATTCGGAGGTAAATTCTTTAAGATTGCTTGACAATATTGAGTGCAGTTGATGAAAGTGAAGACCTGTGCATGTATTTAAGCTTTTTCTTTAAGAACTATCAGGCGCAGTGTAGTTCCACTTATGCTGTGAAATGAAGACAATGACAACACTACTGCTAGCTGCAGTACTTGCTGATTTAGTGGTGGCTTCTGCCAATGACCATGCTGAGTTTTATTTGTGATCAGGTAGCATGCTGAATTGAAGTGGCATTCAAGGAGGAAGCTAAACCTCATAATTAAGACTTAGAGAAATATATATTGAAACAGTTATTGAAATATAACCAGAATTTATGGATCATGCATTACTCTGCTTTATCTATGGCTTATGTTTTTTCTTTTTCTGGTAGTTAAGAATTCTGGCTTTGATGCAAATTTTGGAGGACCAAATCTAGAAAGTAGCTTCTGTATTTGGAGGAAGTTAGGGGGGTCGAGAGGGTGCACTAGGAAAATATATTTTGTTTTGAACCCAAAAGGATCAGTCGGAGTGTTGGACCCGTAATAGGTTATACATGTGTCTTGATTTTTTTAGGTTCATTTTTTTTTATACTAGCCACAAGAAATTGGAATCATGAGTCACCAAACTGATGAAGAAGACCTTGCTCGTCTCAATGGTCGAGTTTCACAAGAAATGTTTGATGGAATTATCCGTGAAGTGGTTGAGGAAACTGGGGTTCCTGCTAGTTCCCTGGTAAGTAGAGGCCTACAATACATGAACAGAACCCAATAGAAAGAATGGATTTTTAGTTTTCTAATTGGCATCCAAAAAAAGATTTCTTCTCTTTAAGACTTCTCTTGGCATTTTCATTAACTATCAACATTTCATTTGCAGACGGATCCTGTCTTCATTGGAGTTTCTCGCCGTGAAATGAATGTTAGGCCAACTGCATTCTTTTTTACAAAATGTAACATTGATTCCGTTGGTGTAAATGAGCTTTATTCTAGAGCTCAAGATGGCTATGAATCTACTAAACTATATGCAGTATCAGTGGTGAGTTTAGCTACGATTGCAGCTCTCTGATCCTTAGCTTCCTTTTGGCAGCTTATAATCACTGAAGTTGCTTTTCGAATTACAGGAAGAGCTACAAGGAATGACCCAGCGAATGCCTGGCTGCCACAATGGCGGTTTTGCTCTATATGAATTGATGAGGAATGCTGCCAAAAGTTCATGAAGATGCCATTGTAAGTGTAATTAGAATACTGGATTTTATTCAGTGGTGTACCTTAAACAGGTTAACTTAGGAAACACATACAGCGATGCAAAGCTTCAAAATTTATGAAGCCTTGTCTTACTTTAAGCCTCATTTCCCTGTATCTCTTATTGGCATGTTGCTTCCTGATGCTGAATTAAAGTTAAACAGTCTTTCCTTGTAGGACTGAATAATTCTGATGGCATTGTCACATCAGAAAATAGGTGGGTGCCTGGATGCAAACACGACGCAGAACACTTGATGTTCAGATCCATCAGATTACTGTTGTTTGCAGTAGATGTGCTATTTCCATATTTGTTGGGCTGACGAAGGTCTACATAGACCCTAGCAGAAGTGCCCAAAGAAATAAAAGCATGAAGCTTAAATGTTCTCGGAAGAGTGTAACGGAAGAAATTTCACGATGCTGACTCACATGCAGAGACGACTCTATTAGATTGTAATGGTATACTCAAGCCTGTCAGTGAGTTCTTCTGTTGGATCGTGAAACTTCGACAATACCTGATCCTATGCCGGTGCAGTGCTCCCTCCAGATGAGGTATTGTTCTTATTAATCCCTGCACCGGCAGAGACGACTCTATTAGACTAGAAAGCACGCGCGGCGTTGCCGCGCGACAGCCTGTTTTGTCAGCAGTGATACGTGTGTATATATAAATATATAGTGCAATTATTATGAGTTATGACGATGTTTTTTTTTTTTTTTTTTTTGAGAATATTATTATGATGATGCTTGTACTCTAGTTTAGAAGTGTATGTAAATGATTCGCTTTCAAAATACAAAGTGTAGGTATATGATTCTCATGTGGTAATCCCTCTGTCCTTTTTTTTTTGTATATCGCTCTCGCCACCGGAGAAATAACTTTGTATAATAATTTTGTAGTAGTAAGTATTAATATTTATTGATATCATTAGATAGTTCTTTCAATTTGTTTTTGTAATAAATTTATTAAGAGAAACAAATGTTGTTGCATGTATGAAAACCAAAAAGATAAATATTTAGACAAATATTAGGGACCAGAGTATGAAATATCACGCCTTCTATTTTGTTTTGTAGGATTTTTAGTGGAACAATTATTGGATTCGGAGTTAGGATGGATGGGATAAAAATTGCTAAGTTTATCAATAAAACTTGAATGGAAATGCGATTGGCTTGTAGTCAATGATAGGACGGCATATAATGGGATGCTACCCACCAGGGTTCAAATCCCGGTGCTCGCGACCTTTTCCGGGATTTTCCCAAGGATTTACCGGCGTTATGCATTAAGTGGTGGCGGCGTTCCGTCGACGGACGAGGTGCCTACTGGTGACTTCGAGAATCTCCAGATCTGCCACGCCAAGTCCTTCGGAGGTGCTCATAAGGGTAGGGGTTTTGCGTGACGTGTGTTCATAGGGGTGAGTGTGCGTGCGTGTTGTGAGCGTCTGCGTTATCTTCGTGTAATTCTCAAAAAAAAAAAAAAAAAATTGAATGGAAATGAACTTGGAATTATTATGAATTTTTAGATGATGGAAAATGAGTGAAAAAGGTTTTGGCAGGTTTAGGGTGGTTATAATTTTTTATGAATTTTTTAGGGTTTGTTTTTTGAAACAATTTTTTTCTAGGATTTTCTGAAATGAGAAAAGGGTTTACTTTAATCTTCTGTTTATACTACTTCCCAGCGTTTCGGCTGACGTGTGGTACATACTGGTGGGGTTTGGTTGGTCCATGGTTGTTCACGTGAGCATTCTGCAGCTTGGTCCCACATGTGGGTGATGTGTCGCGTGTCCATTGGTTGCTGTGACGTGGGTGGCCGAGGGCCTTTGGCCGTTCGTGAGATGTCGTGGCCTGGACGGTTTTTTTTTTTTTTTTTTTTTTTGACAAGAGTGGCCTGGACGCTTGGGAGCCTGGCTTTGGAGAAGATTCGCTTTGGATGCCGTCGCTCGTCCTCATCCATTGTGCTCGGCATGAGAGAACAGACGGAGAGAGTGAACGGGATACAGAGAGAGAGGGAGGGACATTGAGCTCGGACAGCGGTGCCTTGCTGCTCGGCGGCGGCTGCCCTTCTGTGCAGTAGCGGGCAAGGAGAGAGAGGGCATCGTCGGCCCCGGTGGCCTCGGCGCGGGCTATGACCCCGGTGACCCCAGCGTGGGCGAGTAGGCGGCCACCGGTGGTACTCACGCGCGGTGTCCCCGACGCAGGTAGCTAGCGCGTGGGCATGGGCGCGGGAACGGCGGCGTCTCCGGCACCAACCCAGTGTGGGCGCCGGGCGTATGCGCGGCGGCGCCGGCGCGGGCGGTGAGCCCCAGCCACCCGGGTTTCTCCTGCCGAGCCGTGGCTTGCTGGCCACGCGCGCAGGCTCGGTCGCAACGGAGAACCAAGGCCGCCGGCGATGGCTGGGAGTGCCGCGGCGTGGGCGTTGCCGCGCGGTGCCGGGCTGGACCCGGGAGGAGCGCACAGTTCGTGAAGGTTCGGGGCGGGCGAGATCGCCATCCTGCACGCTGCCGTGGCCGTTGGATCGCCCGATCGGACGGCCTCTACTTTTCGGGCGACGTGGCGCTATGAGATGCCAGAGCTTGAACTCTGGTTTCGATAGTAAGAGAAGAGATTGTAATGGTATACTCTGCCTGTCGGTGAGTATATAATAAGAACAGAATGCAGGGCCAACCTATGCCTCAGCCTCAGTGAGTTCTTCTGTTGGATCGTGAAACTTCGACAATACCTGATCCTGTGCCGGTGCTCTTGATTTAGTGATGTATGTAGGAACAGAAGGTGAACTTATATTAGCTTTTTACTATGAAAAAAAAGAATAAGATCCGAAATATTATGCTTCATGTGCGAAATAAGAGATACTTGTTACCTTGCTACGGATTCTATAATTTGCATCTTGCTCCCTCGAATTGTTACCTTGGCGATTTTAGAATGGGTTGTGGATTTTTCTTTACCTAGGTGCCTAAGGAAGATGGTAGCAACATTGACCAGAGCGTCTGACATCAGCGCAGGGTCAAACTCAACTTCTCAGTTAGAATACTTGAGAGCAAATCAGGGGACCTCAACGACGCGCAGAACCGGGCTTGGAAACAAGAGTCCGTTTCACAATTTGGCCATCTGAAGAGAATATTGAGTGACAATGCTTACGGTTCACAACACAGAATTGAGTTTTAGCAACTCACAAGCCGAGTATATTATGTATTTATTATTGAGACACAAATTAGAAACAACAGCTCATCAATAGCCAAACATTTTTTACCGATTCTTGCTAAGTGATTCTTCAATTCAACATTGAAACGTTTTGAGAAAGAATTCGGATCTAAAACATATCTAGCAAAAATCTATATCACTATTTGCCTCGGGCGAATGGTGGATTCAATAGCGTCACCGCGTCGGCGGGGTCTCAAATCTATGTTTGACTCCCTACTCTCGAGTCATGATAAGGGGCGGATCCAAAGGGGATGGGAGGAGGAGGGTTCCCCACCCCCACCCCCCGAAATCCTAATTTCTCCACTAAATTACAATTTGTTAGACTCAAATTTACCATTAATATGTAACTCTACTCCTAAACCTCCATTATTTAACCCTCCCTCCCTATTCGTCCTCAACCTAGATCCGCCACTTGTTCCGATTGCTTGGTTGGCATGGGAAGAGAGGATTTGCGTGGTCTTCGGATGGGCGGCGTCGGTCGTAAGCAAAGTGGTGTAGGCGACTATCAAGGAAGGAGAAGATTGGGGCAATGGCTGGTTTAGCTCCACTCTCTGCGCTTGCTCAATTTTGGTCGTACGACTTACATACAATGTAAGAACCAGATGTGTATCCTGTAGATAGGTTGTTCGGTTCAGTGCTGTGGGCTCCTCGTCATCGACGGCGAAGCTGCTATTTGTGTTTGAACTTTTATCCTCTTAATGAAAAACGGGTGTAGTCCTGCCAGAATCCTATTCGCTTGAAATATAGGACCCTATTTGCTTAAACTTATCAGCTGTCACAATAAATCAGCAGCCACACATGGTATAATTTTTTCTCTCACAACAAATCAGCATTAACGCCCCTCGAATAGATCTTTACCACTGATACATTTGTTCAATCTAGCGAAGATGCTCTGTATCACGTCTCATAGCAAGATTACCTCGCCCTCGCCGTCACCTGAAAAAAAAAAGGTGGGAAGAGGGAATTGGGATTAGGCCATTAGAGCATCCTGCATACCCGATCTTGGAACGTCGGATTGCGATCTGACGACCGCAAGCAGCTATTTGCCCCGAAAAAGAAAAACTACCGGGAAAAGAAGCCCTAACAAAACCCCACCCCACCTCGCCCCTCCCTCCTCTTCCTCCGCGCCGCCGCCGGCTGTTCACTCAAGTTCTCCGACCAGCCCGTTCCTCTCTTCCGCCGCCCATCGGAAGCAGGAAGCATCACCCGTCCCCAATCGAGAATCGAGCGACAAGCGAAGGTTCCTCGTACACCCACTGGCCACCCTGCCTGCCGCCCACGAGCTCCCCTAGCCCTCCAACAACCCGCGCAGCAGAGCAGCCGGACCTCCCGCCGCCGCCGCAGCCGCCGCCGACATGGGCGGGGGCCGCGCGCAGGTGAACAAGGCCCACAAGACCCGCTTCGCGTCCAAGGCCTCCCGCCACTCGCACAAGATCGGTGAGTACAGCCCCTCTCTCTCGCGTCCCCGTTTCCTCTCCACCTTCAGCCACTCATGTCTCGACTCACTGTTTGCGTCTGCTTCCAGACAAGGTCAGGAGCGGCAAGTCAGAGACCAGCCACCGTGCCGCCGTCAAGGGGCGCCCGCGCCGCGCGCATCCAGCAGAGCAAGGCGGTCAGTCTTCCATGAAGCACCGTGCACATATCTGTTTTGCCCCTTTTTTTTCTGTGCTGTATGTAGTAGAGTTCAAATCTGTCAATATCTGCAGCTTGCGCGATTGTTTTTATCAGTTCATGTGTGATTATTTTGAGGTGTGCAACAAGTACTGCATTCATATCGGTGTTGTTGCATAAGATTGGTCTGTGCTTAGATTGCACAGGATATTTTTAGCTTGCTTTGAGCTCAATTATTTGTTTATATGACATACCAGGTATCAAGGTAGATAGAATTTCTAACCTATGTAGCTTGTATATCTTGGGCTTACTGTCTTTTGCCACCCTAGCCAGAGCAAAATGTCCTTTATTTCGAAGGAAGGATGATTGTGAATTTAGGTCAAGTTTGCGTTGTTTTTCAGTAACTTACTAGTGCTAAAAGGTGGAGACTCAGGTAACTAACAAGGTGCCTTTGTTAAAATGCCTCAGCTTTTTCCTCACATGCGGTCCATGTGGATGCAGAAGTGTTCTCAAATAATACCTTTCCAATCATGTGCCATGCAACTTATATTGTGATTTCCTCCTCCTTGTTTATAGCTTTAACCCTTCTGTGTGAACTGTACATGCAGATACGTGATAAGAAACGTGCTGCATTGCTGAAAGAGAAACGTTCGTCAAATGGACCTTCAAGCGCACCACGTGTCATTGTTAGTATTCTTAGCTTCTGCTCCTGAATCCTACCTGGTTACTCTTGTTCTTTGCTGTGGTCATACCGTAGCCCATAGGTATGTCCTTAAGTTGGCTGGTATTATTTATTGCAGGTTCTCGTTGGCCTTTCTTCACTAGCAAATGTCGGATCACTTGCCAAAGATCTTTTGGCATTTGCGGAAGGCGGTGATGGGAAACTGAAATCATCTACTGTTGCTTCTCCTACTTATAAACTTCGAACCACAGTAAGTTCAAAACCAATATTGTTCTGATGTTTTTCGTGCAACCACTATTAGATCAAAATGAGGCTAGTGTTGAGTTTTTTTTGGGTATCATAATGCCTCATTACATATGTATCCATCACTATTATTGTACCCTTTTCTGTATTTTAAGCTGAGTTATACATTGCATTCTATGTCTCTATACCAATTTTTAGTGCTTTATTATTCACTTATTAACTATAATGTTTTGTTAAATTATTTGTTTCCAGTTATTCAATCTAGGTAGTCAGTTCCACGTATAGAATTTTCATTTTCATATTCTTGATATTTTTGAAGGTACTGCAAGCACCTTATGGTGATCTTACCACATGCATGGAACTGGCTAAGGTACACGGTTTGAACCAAACTCACTTTGTTATGGTTGCTCTGTTATAATTTCTTAGCTCTAACCTGGAACCTGCAATTGTACCTGGCCTACATAGGTTGCTGATTTGTTAGCGTTCGTTCTACCAGCGATTCATTCTACAGTAGTGATTCGAGCAGTCCAATTGACGATTTTGGATCTCAATGCCTGTCTGTATTTCGGGCCATGGGCTTACCTAGTACAGCCGTTTTCATCCGTGTAAGTTCTTGTCATGAGCATTTCTTGTTAAAACATTGTTTTATGATTTCTGGTGATTTACCTGTTTAGTTCTTTAACATCATCAGGATTCTCCAGCGGATAGTAAAAGTAGGCAGGAATTGAAGAAAGCAGCAACTTCTTTCCTTTCTGCAGAGCTTCCTGAGGACTGCAAGTTTTACTTAGCAGACACAAAGGATGATTTTCATAAGGTTAGTATTCTTTTTAGTATTGAATATTAGACAAGCTGGTTACCTTCACGGTTGTTCTTTTGATTTTGAACTCTCTGTTTTGATTATGTATTCTTCAAATTGTCCAGTTCATGTGGCATTTCAAGGAGCAGCATCTTTCGTCACCACATTGGAGAAGCCAGAGACCTTATGTCATGTCTGAACAGGTGTTGTTACTTGCTATGTTTTCCTAGAACAGTTGTTACTTTATATTGGCCAAATATGTAATTTTGCCAAAAATTGTTGTTCCAGTGTTGAAAGTTATGTACTATACTACTTTTATATGATAACGGGTGGTGCTGCTGCTTCAGGTCTCCATAAATCCTGATGAAAATACGGGATTGTGCACATTGCTCGTGTCTCGGATATCTCTTGGGCCCACAATCTTTCAGTGAATCAGCTTGTATGTGATCTATGTTTATTTCTTAGCTTTTTTTGTGGAAAAATTGTTTCTTAGATATTTTTTCATTTCCTTTTCTAATACCTTCTCCATTCAAAAGATACATGTTTCAGGTGCTGGTGATTTTCAGTTGGGGCAAATTGATGTCCTCAAGGATCCATGTCCTCTAAGTGAGCGGAAAAGCTCTGATGTAATGGAAACAGAAGATAACGGAATTCAGGTTTGTTGTATAGAGGACTTGAAAGCCTTTGAAATTGCATAATGCTAATGTAATCATGCTAGGCACTTCTCTATGCTAAGGTCATATTGTAACACAAAATTTTTACCTCCTGGTTTGTTTCAGGTTGTTAACACCTTTGTTCCAGATCCTTCAAGTCAGGAACCCTTTCTTGTTGAAAATGTGCCAGATCCTCTTGCCGGGGAGCAGGTTGGTACTTTTCTATTCCTGCTCCATAAGTTGTAATTTTAACAAGCATTTGTTATGTGCTTTATTGGCTATATGCTGTACCACTATAAATAGTGTCTATAAATAGTTCTCTTATTTGTAGATTTTCAGTAACTACACTGTTCTTTTTTCCATAGCATTTCAACTGTGATCATGCATTCATATTTTCTGTTAGAAAGTTTGTGCTTAAAAAGGTGAAAAGTTTACTTAATCTTTTTAAAGTACTGTTTGTAACAATATTTATATTTGATTAGACTTGGCCAACGGAAGAAGATATGGAGGAGGCTAACATAAACAACAAACAGAGAAAATTGGTAAAGAGGAAGCTTCCCCAAGGCACTTCAGAGTACCAGGTTTGCAGTTCTATTGGAGTTTGAAGTACCTCCTCTTTAAATTGATTATATTATGTTTACTACATTTACAAATAATCATCAAATGCTATTGCAGGCTGCTTGGATTGTTGATGACACAGATGATGAAGATAATGACTCTGATAATGACAACCAGGCTGGTTCTGGAATGGTCATTGATGAGCAAGGTCACTCAGACCAAGGAAGTGATGGTTCAGATATAGATGCTGTTTCTCACTTTACGGAGAAGTTCGATGGAGAAACTATTGGGGATACTGAGATGGCAGTAAGTTTCCTTTGTCCTCGTTTGATGGGCTTTATGCATTCTAAAGCACTTGCTTGCACTATTGGAGTTCAGTGTTTCACTATCACTAGTAATAAGCTGTATATTATGCTGTGTTTATGGGCCCACAGAACCCAAAAGAGGACCACAGTTTCTTGGTATTTGATAACAAAGCTGGAGAATCCCTTCAGCATCAATTGTTCACCAAACCAGTCCATACCATGTGGGTGTAAGCTACACTACCACAATCATGAGACTGAGAGGTAGTCTACCAATAAAGGGCAGGAAGGACTTGGAAGGGGAAACTCATTGTCTTAACCCAACCCCCAAGCACTGGCCATCTTCCCACTCTCCACTTTCCTCTTCCATTCAATGTTCTGTTAGACCCCAAACATATATAGTAACAAGAAGACAGGTACTGTTGCAGCGCTGGGGTCATGGATAACTAGTGGTGACATTTGATGAATTGCCTCAATGGTGGTATGAGCCAGTTCATAGCCTTGGTCTTTTGGAACCGTAAATACAGGAAGGGAGGCCCTCGCTGTAAGATTTTATTTAAGAAAAAAACCACTAAACAAGCAACTGTGCAGAAAGAGGGAAGAGGGAGGAGAAAACAACAAAAATAAAACTTTATAGCAACCAAGCAAGAGAAAAAAAGGAGCTTAGCAAAGAGGCTTAGCAGGGAGAAGAAAACTGGGGTTTTTTGAGTCACTAAATCTATGAGCTTCAGCCTAAGCTTCCTCGAGAAATGTTCTCCATAAATCAAAGAGGGTGACCCACGTTCAAAGATGAAGTTGTTTCATTGTTTCCAGATTTACCAGGTGCAAATGATCAAGAATTCCATGAAGGGACTTGAAAAATGTTACTTGGCTTAACTATCATTTTTGTAGCCTTGGTTAAGATTGCAGGAGAGGAACAACAGTGAGAGATTTTGCTGACTAAATGTTGTAGTCTCAGAACCTGGCCAAAACTTGGCGCCTTTGGTCCCTAGGTTTCTTCAATTAATGCCTTGGGTTGTAAAATTGTACTATTGAAAAAGTTGTGTATGTGTGTGTATTTGTTTTTGGGGTGGTGGTGGATTTGCTAAATCAACCTTTCCTTATCTTTTCAACTTGTTATCCTGTTGTTCCTTTTTTATCTGTAAATTATGAGGTTTCCATCCTCTCCCTTTTGTAAGTGATTACAAAATTCCTTTTGGGTGTATGGCGATATTAAACCATCTAACAAGAACGTATGCATTTGCAGGATGAAGAAAATTTGACTAAAGACCAAATAGAGGCAGAGATTAAGAAAATCAAAGAAGCTAATGCTGATGATGAAGGTAGGGTTCTGTTACCTTTAATGGCTTGCAATGTTAAATTGCCATTATTTGAGTATGATATACAAATGTGCCTAACAAATCTCCTGTATTGGGTGGTTGTATGTTATCCAGCAAGTTATGACTGCCAATTTAGTATGGAACACGTTTCCTTGTATGCGTACTAAAAGGATAAGAAACGTAAAATCTTTCAACTTTGGCTGATGTGGCAACGCCCATGATTAGGGATTGCGATGGGCTCCTCCCCAGCTGTGAATGAATTCAGCTATTTGGGCAGGGGCTTGCAATTCTATAATTTCAGGTACATTTTGGCAAAATAGTGCAATCCAGGGGCGGAGCTTCATTGTGGCCAGCTTGGGGGGTGGCCACCCCTGGCCCAGTAAAGCTTCCATAGTTCTATAGAATTAAAGCCCACCCAACAATATTTTGTAAACTTCTGCTCCTTGCTATGATCAAATTAGTTTTATTGGCCCCTGCTGCAATTTGGCCCAAGCTCTGCCACTAGCTCAATCTATCCCAGATGGAAATATGGGGAGTTCCCAGCATTGATTCCCTTGCTGGACTTCTTAGTTCTTTCATATTGAAAGTTTTGGCTGTAGTGACCTTCAAAAAAGTTTTGGCTGTACATCTTCAGATGGAAGATTTGAGTGAAATGAAGAAACCAGAGCCACACAATCACCCTTAAGCATCAGAACTGAGCTTGTATCCACCTTAAGCAACTTGATTTTCACAACTTCCGGAGCTAATGCCAGCTTGCTACTTTCCTCCCCCCGCACAACACTTCCTTTTGCTGCATAAAAGGTAGGAAACGATGTAACGCCAACGTTAGGGTCAGACAGCATTTTGTTAGCCTTTGTTTCCAGTTTTATAGTTGTTTTTTTTATCTTCGTCATAAGAGAACCCTGAAAGTCACTAGGAATATTAATTATTGTTTAGGCCCATGTCGTCTTCACATTTGCTATGCTGGGGTAGTGTCTCAATGTAGGTGTTGGCTGAAAATGATGTACATCCTTTTTGGTTGAGCTTGAGCTAAGCAAAGATTCTTGTATGACTTGTCCAAGTCAATATCAGTTCTGAATGGACACTTAGCTTCTGTAAATTTTATCATTTTTTACCATTTGGTAAGTGATTGACAACAGTTCACATGCATATCTCATATAATATTGCAGAATTTCCTGATGAGGTGGAGACACCATTAGATATCCCAGCAAAGAAACGGTTTGCAAAATTCAGAGGACTAAAGTCATTTAGGACGTCATCCTGGGATCCTAAGGTATCTATCATTTAACTATCACAAATTACTTTATTTTTTCTTTAAAAGTCTCATTTTAGTAGAAAACTTACTCATTTCATGTGATGGGTTTATCTCTGTTGGCTGTAGGAATCATTGCCATCTGACTATGCAAGGATATTTGCATTTGATAACTTTACACTAACTCAAAAGCATGTTCTTGCTAAAATGGCCGAGTTAGATGGAGATGCTAAGGATTGTGCTCAAATGGGATCATATGTTAGGCTTTATGTGAAAAATGTTCCTACAGATATTGCTTCCAAACTTTGCCATCCATCAAGAAGAGTGCCTGTGGTTGTTTCTGGTCTTTTTTCAACACGAGTCAAAAAATGTCAGTTCTTCACTTCAGGTACTCATCCTTACTAATCAATAAGTTGTATCTGCTATTTTCTGGCCTTATTGCATATCTTGAATAGTGTGTTTACTCGATTTTCATGTCAGAAAAGTCTAGATGTATCACTCTTTAATTTGTTTGCTCTTAGCTTGTGTCCTTTTCTGGTGAAAGTAATATTGCTGCAATATGCTTCTTGAGCTTAGCGTTCCTCTGTCTTTTTCCTTTTGCAGCATAAAGAAACATGACTCATATGAAGCTCCTATCAAGTCGAAGGAGCCTTTAATTTTCAATGTTGGATTCCGGCAATTTACAGCAAGGTATTGGCAGTTTTAATATTATTAGGAGATATATATTTCTCTTTTCTTTTTTGTTTAACACTGCCCCGTGGAAGATATCTCATTGCTCTTTTGTATCTTATTATAGGCCACTGTTTTCATCGGACAACATCAACTGCAATAAACATAAAATGGAGAGATTTCTACACCATGGACGGTTTTCTGTTGCCTCTGTATATGCTCCAATTTCCTTCCCTCCGCTTCCTCTAATAGTTTTGAAGAACAGAGATGGCGAGCAGCCTGCCATTGCTGCTATAGGTTCACTAAAAAGTGTGGATCCAGATCGGATCATTCTGAAGAAAATTGTTTTGACTGGGTAAGCTTGGGTGCATCCATCTTCACAACGCAATTACTTATGCAAATTCTGCGTTTTTTTTTTTTTTTTGTTTGTTGGAGGGGTTTGGTTTTCTACTTGTACACAATCACTACTATATTTTCAAATCATGTTCTGCTGAGTTTTCTGGTTTCTGGACACCAGTTGTTTCGCCTTTAAGGCTCTCATTTATATCTCAGCTAATATAGGGGCACATTTGCCATGTTATGTTATTATGCAGGTATCCACAGAGAGTCTCAAAACTGAAAGCAATTGTGCGGTACATGTTCCACAATCCTGATGATGTAAAATGGTTCAAGGCAAGTATATATGTGCCATTTTTCCATTGACATATCTATTCATGTTCAATGCCAATAACAATGTTATTTTGCAGCCTGTTGAGTTGTGGACAAAACATGGACGTCGGGGCCGCATCAAGGAGACTGTCGGTACTCATGGTGCGTTGGTTGACCAATCAATCTTTTGACAGCTTAGATTCAGTTACTATTATTATTATATCCCTATTTCTGTCCCTTTTGCTAACGTTTGCTTTCCTGACTCAGGTGCCATGAAATGCATATTCAATAGCAGCATTCAGCAGCATGATACTGTGTGCATGAGCTTGTACAAACGTGCTTACCCGAAATGGCCTGAACACCTCGACCATGTATAAGATTTGCCATTGCACGTTTGCTTGTATCTGTACCAGCAGGCAGTGAGGCAGCAGGTTATTATTCTTGGAGCTGGAGTGCTGTGTAACTTATTCTTAGGATTAGGGAATTGTTTTGGTGTGGCCATTTTAGCTTGGAGGCCGAATTTTGATAGCGTGGTTTCTTGCCTCAGAATTATCTTGTTTTGTGGAGCCCAATTGTGACGTTTTATATAATAGGAAAAGCAGTTTTGCTCATCTTTCGCGATTGTTGGATTTTGTTCCCCGAACCTGAAAACCAGACAAAATACCTCCTCAACTATTGAATCCGTGCACTAGATCTCCCTGTGTGGTTTTTGATTCTGGTTTTTGCGGTTGGGTCTGAGGCCGCTGCTGCCGCCGCCGCCTAGTGGATGGTTCGGGAACATCGGCCGCTTCCTCCCTCGACCGCGTGCTGGCGGCCACTGGGAGCACCGTCTTGAGGCACCCCATCGGGCGGCCAGCGGAGCTTGCCAGCGCCGCCACCGCGTGGAGGTCCATTGGAGAATCTGGTATCTACATCTAAACCTTCTTCGCGAGCTTGCAAATTTCTCGAAGGAGCACATAGAGTCTGTCGTTAAGCTTGCTGTTTGAAATCAATTGATAATGAATATGCAACAGAACTCAAAATCAATACGAAAGGTGCCATCGTCGTGCTGGTAATGGTGCCGCTGCTGCCGCCCGCCTCGACGGCGCGTAGGCATAGCGGTACGGCCCGCGCGGTGGCGAAGGAGAAGTCGTCGTAGCGGCCGCTGTACGTGCACGCGCTGGCGTCGGTGAGCGCGGACGGCGTTGGCGAGATCTTTTGGTACAACTCGTTCGTGGACGGCGTCCGGCACAACGGCGTCGGCGTAGCAGCTGCTGCGCCGGGAGTGGTGCGGAGAGCTGCGGCGTCCGGAGGGGCTTCTCGTCCTCGAGCATCCGGAGGCGCGCGACGCACGTCTGCGCGGCCACGAGCGCAGGGTGTGGCTGGCCTGGCGCCGCACCAGGTGGCCGCGCACCAGCACCTTCAGCTTGACGAGCGGACCCAGGCGTGGACGCGGAGAGCCTGCTTGGCCGCCATGGCGGCTACGGTGGCGATTGTGACGGCGACGCCGGGCGCCAGAAACTCCACCTCCGCTTCTCCTTAGCGCCGGGCGTGGACGCCTGCGTCGCCGTGGTCGTGGCCGGCACCAGGAGCGCCTGACGGTCGCTGGGCTCCGCAGCCGAAGGGGAGGCGCCCATGGCCGGGCGAGCGCGCCGCCGCCGCACGAGCTCTCCCCTGCCACGCGCCGACGCGATGGGACCCACGCACGGACACGGCGTCCTGGCTGCCATGGGGACTCTGCACGGACACGGCGTCCTGAGGCACGGGGCCGGGCCACCGCGCCCCACCCCTGGCCGCCAACTTGTGTGTTGCTAATTCATGGAGGGATCCTCTTCAAATAGTGATTTTGTGAGATAATGGATATGCATGGTATTCTATCACTTTCGTAATAGGTAGGAGTTCCCTTCCATGTTCCAGTGTGTTTGGCACATCATAGATAGAAAAAAGGGCACACGGTGTACACAATATCTTTATAATGAGGAAACACGATACAATTATTGTTTTCACCACGTAAATAAAATAATTTAAGGTGCTAGCTATACAATAGAGAGAGGCATATGCATTAGTCCAGTCGATCTTCTCTGGTAACAATTGGGCGTTTTGGATGCCTATCGATCTTCTCTGTCAGTCTCCTGACCTCTTCTTCGTTGATGTCACCATACAGCTCCACTTTCCTCAGCTTGGTGAGGTTATTAATTCCACTAATGCGCCGTCGGCGCCAACAGCCTAAGGCCAGTGAGAGCGTCTCCAGATAAGGTGCTGCCCCCTGCTGGAAGGTGATCCTAAAAAGTGTGTCTATGTTATCCACAACCAGTTGCCTCAGACTCAGAAACTGGTGTCTTTCAAGACACAGCACATTCGCCGTGTATGAAAGGCAGTAGAGCTTGAGAGACACAAGGCTGCGAAGGTTTCCCAACACATCAACCATATCATCTCCGAGGTAGGTCTCTCGGAGTGACAGAGTGGTCAGGCTGTGGAGGGATGAGATCCATGGAGGCAGCACACTTAGCTTTCCCATCAAAGCGCAGGCTCTGAAGGTGTCTAGGGGTGACCTTTCAAGATCCTCGTCATTGCTCAAGAAGCTCAGCTGTGGGTTCTCATTGCCGCCAGATGCAAACTGCATGATTGACAGGGAGAGAAGGGAGCTGCTCAGCTTGCTCAAGGAGCGGCCAAAGGACTCCCATGTTGCTCCATGCACCTTCTGCATAACACAGAGCCTGGTTAGGTGCTCCAGCTTCTCCACCTCGCGCAGCGCATGGGGGCTTCTTTTCAACGTCGAGGAAAGAGATCCTCTGGAAGCGCTTTCATGCTGCTAAAACCCTGGTGGTATCACCACAGCCGTATGATAGTCGAAATGCTTCACACTGTGCGACCTGGTGTAGTACCTATATCCACCTGCCAGCAGATGGTTCAGATTCTGCAGCCGTGTGATGCTCCTGGGCAAGACTCTCACTGAAGTTTCCCTCACATCCAGCGTCACCAGTCCCTTGAGTTCCCCTATCGTGTTTGGCAGCTGTGGCGGTATGGTTGTGCCTCTGAGGCTCAGGTACCTCAGCAGATGGAGTCTGCAGATGTCCTTGAGGTCTTTTTTACTCAGCCAGCGGCAGCCCTGGAGATCTAACACCCTCAAAAGTGACATGTCAGTGAAAGTAATGGTAGCCAGTGGTCTCTGTGGCTGTGCTGCCCAGGATTGTCAAAGAACGGACATTGGGTAGGCTTTACTGGACAGGGGGCTGCTATTATTGCAGCAACCGGCCTGGATGGAAAGCCGCCGAAACTTGCCATGCCCTATTATGTTGTTGCGCTGGTGGGTCATCTTCCCAACAAATGAAACGAAATTCTCTTGAATACATTTGGCGGTGATGACGTCCAGCATTATGTCATGGACCTTGAAACTCCTGACCTCGCCGTTGCTGCTCAGCTGTTCAGGAGTCACGATGCTTCTACTAACAATCTCATCGAAACAACTGTGAACAGCCTCCTCCAAGCTCAAGCTGCTATGTGCTGCTGCGCCGATGAAGCCTTCCGCTGCCCATCTCCTGACCAAGGGTCCTCTTCTGATCACGTGATCCTCTGGGAAGACACTCAGGTATAGGAAGCAAGCTTTCAGATGGTATGGCAGATCGTCATAGCTGAGGGAGAGTACCCTTCTCATCCCCCCTAAAGCTGGGTTTGTTTCCAACTCAGAAGGTATTCTGTTGATTATTCCTTGCCAATCTGCCACTGTCTTATGTTTCCTTTGAGCCAGCATTCCTCCTATACTCACTATGGCTAGAGGCAGATTCTTGCATTTCTCCAATATGGCATCGCAGACTTCCTTAAAATGATCATACTCGCGTGGACATTGCTCTGATCCGAACACTGTCTTGAATAGTAACTTCTTGGAATCTTCTGGGGTTAAGTGCTGCATTTTATGAATATGCTCACTGGATGATGCGCAGGAATTTGCAACTTGCTCATGACGTGTAGTGATGATTATTCTGCTTCCCAAGTCATTGTTAGGGAATGCTACTTTTAATCTTTCCCATGCAGCCGGGCTCCACACGTCATCAAGAATAATGAAGTACCTATGAACACAAATGCTCGTTAATATATAGCTAGCTGCAAATAATATTTGGTGGACAATAACAATCCAATTCAAAGTATATCAAGAAGCCCCATATAGGGCTAGAGCAAATTAGAGGTGGGGGTGCCTTGCTCTTGTAGATATGAAATTTTAATCCACGACCATGGTGAAAATCTATTCCTAACAATGATTTTTTAAAATTTTTGGGTGCCTGGGCACCCACAACTAACAACCTAGCTCTGCCCCTGCCCCTGCCCCATAGTGATATATACATGGTGAATAAAAACTTGTTAGGAAAAGAAGTCGGCTCAAATTTATCTTCTCACTTTATTATGATATATTGCAAGACAGAAGTGCACGTTTTCTCATATATGTTTAAACATACCCATGTTACAAGGTCTTTTCATGGGAAATTCTGTCCATGCGAATGATTAGTTTTGCATTGGCATGCGAAGATACAACTCTGATAGCATGTACATGAATATCTGAGTATATAAAACAACACTTGTGATAATTTTTTAATTAAACTGATGGGAAACTACTACCAAGCCATCAACCAACAATGATATATAGCACAACTAGCAGTGGTAGATGGATTTTCACAGACGTTTCATGATTTTAACCATCAGTGATCATCGATTATTTTGCACAAAAGATTTCATAAATTTTTTTCATATGATGCCAGATCAATATGAACTTTATACTAAATTATAGAGTTCAAATATATCTAAAACTTTTTAGCTGATAATTTTTAAATTAGAAATGGTTTACATGTCCAAATATTTAATATAAGTTCTCATCTCAGATTTGAGATGGTTAATATCAAATGAAGAAAAAGTCAACATGAGAGTTGTACGTACTGATGAGACCTACAACTTTGTAGCTAGCAATTTTTTTTGGTTTGAGATCATTTAGAGTGTCAAATATATAATATAAAATTCAAAATTACGTACTCCCTCCGTCCACATTTAACTCAACATCTGGGTTGAGGGAGAGCAAATTAGCAGGCATGCGAAATGACCAAACTACCCCTCAAAAGGAGCACGCCATGCAAGTCTGACTGTCAGGTTCCTGCGATGGGGATTTTTTTTTCTTGTGTCCGCCTCCGTTGGGATTGAATTGAGTGGATAGGAGTACTCCAGCTGTCCTGCAGCTTTTCTTTTCTTTTTTTTATGTGCACCAGCAGCCCAGGTACAAAGTACTCCGTACAAGAAACAGTGCCACCGAGACCTCATATTTGTGGATTTTTTTTGAACTTCAAAGGTGAAGTTATTACCGGACGGAGGGAGTAGTTAAGAATAGCATCAGTTATATAGTTATACAAGTGTTGTGTAGCTCAACCAGTATAGGTACTCAAGAGAACATTGAGGTCTTCGGTTTATATCCTAGACTAGAAACACGTATTTTATTATTTTATTACTTACCACTATGCCGATTATTCAGTCTGATCTTGGCAGTGATGCCAAGTTTAGACCCAATAATGATGCAGTAATCTGGCGTAGACGTAGTAAACTAATTCAGGACCTAGCTAGTTCAACAACTTACACACACTATAGAATAAAACATATTATAGTAAGACTGATATTTATGGATGTTTACCCACTCACTACAGGAGACGGTGGCTTTGCCGAGTGCCGACGCACTAGGCAAAAGACAGTTTTGCACTCGGCAAAGGATTTGCCGACCGCCAAACTCGCGAACCCCACTCGGCAAAGATTGACTCGGCAAACGAAGTCTTTGCCGAAAGTGCCAAAACCCGGCATTGGTTTTAAGGGTTCGCCGAGTGCCATGTCAATACTCAGCGAACCCGACGTCGCCCGTTAAATATGGAAAGGTTCTTTGTCAAGTGCCGAACGCCCCGCACTCGGCAAAGATTTGTTTGAAACTTTGCCGAGTGCCGTATCCCAAAGACTCGGCAAAGTAATTGTTTTATTAAAACCAAAATGCACTTTGCCGAGTGCGGTGTACCGGCACCCCGGCAAAGTTATGGTCATTTTGCCGTGTGCCGCCTCCGCGACTCGGCAAACCGCCATTCCTCGCCGGGGTACCCGGCTTTTTGAAAGTGCCAAAGACTCGGCAAAGCGGGAGATTTTTTTTTTTTTTTTCTATTGATTCACAGCCTCCATCAACACATACATATACCATAAGCATTCATATATATATCATAGACCACATATATCACCAATTCACATATATAATCCACATATTTCACAAATCCACATATATAATCCACATATATCACAAATTCACACATATAGTCCAACATCCAAACGAAATTAAACATGTCCAACATCCAAACGAAATGTAACATGTCCAACATCGAAACTAGATCCATCACAAAGGCAACATGTCCAACATCGAAAAATAAATCCATCACGACCACCTCAACTTCAC